>JBAJHX010000011.1:3692004-3706920 GCA_037176925.1 Amniataba percoides | reverse complement strand
CCTGCCTCAGTGTGTTTCCCTCCTGTCTGATTGTCTGCCCCGCCCTGATTGTGTCCACCTGTTCCTTGTTACCTCTTATGCATATATAGTCCGTGTCTCCCCTGTCTTGTTGCCAGATCGTCAAGTTATGTTTCGAGCTTCATGCATCCTGTTCTTCGTGATTTTCCTCTTGTCTCACGGGTTCTTCATGTTCCTGCTTTTGCGTTCATGTTTTATGGTTTTTTGGATTTAGTCTGCAAGTGACATTTTGAGTTCTTGAGTTTTTTTTCTTCGTGATGTTTTTTTTTGTTTTTGTCTTTTTGGACTTCTTTATTTAATAAATTACAAAGACTCTGCCTGCCTTGGTGTCCTGCATTTGGGTCCTCCTGCCTTGCCTGAGACGAAGCATAACAGTTGTATCTGTGTACAGTTTAGTCTGCTCAATCTTATCCACTGCAACTTTCAAGAGCCAAAACAAATAAACTGAAAAAGATTTGAGTGAAATTGGTGTTCCTTTTTAATATTATCACTTTTTTCTTACATTGTTGCACATGCTTCAGTCACAGCTAAAGCCACATAACTGCGATTATGAGCTTTATTAGCACAGCACCGTACTGCGCGTCCCTTTGTTTCCTCTGTTCACAACGAGCGCTTTAATTGCCAACATATTCTTATTAAGGAAAATACATTTTAATGCCCGATATCTGGAGTCCTCTAAACAGAATACATGTTTCGATCTGCTCCAGCTGCTGTGACATCTCCACAACAGCAGCAATTAAAAAACGGCAGCAGTACAAATAAACCAGCGCGGCACACGTTGCATCCATCCTTTTCCCGTGCTATTTTATCCTCGTCTTGTTGCACTCCTCTTGTGCAATCCTTGTCCTTATTTGCATTTTAATTCCTGTGCTTGTGCGGCTCGGCGTGGCTAATCCTGCGCTAACCTAAATGAGGCCTGTGTTCTCAGCTAAAGAGTGTGTGTTCCTGCCTCGGCCTCGCCGCTTCACTCTGAAAACCCTTTTTTTTTTTTTCTTCTCCTCCTCGCCCCCCCCTCATTCCTGTCAGAGGCGCACACGTATTTCCCGCACACGTGAACACACTCGCACACAGGCAGGCCCACACACACACACGCACACTGACAGCCACTTAAGCACAAACACACAGGCAGACACGCACATTTATCAAAAAGGCTGGAAATCTTTATTCCTCTCTCAAATGTGCCACATAACCTCATTTCTTCCTCTCCCTCAGCATCATATCTTTGCGAAGACAACAAGATGGCCAATTAAATCAATCCTCGCGCCGTGTGTGTACGCTATGCAAATACTCCTGCAGCTGAGGGAAGGAAAGAGGTGACAAACTCTGGCTCTCAGCGCTCTCTCTCTCTCTCTCTCCTCTACCTACAGTAAAAAGGTGCTTAGATGGAAAGAGGATTACAGCTTTGCTACCCACCTGAGACGCCTGTTGGGGGCTTTATTGTGTTTGTGCGTGAAAAGCCCTTTTACTAAAGTGCTGACGAGCCATGGCGAAATGCCGAGACAGAGTGAGAGAGATGCAAATTGTGCTGCTGGTGAGTGCATCCTGATTGTATTTAGATAATGCTTAACACAGCAGCTGTTCATTTAGGTGTGAATGTGTGCGTGCGGGGAAAGTGTGTGTGCGCAGATGCATGTGGGCTGGAGTTGGCGCGCGTGCACCCAGGTGTAAATGCGCCTCCTTGTGCGAAGTTTATATTTGTTCGTATGTCGACGGGCGGTGCATTTGTCGCCGGCCCGCTGCTGGAGTAAAAGCTCTCCTCTACCATTTTCTATCCCCAGGTCCCAGGCTATGCATTTTTAGCAACCTCCCCACTCATATTTACTCATTACTTAAGAGCATCTCACATGTGTGCGTCTCTTTTTCCCCAGCCTGTGTTACGACACCGGTCAAATGAAGCTTTTTACTCTGCGCTTTGTGCGACAAATATGACCAGCGAGCTACTGCGGTCCGGATCCTCCCGTGTCATTTTGGATCCCACATGAGATTGGAATAGTTGGAATGTCAGCTTTAGTGTAAATGATGCAAAGTGCCTCCTCTCGTCACGTCTTATATTTGTTTCTTATATTTGAGTCTCCTGGCGGTTGATTTGCCGGCCGTAACACCGGGTGTTTTCAGACCTCGATGTTGTTTTCCCTTTGCTGTTTTGCTCAAGGTTGCCGCCCGCTGTGCCGGCTGCTGAGCCAATCATTCGCCTTTAAACACCTGCACTGGTGTATGTCCAAGTGGCGGGGAGGGGATGACAGTTGTTTGGGAAAACACATTGTGCATTTGGCTGCGGTGCCGATATCACAGCGACGCTTCATTTGTTATTTTGAGAAATTTTACCTGGCACACGAGGCTCTTTATTAATCGCATGCTTGGGTCTTCTCCCAGTGCAAAATAAATCACGATTATATTTGTTGATAACCAGTCAGCCTTCAGTTGTTGAGGACTGTCACTCGCTGGCTGGAACTTAAAAGGTGCACTCCACCTGTTTTTACGGGTCGCATGGAGAGCTGCAGTCACAGCTGAATAACGTCTCCTACGGCTCTGGAGGAGCTTTGTCAAATCTGAGAAAGTCCTCGGAGATCACAAGTAGGGTCTTATAAAAGATGCTCTTAAGTTGCATTGTGGGAATGCGGGATGTTCGAAGACTCCTGAAGCTTGACCCATATTGAGGAGAGGATGTCTCAACTTTTTGGAAGTGCATTAATAAATCACCGGTGCGTCCCCTTTTAGAAAGACTGCACAGAAACGTTTGGTTCAAATGTGCAAGGACATGAACAACACAGGACACTAAACAGATATATGACATTCTGTCTTGTGAAAGTATGTGATACTTATTATCTGAAGTACTTATGTATGTGTAAAGTCTTATTCTGTAGGTTTTAAACACCTGCCTGTCATCGCTTGTAAATGTTTGGTTTGCATAAAAACTCAAGTTTATTGAACTGCAAAAGAGACAAGGCCGTGACATGCGTTCTGAATTATGTTTCTGCACTGACACTTCATGCTGACATTAGTCAAAGAGACACACGGGTGATTATGAAACCAATTCCGAAACAGGAATCTGTTTTTGGACGTATTTAATTTTGCGGTTTAATGCCATGTTCTGGCAGATCAGCCATGGAGCCGAGGTTGAAAGCAAATTTACTTCATTCTCATCTTGGACGGAAAAATAAATCAAAAGAGGGAAGAAGGAAAAAAAAAAACCCTCTCTGCTGTGTAAATTAAATTTTCATTTCATTAACAGCTACCTGAGATGTGATTTCAAACACCTGTTGTTTGTCTGGAAAAGTGGCTTCACGCCGGAGTACTAAGAGGGAGAAGACGATGACAAATCCACTCTTGGTGTAAGCGGCTAATATTTTGACTCAAGTCGCAGCTGGCACTCACACACACATGCGTGTCAAAAGAAAGTCACAGCCCGGTGCCAGTCAGAGAGTGAAAGCTGGTCTGTTGAGTAAACATGAACTATTTTTATCTCCTCATCCTGGTTTGCAGCATCGGTTAAATGCATGAATGTTTAATGTACACACCGAGCCACGTGTGATGATTTACAGTAAGGGGAAGCGGGGATAAAATACACTTTTTTTTTATCGGCAGCACAGTCGGAGTTCTGGACTTCACTCATCATCATTAACACGGCTTACAGGAGAGGCCGGGGCGACGCCTCATTTGCTGACCTCTTCGTAACCCCATTTAGCTCCCCACCCACTGACGCGCACCATCATCTGTTCGCTCTCGCCCTCTCTGTGACGCACGCACGCTCCCCTTTTTTGCGTCCATCTTCTCTATCGCACGCCTTGGCTTCGACCGCACGTTGCGTGCTGGTCGAGGGCCCCGGCGGCGGCGAGCCTCGGCGCCTGGCTGCGGCCCGCTGTTAGCATTCAGCTCAGCCTCTGCTCTCAGGACAGCGAGCTCTGCAGGGACATCACAGCGTTAGAGGCTTTTAACATTCTGTAGACGACTCTGCACTGAGAGAGAGAGAGAGAGAGAGAGAGAGAGGGAAGAAATACAGCGATGGAGAACAATAGTAAAAGCACATAGAGGGACGGGGAGAGAGGTGGATGATTTTGAGGACAAGGAAAAGTGGAAGCGGGGAGTCAAAGAGATGACAGGCACTTTTTTTTTGTTAGTGTTAAACACCGCGAAGCAAAGCGGCGTGCTCCTGTGCTGATCCTCGAGTCGACTTCCCGTGCAATTACAGTGCATATAGATTTTAAGAGCGCGAGGAAATAGTAGCCGAGTGTGTCGTCAACGCACGGGTGAGCATGAAGAATGTGTTTTTCATCTTCATCCCGCCCGTGACATGTCTTGTTTTTGAAGCTAGTTAAGTGTCTGGAATGACAAAGTGCATCGCGGGGCGCAGATATACGAGAGCGCATTCAAATATGTTTCCAGCCAAGTCTCACACTCTACTATTCTGTGCACTCAGCCTCCCATACAGATCAATGTGGGGGTGTCGGAGCTGCTGCAGGTGGACTGTGCCTGTGGTTAGAAATCTAAACTTTGCAATTTTCAATCATTACTGGGCTACATCTTATCAGTCAATAGCTTTTAGGCCTAATAGACATAGAGAGAGAGGTGGGGTGAGCTGGCTGTGCTCTATAAGTATGGATTCTCATGTAAACATCCATGTTTTTCCTGCAAACTGATGCATGCTGTAACGGTAAGCTGCAAAGCAGAAATCTGCCCACTTCCAAGAGCTGTGGTGAAGAATAAAAGGGAGCAAAATACCTGGAATCAACAGAAGCTGATTAATTCATACTGTGAAAAAAAACTGTGCATAGGGTGAGAGTTATTAATGACCCCTTATAGATTTTATTATAAAAAACACAAAACAATATTACATGAAAACAAAGACAAATCATTAGCACAGAAATTCAGTCTTGACCATTTGACTTTAACTCTGCTCCAAACAGTATTTGTATGCTAACAATGGACTGAAAGCCTGAGTGTGATGTCAAAGGGCAAACCCAGTTACCATAACTGCTTTATAGCTATAGTGTTGCCCAGAAGTGACCATAATGCAGCTTTTACGTCCATTTCAGTCCCGTCAATGTGGCGACAAAGTGCATTTTTGGGGGGGGACAAAAAACACACTATTAGTTCACACTCTGTCAGGCATGAGGATGATACAGTGCTGAACTCATGATTAAATGTTGTCTTCCACGCCGAGTGAAATGTGCACATAAACTAGCTTTAAACCAACCAGCATAAACCATCATGATCAATACGGCCGTTCATTCAGTCCTTTGTATTGTGCGGATGTGAACCAAATGATAACCGCTGATAATCAGAATCTGCTGGTAAGAATGAAAGACTGCCACTGTACAGAGATGTAATTACTGAATGCAAATACACAGAGTGGCTGCTGCCAGCTGGGCCATGATTGAGGTCCTGTTCTCCTTAAACTTTGATGGCGTCTGAAGGCTGATCACGATATTGTTCAAACTAAATATCTGTAAAATGGACTTTTCTCAGACACACAGTGTTAAAATTAATTGATATACAACAAAGGCATTCAATATTTGTCCACAAGAATTGCATTTGTTGGCAAAATACATAAATATTCAATAAAAATGAGAAGAACAGGCTTAGACAATCCTAACCCTAAAAAATGGGATTTGATATAATAATATAATATAATAATTATAATGACAAATTAATTAAACTACATTAACAACTTAATTGATTGTTCAGTGGTGACAATAAAAGCTGTGTATGATCTGTTATCTCGGCAGATGAAGGAAGAGAGTCGTTGATGTACACTAGTATTACTGCGCCACACCTTTCACAGATCACCTGTCAGGCCTGTCGCTCAACCCGTGTGGGCGGGACTGTGATGCTTTTAACCTTCAGTTGTTTGTGTTTTCCTCTTTTCTTGATGAAAGCGAAGACGATCTTTCAACTAGCGGCTCGTGCTTTGGTTTTCCTACGCCGGCTTCTTTTTCCTCTCACAGAGGCCTAAAACGCACATCTTCAAGGTGACTTTTCAGACCCCATTTAGACCCACAAACTTTATTAAATGCATATTTATGGGCCGCTTTAACCGTACTGTGGCTTTACTTTCCCATCAGGTACATAAATACAGGCCACCCCTGCATTTGCATTTGATAAATCCCCTTTCAGCCATCAGTTTCTATCAGCAGTGGTCACCTCTGTGTCCTACAGACTACATCCTGTTGGTATATTTCCGTGGGTTGTTGGCCCAGGGAGCAGCACCAGGCTCTGAGAACACTATATCAGTGTTTTGAATCATATTAAACGTCTAAGGTAGACTTATCTGCTCGCCAGAGGCTACAATAGCTCAGGGAAAGCTACTGTATACTGGCCTTTCACCAGTCCCAACTGGCTGATTAGCATTTCCCCACGGCCACATAGTTCAGTATCTGGGCCGGTGCCATGTGCAGCACCGAGAGCTGTATATTTTTCAAAGGTCAGAAATGCACCAGGAACAGCAAAGTACAGGCATTTCCATCTCAGGAACCACCATGCAAGTTAATATAGTCTGACATAAATAAAAAAAATTCCCCAAAACCAGGAACTTAAAGAGGACTCCTTTGTGTCTTGTAAACTAATGATAGAGAATTTGTTTTCAGATATTCAAGCACAATAAGAAAAAACCCTTCAGTGTACAGTATTTGCTTGAGGCCAGTTTCCTGCACGGTCTAATCCTGCAGTTTTGTGTTGGATTTACAATTTATGATGCCTGAAATCCTAGACATCATAGTCACTCATCCCCTTCTCCTTGTCTGTCTCTCCTCTTGTTCCCCATGGTAAGGTAATTCTCTGTTTTCTTACTGCGAATAACATCTCTCCCTCTCCCCCCGCCTCCCCATTTATCTCGCAGCCGTCTCCTCCTCGCAACGCCGCTCTGATTTCGTCTTCTCCTTTCACCTCTCTCCCCGTGTCTCCCCTCCTCTCCCAAACAAAGTCAGCGTGGGTGTGATTGGGACTGAATTTGCATTAACAAATCGTGCAGGCTGTTGCAGCTCGACGGCGGCGGCACTTTTCGGATGATTCAGCTCCAGGTGGGTGTGCGTCTGTCTCTGTCACATCGACGCCGGGAGTGTTTGTGTGTCGACTTCCCTCTGCAGCCGTCCTACTTCCCAGCCACCAGTCACCCCCCCACACACACACAACACACACACATACACCTAAATGTGCCTGACGTATTAATGCTTTTGGAAATATTAGCGTTCTTGCTGCTGCGCCTGCCAAGGATTACTCCATCTGCAACAGCCCCTTCCAACCCTAATGAGAATTCATGTTACATTTTAAACAGCCAAGAAGACGGCGGCTGCCTCGCTATCATCTTTTTCGCTCCTTTTCAGCCCCGTATTCCTATTTGACTCTGAGGTGCCAAATTCAAATTCATTTCAGCGAGAAGAAAGTACATTCTAAAATACCTACCAAGCAAGAGAATGCACTTAATCCAGCAAATATGCGCACCGCGTTGGTATTGCAGTTTAATGGAGCAAGTGTATTATTCAGATAGGCCGGTCTCAAGGTTTGCACAAATGAGAAATGGCAAATGAGCATGAAGCACGCGCAGTTTCAACTCGCGCGACGACTTAAAAGTACACCGGGCTTTCCAAAAGAGATCCAAGCGAGGCTCTGTTTATGAATATTAGCGTGGGGGGAGTGCGAGTGTGTGTGCGCCGCATGTGTACGTGTCTATTGTAATGAACAATAAATACTCTCAATCCCCGAGAGGTGCCGCGTGTTAATAAGCCCGCGAGACGGGCCTCAGTGTGCGTTTGTGGCAGCATAGGTGTGCATCAGCTGAGCGTCTTTGAGGAAATAAACACAAATGAAGACACGGAGGCGAGTCCCCGCCATGTGCTGCTCTCCCCTTGTTTGATTCTCTCTTTTTTTTTTTTTTTCCAAAGCTCGAACAATTAGCAGGACACCGGCGTGGCGTGATGAAAAGGAGGAGAGGAAATGAAAATGAGAGGTGTTGCGAAAGTAAACACAGGATTCCTTCCTGCTCCTTTTGATTTGTTTTCTTGTTTATTTATTTTTTTCTCCCCTACATCAAAATGGATGCTTGCAAATTAACTTCCTAAATTAATATCTGCAACTTGTAACACACTCTTTCATTTCTCCTTGTCTTCTTCTCCTCATCATATGCTGGCTGTGTATACCTCAGCTCTGTTCCTCTGCCTAACGACGGAGGTAAAATGGGGGTCATTTTCAGAGAAATTGCCCAGCAAGATGCTTCAAATTACACCAAATTTACCTCCAGTCGTATTTTGTATTCTTTTTTCCCTTTCCTGCCGACAGATTTGTTCCCTTGTAATGTCACCAAAAGCACTGCCTGCTCACATCACAGTGTCCCATTTCAGCCTCGTCCAGCAGCTGAGTAAATGAGTAAAAATTTGTAAAATTACAACAAGGAAAAAAAAAACAAAACACTTTCTTGCACAACTGGAGAATATCTTCTTTGGTTGCATCCACAGTGAATGTGGTGGGAAGTGGTGGCGTTGTATGCTCCCCTTTCTCCCCTCCCAGCTTCAGACTTGATTCCTTCCCACAGGGCTTCATTTCATCTTCAAATTTCTGAGTCTGTCTCCTCACTTCGTGCATGCAAAAGCGTGGGGACTACATTCCCCATTGACCCACCCCTGCAAGTTGTTCCCTCGTTTGAACCCAGCAAAAAAAAAAAAAGGCCACTTTCTCAGCTCTGTTTTCCGAATTGACACTGCGTCGCTGCCATGGCCTCCTTCAATTCTTCTATGTGTCATTATAAAATGCATTTAGGAGTAGATTAGGTAAATGTCTTTGATGTATCCCCAGAAATACCTCCTTCACGTACCTTTCAACAGGGACTCCCCGCTGATCTGAGATGCATCCTGTTTCTGGGTAATCGTCATTTCTAAATGCACACTCTTGTCTCGCGCACACACACTTCAAATCGCCAAGGTAGAATCCTGTCAAGGTGGAAAGATTTGCCGAGGCGGTGGTTCAGGCAGGCTCCGTTGTGAGAAAGCAGAGGTGGCGCCATGATTTAAATTGTTGAGGTGATGAAGAACGTAGCGGTAAGTAAGCCCTCCGTCTGCTGGGATGGAAGAAGCAATTCCTGTAGCTCCCCATCAATCAGGACTTTATGGCACCACGTGGAGGCCGAAGGAATAGAGTGCTCACCTACATTTTCTAAGAGAGCTTGACAATACATTTTAACAACCCATTTACACCTGACATTAAAATGTGATCTGAAACTGGATTACGCCTGATATAAATAATGTTTCACTCATTTTTAGATCGCTTTTTTTTGCAACTTTTATTTCCCGAGGATTCACAGTGTACGGACCGTAACATACACCCGGCTGAGATCATCTTCAGGTGTTGGCGCCGTATTCTGTCCCATTTTCTCTATATACAAGTTGCATGTAAAGGGAGGAACTCTATAGATTTTTCACATCAAAGTCCGTCTGCGGGTCTTGGGGGGATTCCGACTACATATGTGAAACATCTTGAAGCTCTTTGCAGCTCCTGTGGGAGCTGCATAAAATCTGATAAGCTGCCTCGCGATGTCCCTCGAGTCGACGTCGGTTTGAAGACTACTGCGCAAGTTGGAAAGTGAGCCGCGGGCGAGTTGACTCGAGTGAGTTGGTTGCATTGTGGGTAATGTAGGCGACCTGTTGTTCTGAATTTACTTTAAGGCTTCCTGCAAACTGTCTGTCAGTCTAACCTAAATATTCTAAGGGTAATGTTAAATGGTGGACTGCTCCTTTTAATGCCAGGTGTAAACGGGGTGATGTATCAGTCTAATGATGCCAATCAAACTGCCAGGCTCAAACTATTAATTATGTATTAAATATTAATTTAGCTTTAGTGGACTGAGCCTTTGTAGATTACATATTCATAAATATACAGCCAGCTTCTGTAATATTGCTTGAAAGATCAAAGGACTCCTTCACACATCTTTCATTAGCTTTACTTTGTGTTCGCCGGGTGGTGCATTAAATCAGCGAGTGAGTGTTGTGTTGCTTGTGCTGAGGTGCAATAATGCTAACCATAATTTAGTCATCCCAACTTTACTTCAGTGTGTTTTTTATTCGTTTTTCAAGCTGTTCAAGCTGCTAACGGGGGTCTGATCACCCCACACCCTCCTCTGAACCAACAAACTGAGCCAAATCTAAGAGGGTCTTCACAGGGAAGCTGTTCAGTCTGCCGACAGCTTGAGATTGCGATGAAGATGAACTTTTTAAGTGCAACAGCCAAGATGAGGCTGGAGTGACTTCAGGATAACAACTTTTCTGGATGTCCTTGAATGGCCCGAACATGGCCGGGACTTCGACACCTCTGAGAATATTTGGAAAGACACAGTAAAGTCGCTTCAAGACGCCAGAGCCAGTTTTAAATCCCAAACGTTAACCACACCATGCCTTCAGGTTTCCTTCTCAAGAGCACACAGAATTAAATTAATGCAGCAAGGCTGATATTCAATGGTAATTTAACCATTTTCTCCCCCACAACGAACTAAATAAATACATCTGTCCTTGAAGTCTTCCACAATAATCTCCATATGAAGCGTCGTCTGTGTGGCCCTCACTCCAAGGTTGACAAACTTGCATGTTTTCCCAGCTGTAGTCCAACCCTGCTCCTCAGAAATAAATTAATGGCAAAATCCCAGAGGGAGCTGCCTAAAATAAAAATGAAATCGGGGAGGGGAGAGGAGACAGGCTTTTCGGGGCTTTTGACAGCTCGCGATGAGACTGGCCTCCTCTTTCCGTTCACCTCTGCTATTCATTCCCCTCATTGGGCTCTTCTCTCTCTGATCCGTCTCTTCCCGCCATCTCTTTTCTTCTTTTCCGCAGCGTAAATGACCCTGGAGGGTTGGCAGGCTGCGAGCAGAAGCTAGTCAATCAAGATTTGAGAAGAGAGAGAGAAGATCCAAGACACCATGCTGGATTTCAGACTGCATGTGGGCACCGTGTGTGTGTGTGTGTGTGTGTGTGTGCGTGCGTGCGTGCTCCAGCAGGGGGTTGTCAGCACAGGTTGGCCTGACACGGGAGTCGGTTTCAGAGGTTGCCTAGGAAATGAGGCGGAAACGATTCCGCTAACTCCGTTCTTAAGACAGACAGGAAAAGTGACTTTGGGGAGTTAACAACCACTCTCACAGAGGACAAGCTGAGCCAAAGTTTAAAAAAAAAGAAGAAAAAAAAAGGATGTTTTATTTATATATATATTTTTGGGTTTTTTTTCTCGCCCCTCCTCTATGAGAGTTTGGAGGAATGACCTAGACTTGGATGGAGAATTTGTAATTACCTCCGGAGCATGACGTTTATCTCATTTCGACACCTTGCCTGCATTATACATCCTGGAGACAAAGCAAATTAAAAATGCATTGGTGGTCTGGCACCCACCAGGAGTTCAGGAAGGTGCTGCTATGCGGAGCGGACATGATGCAGTTCGCCGAGGCGGCCCGGTTTAAAGTTTTTAACGCGCTTTCGGCCCGACGACTTTATTCTCCCGGCCTGATGAATCCGGCTCTCGATGCGCTCTGCCAGTGCGCACATGAGCGATCTAAAGGTTACATTTTACCTGAGGTCCGAGGAGTGTCAACAGAAACGACGGCGCATCCGTCTCCAGGCTAATGAACTCTGGGACGGGGGAGAAATCTGGGTTTGCTTCACAGAAGTGAAAGAGGCTGAATCAAAATATGATTAAAAGCTAATTAAACACGCCATTAAATCGGCAATGAATGTGGTTGCCTGTAGTGCACAATGAGGTCCATGTATCACGCCCGGCTGTCCGGCTGAGCGTGGGCTGCTTCATTTGTCACCGCTGTGTGGCTTCAGCGTGGTGTCAGCACTCACAGAAATAGTTTCTCCGCTGATCCACTTTCTGCACGCCGAGCAAAACTGATATGTTTTTCTCTTTTTTTTCCCCACTCTCCCTTCCCCGACACGTCACAGAGAGCCCACAAATCAGTTTAACCAATTCCGTAACATCTCTGCATGCGTCGACCGAAGCTCGCACCCAGTTTCCCGGACGGTTTCCTTTAATCAGCTGCTTTTTTTTTCGAAGCGTAACTCGATTCCTATAGAAAAGAATCAAATAAAACCTGCCGTTTTATAAGTTTACAGGAGCTGCAGAAATACATAACTAAACATTTCATAAGAGCCCCTCTGTGTTCTGAGAAAGTGGAGTATCTCTGTGGATCTGCCCAGGGTGTTTTCAGCTATCTTTTAAATGTATACATGTACAGCAAGCAGCACGCTATGCTTTTAAAAATTAATAATGAGATATAGTGCGAGCTACTGTGAACCCCCCCCTTCATGCTACAAAGACAGTTCCTTTTGATGACGGCAAACTTTTACCTTTTGATCTCGGCACACAATTTTCTTTCAAGAGTCTTAAACTAGAGGGAAGAAAGAGCGATTCACAAATAAGCGCACATCAAGCACATTTCTGGATTTGTATCAAAGATTTCATCTTATTCTTTACTGATTTAAAAAAAAAAAATTTCCCTCCATCTTTTGTTTCCTTGCTTTGATTAAAAGGTCATTCAGTCTTGCTTCTGGTTTTCACTTTTTTCCTTATTACCTCTTTAGCTGAAATGGTTTCAGATGAGAACTGTCAACAGCGAGGTCTGCAAATTATTCAGAGTAACTGGGCCTTTTTCATCGCCTCTTTTCTGGACAGCAAGATTACTTTGTGAATATTTTTTCCCCTCCTGAAGTGTCGTCCGCGGTGCTGTTCTAATTATCGCCGGATGTAAAGCAGAAGAAAACGTATCCCGCACCTGTAAATGTTCTTAAGCGAGACGTCACTCAAACCTCGCGTGGGCGGTGGACTCCACCGGCTCGCGCGCTGACCATCTTCTAATCTTCACATCGCCATAAAAGTTTCCATCTCCACGCCGACAGAGCCATCTGTCACAATGCGCCGCTCCCACTGTTGAAAGGCTCCTCTTTTATGCTGCGAGACAACTCAGTGAAGCCGCCGGAGGATTGTTGCCGGGGTTTGTCTCAAAAGTCGTTTTCCACAGGAGGGATGGATGCACGGTTTTTGTTCGTCTCCAAAATTACAAATATGCGCCTTGACTTGCTTTTTTTGGGTCCTCTGTATTCAAACTTTGCTCCCCTCGCCTTTCTCTGAGCTTGTAAGGTCGTTTCTTTGTCTCCCCGACAGATTTATAGTTTTGTTTTCATCGTGGATGCTTCAGTTTTCATCTTGCAAAATACAATAATGTGTCATCTATTGTGTTGACATCCCTTAAACAAATGTTATCTGTTAAGTTGCCTTCACCTTCTAACATTTCAAGCAACCGTGGATGTCAGCCACCTCTTAAAAGCTGCAGGGTTTCGCATTAATGGCTTCAGAAGGATGAGAGTAGGTGTAAAGAAAATGAACTTTGTACAAGGAAAGTGAGCAGACTTAAGGGATCTGTGGACAGGAATTAGCTTAAATAAACTTTGCTCAATAGAACAATAACCGTAGTGCGTATTGATCCCACAAATTAACCCTACGAGGGAACAGTTTGGCTTCAAAATGCTCACACTGCCAGCCCACACTTGAGTTTTCCAAAATCTATATTGCAGTCGCTTTCCGTTTATCAAACAAGATAAGGTGGAGGACGTACATCCAAAGCGAAGGGTGGGAGCAAACACCAGAAATGGTTACACACACACACACACAGACAAAGGGGACGTTAACATGCCGAAGACGCGCTGTTTACCAGTGGCGTGCCAGCCTGTTTTAACCGCATTACTCCCGATGATACGACGCTCACATCAAACTCGGCGTCGGCCATCCGTGACTGCAAACACATTTCTGCGTGTCGGCTACCGCTGATCTTGTCTGCCGCGATGGAGGGCTTCTGGATGGAGGGCCGCGTGTCATGAGGGGAGATAAGACGCGGCTCCATTCATCTCATCTTCATTTTGGGTCGCATATTCAAAGGCCGCGCCGCCTGAAGTACAGTGTTACCACGGCAATATATCGGGTAATAAAGCCCTAAATATACTGTCCTAAAAGTCAGTCTTTGAAATTAAAAACTGATTCTTCCAGCAGTCTGAAGTCCTCATATCTCCAACTATTGTTTGTTCACACAAGAGCAGCTCAGACTGAATCCACTGTAGCCTGCATATAATGTGTTTAGATAGGAGCCGGCTGCATATTAACTAGATGCAATTAGAACAATCTTCTAAAGTCATGCATTTGATCTGTGGTCTCGTTCCTTTGTGCAAAAGGGTTACAGCGATCCCCCTACTCATTAGAGAGCCGGAACATCCTTTGGTACACGCGATTTGCCTCGTCCAGTTACTGCGCCCTGCCATTTGGGAAGTCCCTCCGGGGGCAAGAAAGTTCATCCTTATCATAATTTCAAAAGTGGCGAGTTGACACACGCGTCTATAATTACCCTCCACAGCACTGTTAAGCATTTTGAGGTGTATTTTTGAAACACCATCTATCCTTTTGTTCCATATTGGAAAAACATACATAATGTATAAGGCCAACTAAAGCTAATTAACAGTTGTGATGGCCTTTTACAGAATGTATGAATAAAATCAATAATAATGCTAAATCTTTACTTACATATTCTTCTCATACGCATTATGAATGTTATTAGCTGGGATTTGTGTGTGTGTGTGTGTGTGTGTGAGTTTCAGAGGGATCTTTTAATTCACAGCACAGCGCTGAATATCAAGTACTCCGGCTCCCTCCGATTGTGTGCTGTAAGGTCTTTTCTCTCCGGTTTTTACCGTGGAAGATTATGAAAGGAGATGGAGGTGGAGGTGGCGGAAGGGAGGAAATATTGCAAAAAAAAAAAAAAAAAAAAAAAAAAACCCAGGAACTGCAAAGAACTCTTTAGGCTCCTCAAACAAACCACTTCGGGGTCAGCGCAATGCCCGAAACCTTTCCCAAAAAACACCCCAAAAAATAATGACCTGAACCCAC
>JBAJHX010000011.1:3679505-3691904 GCA_037176925.1 Amniataba percoides | reverse complement strand
GACTTTACAGTAAAAAGCAATTTCACACTTCTAAAGAGGGGTAAATATTTTTTCCGGGGAGGGAGCATCTTTCCTCAATAAGAACTTTGCATTTTGTATCAATATGGCAGCTGTACAATTACACGAATAGCTAAACCATCTATATTCTGTCTGTAGCTTTTTTTATTATTTCATGATATCTCAGGAATGAAAAAGGTCACTGGAGAAGATAACAGACACTTGCAGCCCTGCAGATGATCCGTTTTTTAAATGCTGAGCTGATTTAGTGGGACAAAAAAATTAATTCTGTTTAAAAAATAAAAAAAATGCATAGAAATGCCACTGAATGTTTGCAAAGACTAAAAAAGTTGGGCTGAATGAAACATTCATGGACACTTTTGTTGGCTGGAAAATGACACTGATAAACCTCCTGTAGTCCTCTCGTGCACACAATTACATTTTCAACCGATGTTTAAGTCCGCCGTAAAAAAAAAAAAAAAAAAAAAACCCAGGAACTGCAAAGAGCTATTTAGGCTCCTCAAACAAATAATGTCGGTGTCAGCGTAATGCTCGAAACCTTTCCTAAAAACCGCCTCAAAAGATAATGACCTGGACACACCTCTCTGTCAGGCAAAATAAAAGTACTGCTTCATCAGCCTGTTCTTTTTTATTATCTGTTTTTGGCATCGAGGCGTGTTTACAAGACAGCTCCTTATTGTATTTCCTGATCTTATCCTTTGCCCCCTTTCATTTCCGTCTGGCGCCTTTCATTTAGACGCCGCGACGCAGCACCTCTCCTTGCCAAGCCTCGTCAAAAGCCCGGCGCTAAATATGCAGTGGTCTCAAAGGTGCTCTTTACCTCCCTCTCCCATCTCTGTATCGCTCCCCCCTCTCTCTAACTCTCCCTCTCTCTCTCGCTTCTCCCCATCGTCTTTTCACTCAAAGCTCAAGAGCAACCGGTGCTCTCAGAGGAAATACAGGCCCTGCCAAAGAATTCATTGAATTTGTTGTACAATTGATCCCTTGGAGGCAAGCTGGGGTTGAGAGTGGGTTGGTGGTGGTGTGGTTGGGGTGGGGGGGGGGTGGTGGAGGTATGGAAGGGTCAGGAGAACAGGGAGGGAGGGTTAATGTGAAGGGCTGACAACTGCATCAGGGGAGTCTGATTGAAAATAACACGGCAAAGTCTCAATAGGAAGGGATCCTGTTCAGATTTACCCCCCCACCTCTTCCCCCCACCTAACCCATCTCCCAACACTGCGGGGTGGGCGAAACGGGGGGGGGAGGCTGCGACAATTGAGACAGCTTAAATCTTCCACAGTGGTAAAAACACAATGCAGAAATGAATGAGCAAACGGTTGATGATGGTCATTTTCACATGGAGGGTGACTACACTGTTCCTCTGTCACTGTGATGGATACACACATCAAGAAATTAAGCCCCTCTTGCATGTGAAGTTTGTGTATTTATCATGAACATTCATGATTCCCAGATAATGTCGTTGCACTTTTAGCAGTAAATATCACATAATATCTGCAAGCTAAGATGGTGAACATGGTGGAGGTTACACCTGCATTTCAGCATTATGTTTGTGTGCACTGTAGCTTTGCTGATGTTCACATTTTGCTAAACTAAATGCAGACTCAGGATCACGTGTAGTCGTGTAGAAACTTAAACAGTGAGTTGTGTAAATTAGGTTTTTATCACCTGTAAGTATAAGTCATATAAGCGGGTTTGATTTTCTATATAGATCCAAATTCTCCTCTGACATTCTGAACTGATTACTTCACCACTGATGAGTATCGGAAGAAGGAAACCAATTTTCTATGATATTTAAGGGGTGTGGCTGCACAGTTTGAGCCTTATTAGTGTGGCTACTGGTTAAATGCTGTACAGTTTAGTGATTGTAAGAGTAAAAGTTGAACGTACATCCTACTCATCATGCACCCGCACACACCCACACACACACACAGACACACAGATTCGGCGTTATTACAGTGTTCAACCCATCTAACCACAGTAATTGAAATCATAATATTCGGGTGCCTCTGACAGGATTTTTGATGGAGTTTCAGCAGAATAGCAGGCTAATGGCTTCCACATAGATTTCATCATTAGAGAGAATGAAAGCTAGCTTTTGTAGCTGGTGATTATCCACCTGCTCCATTTTTTTTTTTTTTTTTTTTTTTTGTCGAGACGAAGAAAAATTGGACCTCTAATTTGAATCTGCATGGCTTGTATTCATGTTCGGGTCCACAGCGTCATCAAAGGGTGCCGAGTGGCACTTGTTCGCTTGTGATGAGACACAAGAAAGCCGATCACGTTACCACACAAAGCCTGATAATGTCAGCTGATGGGCAATTTATGCAAACACAGGTTTTTCAGTACCCTTTCTTCTGTATCTTAGGCTGATTTTATGTTTTATATCTGTTTTCTAATGCTGCTGCCATCCTTATTAGGGATATAATTCGTATGTCATGAAGCTCTTGTTATGTTGCTGCTTTGGAATCATGCTCAGCACTTTTTTTCAAGTTTTTATTATTATATTATTTTTTCTACCTCCTGGCTTCTTCCCTGTTCCAGCAGTATTCTTTTGGGGAGGAAAAGGCTTATTTTTTTTTTTTTTTTCACTTTTTCAACATTCTTCTAAGTCAAGTTTTAGGCAGGGGGGGAATAAAAAAAATATATAAAAAGGCAAATCTATCAGGGGAGATACAAAAAGCCGGATAGATGATCTATCCCAACAAGAAGTGGATTCCAAAACTTAAGTTCTAAGGCTTCAAAACTCACAGCAGCCTGTGTTTGGAGAATAACCAAGACCAGCGGCTAGCTGCCTCTCTTCAAAGGCAGCGAGGCGGGAGGGGAGGTGGTGAATAAGCCCAAAGTTAGGCCATGTTTTTGGAATGAAAGGGCTTTTTTTCCTTTGTTTTATTTCCCTAAATTGTCATATTCCCTGCTTATCATGCTTCATGGGTAACTCTGGCAGGTTTTACAGGCTGCGAGATATCCACTCTATTTTTTTTTTTTTGGCTCTGTCGAGTGGGATGTATCAGGGCTCACGCGCTGCGCCTTCCCATCCGCCGGGTTGATTGGAGCAGAGGAGCTGATTCCCCCCTGTTTCGCTCTCGGTCTGACTACTTCTCTTAGCGCTTTGAAGTAGCTCACCCAGAGCTTTGGCAATCGGCAGGAGACAGATCTCCAGACATGCCGAGAGAGGAGGAGCCGGAGAGCGTTGACGCGCGTTCGGCACGCGCTCACACAGAACACGGCGGCGTGCGCGTGCAAAATCGAGCCAGTTTTATTTATACAGCCCCAATATCACAATCACAAACTGCCTCAAGGGGGCTTTACAGTCTGCACATAGGAAGGCCTTGGCCCTCAGACCCCAGATTCGGATAAAGAAAACATCCAAAGAAAACCATTAACAGAAGAGAAACAGCCTTGAATATATTTCAATCACCATTTCTATGTGAATATTTACAAATGAGCACACTTCCACTGTTTCAAGGTAAAGTGCTTCTGCTCTCATAAATGCAGCCAACACTACTTTTACTGGATTAAACTGTGGGTGGAACTCGCAGCTCATTATGGTAATAATTGTAATAATAATTCAGTGTTTCACATCTCATTTCAGCTTATTTAGAATCGGCAAAGTTTCCAAATAGCTTGAAATGACTTTTAATTGACTCCAATATGTCGCTGCACTTCAAAATCTACCCTGATTCTGGGGCTCGAGTTTCACTTCCAGTCGGCCCCCGATGCAATTTAGCCTCGTTCTCCCCAGTAATAATATTGCCATCATTACACAGATGACTATTCCCTCCACTTCTCAGCCTCAAATGCTCCTAAAATCCCCAAATCTCTACCTTGAAATGCACTTCCACACTGCTGCCAGCTATACGCCCCGAGCTACAATCCATCGGGGCAATAATTCCATTACTATACAGAGCATGGCATATAAGGGCATTGCTTCTGCCTCAAAACACACTGACTCACCGGATTGAAATGTGCCTTCAGTCCGCATTACTTCCACAGCATTCATCCCCATAGTAACGTCTCCAAGGATGGGCAGACATACACACTCAGACGTACACACCTAGAGGAAACTCGCTGCTTACTTCGAGTTCAGCATTTCAATTTTTCAGGGCGAAAATAATAAATAAATGACAAAGTGTACAATGAGATGTGAGAGAGCGCGGGGACTTATGTTAGATTCATGTGTCACATGCCTTTTTTTTTTTTCTGCGAGATGAGACGTTTCCTCCTGCTCGGAACTTCCGATTGCACGCGACGGATGTTTTGTTTCTTTACATATTTCATTGGCTGGGGCCCCCTCCAATAGAGGCAGGTGCATGCTGATGAGAGTTAGTCATCAGATTGGAGACGGCGGGACCGCGCGGGGTCAAATGCGTACTCCAGTGCTGTCAGCAGGCATTTCTGTTGGCAGCGCTGTTTACATGAGCAGCTACATCTTTACTGCCAACTGCTGTTTGATGGAGAGATCTGATTCCACTTTATTACAACAAACAGAGGGATGATTGAAATCTTTTCCTTCAACTGAAACTACCTGTGCTGTAGGTGGGACTGATCTTTGTAGTCCATGATCCTGTGGATTTGAACAGAAACTTTTTTTACAAGCTTTTATTACAAGCAACGCAGAGATAGTGGCAGTTTAAGGCATCGATGCAAGCTTTGAAGGCGTCTCCGCCAACAGCACAGGGAGATATTGCTGCTCCGACTGACTGTAAGCTCTTGGACACAAAAGCGCTCCAGTGACAGGGGGGAAAAGCTGAAGAGAGGAAAAAAAAAGGACATATTTTGCTTTGAATGAGGCGCAAAAACCAGAAGGCATCAGAGTAAACATGGCAGCGTGTGAGCAACGTGAAGAAGACGATTACAGGAGGAATGCCGCTCTAACTGTTAACCACAGCTATTTAAAGATGTGTAAGTGCCGTGTAGGTGTTATTTTGTTGAAAGGACTTTTTTTTTTTTTTTCGGTTTGTTCAAACCGTCAGAGATTGCGCTCGCTCGCTCGCTGTGGGCGTATCGTGCAGAAGCAGCTGAGCCTTTTTTAAAATCTGTGCTTTAAAAGTTTAAATACCATCAGCTACTTAAAGAATAGTAAAATAAGGCCGTGGTGAGAAAGCGACCAGAATTTTTTTTGCTTTGTCATGTTCACAGACGCAGCAAATCTAATTATAGCTGGGGGGCAATTATTCAAACTCGCCAGTCGACTGTTGTGCTGTCGGCACAGATTCCCTCTCGGCTTTGTGGGAATGAACTGCGAGGCCTCTGACCTTGAACGCATTGCTGTCCATCTCACACTGAGCAGCGATTCCTCCTCCAAATTCCGCTATAACCATATATGTTTATTTATATTTTACCTCCAAACGTGCTGCACAGCTGTAATCCTGAGCGGCCATATTTCAGAAGTTCATTTGGCACATTGTTTGCTGAACACGTAAGCACACATGCGCCCACGTGAACACATACATGCCCACAAACCCGTCGGAGAGATGCCCGGTGAGCATTACTATTCAAGGTGTTGCCAGAGTATTTATGCCCTTCCGCTGGTGTGCAGCTGACCCATAAAATTACTAAGCCAAATGGATGTTTGACTCAAACAACACCCCGAGGATGTTTATACTGCGCTGCAAAACGCACTCGGCTTCAAATCACCTTGGAGAAATCGCGGGCTTTCCCCTCCAAAAAAAAGCCCCACGAACGTTCATACAATCTCCGTCTGATTTGGAGCCGAGATATATAAAGGTGCTTCGAATGTGGGATGATTTGGTTCGGGGATGGTTGGGGGAAGGAAATCTGCGCGGTTACATAAATCCACACCTTGGGCGACGTCTTATGTTGGGAGCTGGAAAGGAGTGGGTGAAGGAAGCAAGAGCTTTTGCAAGCTGTTGCACACGGGGACAGGGAAATGATCCCAGGCATCTTGTTTGCATTGTCTTGCGTGGCCATTGTTTGTGAATGTCAGGCAGCGGCTTCCAGCTCTCAGCGTGCTGGAGAGGGTTGAAGCTTAGTGCTGTGACAGATGTGCACATGTACGACTGCACACACACACACAAATGCACACTTGCACACACAGTTTCAGCTTCACTCCGTTCCAGAGGGTTAGCGAGTAGCTTTCATCCCCCCCCCACCCCGCCAAAGCCGCAGTCTGGAGAGGCTCCATTACAGTGTGTGTATCACTCTCTGCTGGCCGACTGCGTGAACTGCACCCGCACAGCTTCACGAGCTGACCCATATTCTCTCATCCTCAGTCCTGCTGTTGTGCATTTGTGCCCTTTTTCTTCTCATAATTGCCAACTGAAGTCATCAACAGAACATCAGGGTTAATGTAAGATTCACAAAGGACTGTTCGGAGTGCTGGAGGTCTTGTTTAATAGCACAAATACAGCACTTAACATTGCACTCACCTTCATACCTGGTGACCTTTCCTGTTACCAAATTATCAGAATTGCATTACATTATTTTGAATCAATGATAAGTAACTGAAGCATGCATTTGAAACTCATGGTCAAATGCAACCTATGTTTATATGTTTTATATCTACAGTAGGCTTTTGTCACTAATGTTTAAGCAGTGCTACCACTCCCACATCTTAAATCACTGTATTATTATCCTCAAACATAAGGAACATCACTATGGAGGATAAAAACATGAATTCATATGACAAATAAAGATCATTATATACATCAATATTTGGTTAGAACAATGTCTCACGGTGATTTCTGTCACCGTTATCGAATGTGCAAGCATTACACAGCAGAGGAAAAGGTTACTACTTCAAAACTACACTTTAAGATTAAAGTTTGATACGAAGGTCCTGCTAGACGTTGAAGGTGTGCGCCCTGCGTGTCGATCGATAATTAAGAACATGGCTCTGTGTAGCGGTAATCCTGCATCTGATGTCTCTGTGCACCGTAAGACAGTTAAGGAGCTCCAAAGGGTCCCTTGTAAGATGAAGAATCCATAAGATTTAAGTCGGACTTATTCTCATTACAAGATGTGATCATTAAAAAACGAAATCTCAAATTTGTATTCTCCAAACACCAGCAAGGCGGACAATTTTGAAGTTTTATTCCTCATTCATATAACATTAGTGTTCCCAGAGTCCATACTGCTGGCACAGACCGGTGCTTTAACCACACAGCTGCACCGTGAGTGTGTGCTAGTGAAAAATACAAGGACCACTGAGTTTTGAGCTTATCCCTGTCACCCCTCATCTACTTCAGGCCCACCACGGTTCAATACATACTGTGTGTAGAGAGGTATGTAATTGAATGTTACCTATACCTTTCACTGCTCACAGGGTCCCAGCGAGACTGAAACTCTATCAAACAGCCCACTCGCAGACAGCCTCCCTGGGTCTGAAGGCATCCGTCAGTCTGAGCATCAGCTGAGATTCCCTGGTTTTATTTTTGATTGCAGGCGGCATAAAATATGAGCAGGTAATGGAGATGATGGACATTTATGTATTTTTTTTTTATTTCTTTATCTGTGACAACAAGAAAGCGGTCTTAGCTGATGTAATCATAAGTGCTCATCAGTGCTTATCAGATTTTTTGAGGGTCATGTGACCTTGATAATTTGGCTGCAGATTGGATAAAGAAATGGATGTCTCAGTTTTAGTCATGTGACCTTCGGTTTAAGATCTCCAAGGTTATATTTGAGCGATGTGTCCGTCTCGTAAAGGTATTTCAAAACAATTTCCTTTCTTTCAAGTAGCCCCGACGAAGGAACTCCTGCCAAACCGCCTTGACTTTTATGTGACAATAAAAAACATTTGTTGCTGAACATTTATCACCCTCCATTTGTTGCAGAATCCTCTCTTTCTCACAGATTTTTTTTAATGGTTACCACGAGCCAAGAAAGTCCCCCAGTCCTCCACTGTACAGTATATTCAAGCAAATGAGGGATGGTGTTTAATGCAATGTGTGACGCATTGTCATTCACATCCCCGTCTCACCTCGCAGTCGAGGGGCGTTTCTTTAAGTCCGGTCAGTTATAAAGACGATATATTTCACTCAAATCAATAAATGTTCCAGCACAAAGACTTCCATCCTCCACTTCTATACCAAGCTGGATTACATTATTTTCCTTGTCATTATTGCAAAAATGTTTTCTTTGAATGAGCAGAATGACCTCTACTCTTTCCACCCTCAATAGCCAGGAGGAATATTGAAAACGCTCCCCGGGAGTAACTATTTGACAGCGGTAACTGTCACTGTTTGAAACCCTAATTTGCTAGGAATTGAAAAATAAGCTTATCGCAGACTGAGAAAACTGCAGCAACCTTCATTAAAAAAAAAAATTCCCTCTCCCCCTTTTTTTTCCTCCCCTCCTGCCCCGACCACAAATGACACCTGTGATAACAAAGAACAGCTTGCACAGTCAGACGTGTGTTGGATTTGAGCTTTTCAGTGAGATATGCTAAAATCCATACTTCCCCATGTGGGGTGAGTTACACATTTCCACTGGCTTTAGGGGATTGCATCATAAAGGATTAATTGTGTGCCCAAAGCCAACATCAATGGGAGGAAACAGTCGCCTAAAGGGGTAAAAAAAAAAAAAAAAAAACATAGCCCAAAGAGAGGATTTGGCTAGTTTTCTTTTCTCTGTGGTGTACAGCTCAGCAAGCCCCAAAGCTAAGAACAGTATTCCAGTCAAACAGAAAAATGACCAGTATGTACAGTTCACATATAATGGACCACGTTGCATTCTTTGTCTCTGAACTGCAGATACTCACTTGAATCAGCACTACTGGCTAAAACAACTCTTAGACACTATTTTATTCCATTTGTGTGTGTCACAAGTGCCTTTGTGTGTGACAGCTGGAGGCTTGAAGCTTTCTTCAGAAGCAAATTGATAAATTGTGTATCCGCGTCTTATCCGCTGCGATGATGACTCCCAGCTCAGGAACCTGCTCGTGCGAACGGTTCCCGGTAAGAGGAGTTAAATCTGGCACTTTTTTCAGCGACCCGTCCCGCCTCAGACAGTGGCCATTGTTTAGTTTTTGTGAAGTTTAATGGAACATGTAATAGCTCCGATGTGCATATTTGTCAGGCAGGCGGAAACATTTGCTTCCAGGAGGCGGACGCGGCCAGGTAAACACTCATTCTCCGGCTTGTTGTCGCGGAGCCTGGAATTCCTTGCTCCCGCCCAGCACAACAGTCACGAAGCAACAGATGTCTGAAATCGCAGCTATCTTCCAGGGTCCTTGTTGATTCACCCCCACGATGCCCCAGTCTAGTCTAGTCTGGACTGTGGCTCATGTATAATCAGTTGGAAAGGCACAAGAAAATAAAGAAGCACATGTAGTGTTTCACTAGAGCACACAAAGAACCTGAATATACTGTATGTCAACATAACTGGCACTGAAATGTTCCCGTAATAAGCCTGTCGACTGTCACAACGACATCCAGCCCAGTCACTGATGATAGATTTGGTTGTGTTTTGTGTGTGATAAACAGCTGTGACGTCTGCAGATCCAAGGGGGGGGATACGTTGTCTCCTTCATCTTACTCCCGCTCGCAGAGGGGGAGGTGTGGGGGACGCTCGCGAGGGCGCGCGCACACCAGGCAAAGCGAAATCAAACCCTCGCTCAGACCGGATATGAACACGATTCAAGGAGTCACCTGGGAGTGTCATTTCGAAGCATCTCCAGTGGGACTCGCCTCAGGTAATCCATAAGCAATTATTCTGGGGAGACAACAGACAGGCCTGTCATATCCGTTCTCCTCTGTGCAAATGCACTCAGGCAAGAACAAACGCCGCCGCGAACGCGCACACTCGCATTTGCACATCCATATACACATTCACCTCCACCACCACCACCTCACCTTTCCTCCCTCCTCCTCTCCCCTTCGCTCACAAATACACTTAATCTCACACGAAGTTCCCTTTGCTCTTTTTCCCCCCGCTCGCACGTATTCGTGCTCTCTCTCCGCTCGCGTCCTGCCTCCCTCTGATCCTCACCTCCCTCTCCTTCACACACACCCTCGCAGTTAAGTTTCAGCCCTAATGAGCTCCTTCCTCCGACCGCCTTCATCTCTCGTTGATGAACTTGAAGGGGACGTAACCTGCGCCATCGGGGTCATCGGCGTTAAAGACGCGGAGCGCGGGGCTTCAAAGACGTGGGCACAATATCATCCGATCCGGGCTTTTGTGCTCTGAGCCGGCGTTACAGCTTTTTTTTTTATTTCTAAGACACGCTCGAGGAAACTGGCATCCTCTTGATCTTCATCGTCACCTTCTTAGCGGAGCAGAAAGCGTCTCTCGCGAATGTGATGATTCTCTTTCATTGGTTTCGCACATTTTTCACACCCCTTTTGAAAACAGTTAACACGGATCTCATTGAGAGGCCCTGTCTCTCTGCTGGATTAACTGTGTCAAACAAAGGGAAACCGCATACTCACATCTCGTAGAAGTTGTTTGGATGATTATCAGACCTCTAATGTGCCTGTATAAAACTCCACTGCACAACTCTTCTGCGTCTATGAAATATGGCACCTCTGTGCTGCATGGATCAATAAAGGCCAGAGAGTGTGGGGAAGGCCACGGCAGAGGGGCCCGAGGAAGACGAGTCTGGACGGTAGGAAGTTCGAGGAGGAGAAAATGGAGCTCAAGTTTCAAATGGAATTCGGGCAACAATTATCGACCATGTCATCAATCATGGTTCGTCCTTTTTAGAGAGGCAGCACCAGCACAGTCTGAGTAAGAGCACCATGGCATCTGTTGTCAGACTGTGAGAATGTGCGTTTACAGCTTTATTGCACGCTCCTGTTAGCAGACCAAACTGCTAATTCACTCGTTTCATCAATCCAATTTATGCAATTGTCAAGAAATGTCAGCTTTTCATAATGAAGAAGCATCTGCAATATGAAGTTCTGAGGGTTTTTTTTTTATATTTGCACGCATAAGTTTTATTTGGTTGATTTTATGTTTATTTCTCTTACGCAACATTAGTGAGTTACAGAAGTATTGGGCAGTTTTCAGATCAGTAAGTTTATCTTTTCAACCTGGAGTCGAAATGCATCTGTAAATTTTCTATTACTGTGGGTCATTTTCTCCTTTTCCTAATTAGTTTCAGTCAAGAACACATTCGATCTGGCCAATGAGATAGTTTGCAAAGTGTTTTGCACATAAACTTAAATTAGCATCCATTTGTCCCTATTCAGACATGATTTTCAGATTTAGGTCATGTGCATTTATACTATATGCAGATGAAAATACAATGTGTAAATTCAATCTAATTATATATCACCAAAGCAAACTAACCACCCTGAACCTATTCTCTCTGCTGCACCTGTCATCTGAAATGCTGATCCTACGCCGAGCACCAAACTAAATATATCCATGCCTCAGACACGCTGTCACTCCAAAGGTCTGAAACTCCATTTGTTTCTCACAAGTACAAGGACGCCCAAACACACACACACACAAGGGAAGCATGGCCTTGTTTGTTCCTCCACCTTGCTGGGTCAGAGCCCCTCTCTAGTACTTTCCTTAGAAAAATGAAAGGCGATATGTTGCTGATACAAGCGGCGCTCCCCTGAATTTTAAAAGCACATATGAAAGTCACGCCGCCCCACTAGGACTCCTTTAGAAAAATGTCCGACTCTGGGTTCGGACTCAGTCAAGGGAGAAATGAGCAGAAATGCCTCAAACACCTAGCTAACGCCCAGCCCCTGCTTGCAACCTTTTAATTCATGCCTTTATCGTTTCTCGACGCTTGGTTGCTCTCCTCTCTTGTCTTCCCTTATATATATTTTTTCCAATTACTTGAGTGCACAAAAGCCCTCGCCCATTTGGAGTGCAATAAATTATCGTCTCTTAATTAGGCAGCGAGGCGGTAAAAGCATGTCTGTCCAAGTTTGTTTCAACCTGACTGAAGATTTTATGATTGAGAGGTGCAAACTAATTGGATTCTTGACTGGCTGTCTGGATAAAATTGCTGCACTATCAGAGCGGGATTGAGTGAGTGATTGAGAAGGTGGGGGAGAGATGCAGTGTGTTAGTGAGTTTTAAGAGGAGAAACCCAAGAAAGGTTGAAATGCTGAGAGAGAGCGTCAAAAAGGGGAGAGGGAGATGGCGAGGGATGAAGGAAAATGGGAAAACGCGCGTGAAAATATACGGTATTTAGACATGCAGATAAAGTTTGGCTAGAGGGAACCAAGATCAGTCAGAAATTCAGTCAACAGAAGGTAATCTGTCACGCCCAAACACAGAGAATTGATTATATATCTAATTACTTTTTTCAACCATATTTGTTGTTTCTTGTGGATTGAGAGTTCAACATCTTACTTCCAGGCTGAGCAAAAACTCTGTCTGTTAGGGTTTGCTTTATGTTGTGTTCTTGTGCCTTCCTGTCTTGTGGGTGTTGTGTTTAGTGTGGTCTGGGTCTTG
>JBAJHX010000011.1:3639528-3679405 GCA_037176925.1 Amniataba percoides | reverse complement strand
CCCTCCTGATTAACCTGCTCTGCCCCAATTAGTTTCACCTGTCCCCTGTTAGTCTCCTCACCTGTTTCCACTCCCCTCACAGTCTATATATACCAGTGTATATACCAACTTGTTTCTGCACATCAGTTCCACAATAAAGTCACTCAACCTGCTCTGCCTGCCTCGTCCACATTTTTGGGTCCTAGCAGCTCTTTACCCTGCACTCAAGACCTTAACACTATCTTTAGTAAAGTGATCACCCCCTCCTTTGGCTTTAATTATGCCCCAGACCTTGTCTGATCAATACGCTAAATTGTTCATCACAAAAGCCTTTGGTGCCTCGTCTGGTGCAACAGATTAAAATACAAGGCTGGGGCATACATAACACGTCTCTGATTAAGATCAAACGCATTAAAGCAGAGACGAGGGGTCTCATTCCAAAAATGCTATCAAAAGATTGAAAATAGGTTTTGGCAAGAAGGGGTATGGTTGAGCATTATTTGGGAGGTAGAGAGGGAGGTAAGGGGAGTCCTGATAAAAAGCCGCACCAGACCTGATTCTCATTAACAGCCCCGTATCTGTCTGTCCGCTCTCCCTTCGGGGGATGGTGGGCCTGGGAAATGAGACCAAAGCCGGTGTGGGAGCAAAGAGAGTTGTTTTTCAAGAGGCTAGTGTTGCTATTAAGTTATGAGCCTTCCACCTGAGAGGGGAAGAGGAATTTGTTGTTAGGGCTGCATTGATTGGTAAAGAGGCTTACCTGTCCTGAAAGCCGGGATGAACTGGCAACAGTGGTATTACCCCCTCAACAGCTACCCTGCAATTAGCGCAGACTGTGAGAGGGCTGATTGCAGGCTGAAGAAGTGGACTACCCTCTTTTGAGCTTTCTAACCTCACCATCTTGAGAACTAAACCAGGTAACGAGCTCTGAGGCTTCTTTGGGGGATTTGCCAGAGGTCAGCGGCATGTGCGACGGGCCGGACAGACTCTGGGCCCTCGTGGCTGCTCCACCTCCTCACAGGTGAGGCCCGCCGAGCAGCCAAAAGCCTTGCAGCGTCTTCCCAGATGTACTTAAGCCAAGAGAAAGGGGCCGTTCCAGATCCAGAACCTGGCCTTTTCAGATGTCAGCCAAGGTCCTAGATTCTTGCTGGGCAGAAGACTTCCCAGCAGTGGTGATCATCAAGAAGACTGACCAGATGGCACAGCCGTTTGGCAGCAGCTTGGCAAAGGAGATGGTTGACTGGCTTCGGTGGCAGATCTGCGGCCTCCAGCAAGCAGAAATCCACATCCTCTCCCGTTCGCTGTCATAGAGACCACCAGAGCCCTCGGAGAGGCCGGCAGCTGCTCTCTCTACCTCTCTGCGAATGACTGACCTGAAACCTCGAAGCCACAAAAGCTAATAACTTTCACACAATAATGACAATTCTGCCTTCGCACTAGCAATTATTTTGTCAGAGTGGGTGTGAGATTTATCAAATAGCAGCTATTTAGTTTGTAATGTTTAATAATACTGCGATAGCGAAATGATCCCCTTAGAATAAAAAGGCACAAACCAGAAATAGATGGTATGGATAAATAGCTCTGGAGATGCTACGCTCAAGGACACCTCCGCAAGGTACCACGCTTGTTGTCATGGTACGAGGAGCTGTTCCTTGGGAAAACGCAGCCGCTTCAGGAACCTGTTTTCACATTGCTGGAAGACACAGTAATTGAATTTTTTCTTTTTGAATGTGAAATATTCAGTAAAGCTCAGCCAAGTGCAGTTTGTATTCAAAACAGTCGCCTCTAAGTTAGATTGAAGATTAAAGAGAAGAAGATTGAAAATCTAAGTTCCTCCTTGCCAGACATGTGAAGAAGTTCATCCCTTCACTTGTTCTGACTGGAGTATCTTTATTTACAGATGCATGTGAAATGTAAAACCTGAATGCCTGACCCCTCTGGTGGCTATATGGTTTTGTCAAGGGTCACTGCAAATCGATCCAGAGTTTTTCTGGGTGATCACCTTTATCCTGTGATGAAACATTTTCCAGGATGAAAATGCCAAAGCCCATCCACAGAGCACGAGGAGTCACTGGATGGTTTGATGAGGACCAAATCACAATTCAGAGACCTGGAGAATCAATGAGACACTTTTCTAGTAGTGGCCAAACACCTTACTCTAATTTGTCACCTGTCCATACACAATTTTTTTTTATGAGGCAGTTATTATGCTACCTATGACCCAGCCAAATGCTCGCAGTTTGTACCAGACATACAGTCTATACAGTTTGTCAACTGTGACATGCAATTAGCGTGCTTGTGTGTCTGTGTGCGATCCTAACCTGCAATCACTTCCCAAGTCCAGCAACTTAATGCCCTTTAGCTATTAGAGGAAAAAAATACAGACGTGAGCACACGATTGCGTATTGATCTTTTCGAAACACTCATGTAACATTACGACTGCAGTTAAACCTTATGACTTATTCCTGCACATTTCCTCTGCTCACACCCCAAAATAGACACAACCGTGTTCTCAGCTGGTGTAATGACTTGTGAATAACATCCCTCCGAAGAACTAAATAGAGGATTTAATTGATGGTGACTTAGAGGAATCAGAGGATGCTTGATGGAGATCTAAATGAGTCACCCACACTTGCGTACAAGAACAGCCCGCATTTCATTCATGGATTTTCACCTTTAAGTGTAATAAAGTTGATATGAGGAGATGAGATATGACATGAGATAAATGAACATGGTCAGTTTTTGTCTTCTAAAGCTAGACCAGGGGCCTCGGCAATATTGAACGACATGAATTTCATACACAGGGATTGCATATAGCTTACAATCAATCGATTTTTCTCCTTCGAAATACCTCTTTCTTTGACACAAGCACTGACACACACACTCACACCAGGTCTGCGTCGAGAGAACGGCCATTCTGCTGCCAATTCCAGTCCATAATCTAATGAGTTTTCTGTGGGCTGCCTGTGTGCTTATTTTCCTGAATCTTAACAGTGACACCTGCTGGACATTTAGAGGCATGATTTCTCTGTTCAACTAGACTGCACAGAGAGAAAATCTTCTGCATAATGACAGAGGTGTGAAATGATCATGTAAAACTCATTTCTAGCTTGAAGTGTGTAATAATTACAAATTTTATTTCTTACCACATAGTTATTTTCTCTTTTGAACGTATTGATGGCTTTAGTTGTGGTGTATAATGGATGATCACAACAAAACATTCCTCAAACATGCACAAAACTGGTGTTTTAAAAGCACGTGTGCGGCATTTACACACAAACTGGACAAGTTAGACCCAGGAATGTAGACGTAATTAGACCTGGCTTTGTTTAGTCTTTGTTGTTACTGTATTTCTGTAACAAAAACTGTCCCATTTTGCAGAGCCACTCCTCAGGGAGTTGCTATTATTGCTCCTCTGCCCATGTCTCATAATGCTGCCACTGCCTATTTGCTTGAAATGCCAAATTGTCGCTGGCAAGCCGTTTCTGATACATGCCCGGGTTTATACACACGAATACATCAGGATGGTAAAGGCCTATAGGATGAGTGTGCAGCTCTCCCAGGAGCACAGGGGCTGTGTCTTTTAGAGTCTTGGCTCTATCGCTGTGCTGTGGCTTGGCTGTAAAGATCCTCTGGGGAATGCAGAGCCTCGAGAACGGCCGTGCGAGTGCAGTTGCAGCAGCACAAACAGCAACACGCTGGAGCAACTCCGGCCTGATGTTATGTACAAAAGTGGGACAGTGTTTGCCTAAAGGAGAGTGAAGTGGTCTTGTGAGGGAAGGTCAGTGGCTCAAATTCCAAGGCCCATGGGGAAAAATAGAATGAGTAACAGTTTCTACTTCTTGCTGAAATATATTCAAGGTGCCCTTGAGGCAGAAAAAAAAAGAAAAGCTAAGCTGCAGGACCTTCACACCAGTTCTCAAGTGTGAATATAGTGGCACATCACTGTCTGCAAACCAAGGTTGTGTAGAGAGAACAACACACAAGCTCAGCAAATCCTTCCCTTGATATAGGTTAATAAAATAGTTGGTCCTCAACCTTTTGCAGCATATTTCAGCCGAATAGCAAAATCCCAAGACGCATTAAGTTACCGTATTGATTGTTTGAAATGTCACACAAAGTCTCGTACGAGCATACGAGAGGGTCAGTAAGCACATTTAACTGCTTAACTCGGCTCAAGTCACATTAGGCTGGAGGAAAAGGTCAGAATTCAGGGCCAGGAAATTTTGTTTTTCATTTCACAAATGCATAAATGCATCCAGGCATGCCTCCATTGCAGTGGCGAACCAGTGAATTCATTCTATCATGCCATGTGGAAGAAAAGTAGACTCATCACTTAAGAGCAGAGCCGTGGAGTTTGATACCCAGTGGAAGTTAAGATAGGTGGTAATTGCTCTCTGTGGACATTCATATGACGAAATGACACAATTTATACTTCATTTGCTCCTTTTTAGAGAGGCACAGCTGGTCTCATACTGTGACTCATAATTGCATACATTTAATATGCAATGAGTATAACTGTGTCATCAGTGTAACCCTCTGAACTGTTTATATAGACGCATTCTGCTAATTGCAGTCCGTAAGCCTGATTTCTTTCTTAGTGGTCCTTTCACTACGTTGCGTTGAATGTTTCTCAGTTAGCACTATTTAAGCAGCATTTCGCAGAGTTATTTAAAAGTATGTGGTAAATGCATATTGTGTATCTCATACTGTAGCGTTAATGACTGGTATCAATACTTAACGACACAATCAGCTCACGCTGTATGCACCGCATCCTCTTGCCTATAATTCAACCTGTGATACAAACAACCACACACCTCCATTATTTTGTGATCTGCAAATTATCTTTCTGTCCTTTTTATTGTTTGCTCAGTGGAGCGCTGGGTAAACTCATTTCGCCCGCTCACACCACTGAACCGTGTGACACTCGCAGAGCTTCAGCTGGCAAGTTAAGTGACGAAACCCCGCTGAAGCTCGGAGTCCAAGAACAATCGCTCCTGGAAAGTCAGGAAGAGCCCCTTGTGTCTGCGGGAAGTTCACGTGATAAACCCAACAACTTCCTTTCTTCCGTAGGAAAATCATAAACTCGAGTGAACTCGACGAGCTGACGTCCAGGCTTTAGTCTGACATTACAATCTGCCTGGATAATTCATCATGAGGAGGAAAGAGGACAGATCCCTGTGAGCACTTTGATGCCTTGCGCGGCACCAGCTCCAATTGTAGCCGAAGTTTCTAATAATGCCGTTATGTAAAGGATAATAACATTATTCCCTTTATTGTGTCATCGAGATGATTAGAGCCCACTTTGCTGGATAAATCCAACTAAATCTGGCCACTGCTGGATAAATCTAATGTTGAATCTGCAGAGGCCGGATTTAGTGAAACACCTCAGGAAAGAGGGTTTGAGACCAAGCTGACGGGAGAGACAGAGGACAGGAAGGAAAGTTGTTCAAAGGAGCTGCAAGTACCAAAAACTTCTGAAACCAATGGTCTGCAGGAGTCCATCCCTATACGGTGACTGATGTCCTCCAACAAACATGGTGGCTGGAATGTAGATGCTGAATAATCAAAGCATGCTGGAAGTTTGGTCAGCAGCAGATTTTACCTCAGTCTGCAACTGAAATGTCCAGTATTTGTCTCCAGATATGTTTTCTCTTCAAAAACAAAGGAAATACCTGCTTTCTGTCGCTTTGAAGAATTTAAACCTGCAAAAGCAGCTGACTCCCTCACTCGTCACTGTCTCTCACTTCGTGTTTCGGTGCAGCTGCTGGTCCTTTTAGCTGCTAAACGCTCCGCTTTGTTTACCAGCAGCTCACAGACATTGTGCAGCGCATTCTTAGAGCTTTTCAGATAAGCCAGAAAAACAACAAGCTGAAGGACACCACTAAGCTGCTTTAGAGCTGAGAGAGCTGCAGAGTTGGGCGATAATTATCTGCGGGTTCATCACCACAGGCCACCCTTTTTCATATAGCACATGTGATCCATTGTTAATATCAGAATATTGATTATGGCAGCTTTAAATGTCAGATGACTGACAGAGTGTCTGACCTGGATTTGGCTCTCTGACTGGGCGGAGAAGAACATATTCATGCTTACGGCTACGAGTGAAGCGCGCTCCTGAAGGGCAGCGGTAACTTTACACAAACCCAAATGTCATAGTCGAAACTTATTGAATTTGGGACTGCTTGAATTTCTTCAAAACGTGGTCTTTGTTTGAAAAAGAGAAGAAAAAAAAAGGCTCCTGGCATTTTACCCCTTCCTGCTTTATGAGATCGCCTCTTGACATTCTCACGTTGCCGTACAATAAAAAAAAAAGCACACTTTAATGTGAAAAGGAACAACGTTTATTTTTGACCTTCTCATAGACTTATCTCAGACGACGGTGATGCAAGCACTCATATCCTGTTTTCCATAAAAAATGTCCACAGAGACAGAACATATAACACCATGGTCATAAAGTTCAAATGGAAACATTAAATTAAGCACTACGTATTCGTATCAGTTACAATGAAAACATACAGTTCAGTTAATTGCCAAGGAAACACAGAAATCAAAGACTAGGTTGTTATTTATCGTCATACTTTTAAGTGTACCAGGTATTGAAACAAAGCAACATTGAGAAATACAACCAAATCTTTGTATTTACACTGAGGAGCGCCATTTTTTTCACATCATATATATCGAACACAGCTTAATTAGAGGATATAGAATTTACAATATCCATTTGGGAAGTTTTAAGAGCTTTAAGATCCCCATTTATAAGGGCCATTTGAATTTTGAGGAATTATGGGAAATACAAATCGAGGTTCAGCCAATGTGAAGAGTGATGTGCACCCTACTGACAGCCCTCTGTGCGTGGCTGTGTGAAGGAGGTGTGTTTTTACTGAGCAATTCAGCCTTTTCAAACAATATGCTGCACGTGGATTTGATGAAATAAAGACCTCGGCATGGAAATATTTTGGAAAAAAAAGATAATATAGAAAGACACTCTTTTCTCAAATGAATGCTTCAGCACACAAGCCCAATTGTGTGTTGCTAAACGGCCATGTGCTCGGTTTTATAAGAAAACAAGGAGAAACAAAATATTAAACCCAAATGTGCATTTTACCCCTTAGCTCCAATCGTAACCCGGGGCTACAAGTGTAACACAACTCACACATTATGTATCACATTAAATCATAATGGCAGGACTTGTCTGGCTGCCAGAAAAGGAAATTAAAACAATAAGTCAAACAGAACACAACACTTTCCCAATATAAATGCATGTTAATTGCACCATAATGAATTAGACTTTGAGGCTACAAAATTATGAATAAAGTATGAACAATGTGCAAAAACAAGGTCTACATTTAAGGGAATCCTGCATTTCATATTAGCACAATGCTATTCCCTCTCTGTCACTTCTTAAAAATAATTCAGCATTTATTTATTTCTGTAAAATGTATGCAAAGACATCTGAACAGACAGCAAATGGCTACTTTGGTTCCTTTTTAATGAAGGAGGGAAAGGTAGAAGGGGGAGGTTTTGATGAATTTACAAAATATACATCTGTTATTCTGCCCTCTCGGGCTTGATTGATTGGAGTTGGAGTGGTATGTGTGCATGTGTTTTTTTTTCCGTGTGTGTGCGGCCGTACGTGTACGTGTTTGTACTTTCAGGGATTTTCAAAGTGCTATATCTGATAAGGTGAAAATTAGAAATTGATTTGTGGCTTGTTTCCTAGTTTGCCATGGAACAAACACACCCATCATGGCCCAAAAGTGCCTCGGAGTCAGAATTCCTGGCTGGGCTCCATTTGTCCATCTGTCCGGCTTTCTCCTGGACTGACTCCAGCTCACTGTGATCCATCTAGAAAAGGTTTTCGCTGAAGTCGGACGACATAAAAATGCATTATTTTTGCTTTAGAAATCATAGTAAACTGCAAATCACACTTGAGAAGCAACAAAATAACACTCTAGGCATCTCTTCTCTTTCCTTTTGCATATTAAAGCTGCACTAGGTAATTTAGCCCGAGTGGAAGCAAGTGTTTCAATTATTTGGAGCGAGAGAGGGGTGTCGTTGGTGCTCACATGCTTTTTTTCCCCTCCAAATTAGGCGGTCTGTCGCTGCTTAAGCCAAAACACAACCAAATGGGAAAGGAAGGAAAGTGTCAGACGCCAACGAGGCCAGCATTTTTAGGGACCAAGTGCTTGCCAGCTGCTGTTTAGTAGAGCTTAGATTTCACTTAATGTTCTGTTATTGCGTCTGGGTGCAACACGATCGAGATGTAATTTAGGCAAATAAAGCAGATCTGTATGATTATGAAAAAAAAAAAAAAAAAAAAATGTTGGGACACTCCTCTGTTCTCGATCCAAAGATGAACATCTCCACAAACCTTACCCAGTGCAGCTTTAAGGGAATTAAAAGCAGTTTATGCTGATTTATTCGTGTCCGTCTGCAGCTCTCAGTCTTGAGGCTCCAGTCCCTCGAGATGGTCGGGGATGGGGAGGCCGGTCAGGATGGTCAGACACTTGTTCCACACGTTGAACACGGGGCACACGGGCTGGACGAAGGAGACGTGGAAGGTGTGCAGGTGCTGGGAGCCCACGGCGTCGTAGAAGGCCACGTAGCCGGCGTCGTAGTCCAGCAGCACGCCGACGCGCCGCAGGTGGGGCGAGGGCTCGATGGCCAGCTCCTTGCTGTTGTGGCGCACCACCCAGGAGTTGTTGCAGCGGCAGAGCACCCAGGAGGCCGAGTTCTTGCCGATCCACTCGTGCTTGGGCGCCGACTTGTAGGCGATGCCCACAGCGTACCTGAGGAGCGGGACGCTACGTTCAGCCTTTACTCAAACGCGTGAACTTTTAAGTAGAAACTCATCGGTCGATTAAAACTCACCACGTGCTCCCTCCGATTAAAGCTTCCCAGTAGTGGCGGCCGCTGTCGATGTAGACGTTTCCCACCACGCCGTAGCTGCTCTGGCTGGTGAAACGCTCCTGGCTGTGGCCCTTCTTGGACGTGGTCTCGTCCCGCTCCACCGTCAGGTTGTCGTGGGACACCTTCAGCTTCTTGTGGGCCGACTTGGGGTCCAGCTTGAACGGCTGGCCTGAAATGAGGAGAATCGGGGAGGCAAATTTTAGAGAAAGCACTCAGGTCTTTCACAGCTGACATTCTTTAAAGAACAGCTCGTTATTTTCCAGTTAATTGAATTTCATATTTGTCGACGGAAGAAAAAAAAAGAAATATCTCAGGCGCAGTAAATGTGAGTGGGAATAATAAGCCAATAAACTCCTTCTGTGTGGGTGCTCAAACATAATTTTTCAGTAAAGGTCGGCTCTATATGGAGTGCTGGATTTAAGTCCTGTGCTTACTGTTGGTCTTCAGAGTCCCCGGTTCACTGCTCCTGCTCCCCGCTTGGTTAATGGCCTTGACAACAAAGATATACTTGGTGCCACTCTGCAGGCCGTGCACCGTGTAGTGGTTCTGCTTGATGTTGGGAACAATCATCCAGCTCTCCAAAGAGTTGCACAGACCTGGTTGGAGAGGGAAAGGAGGGAGAGATAAGGAAGGAGAGGCACAGATGAGCGAGGCGGATGATGCAGTGAAGAGTCAGCTGATTCAGTGGAAAATATAAGTTTTAAGGCATAAATAACACATTTAGCTAATATTATGTGCTTTATTTAAAAAGAAAAAGCAACAGAAAACATATTTATAAAGGCAGGGACTTTAAACTCAAGAAAAAAAACAGAAAAGGAAGGATTATTTTCTTAAAGGTTTCCTGAAGAGGAGTGCTGTACAGCTGTGTGAAAGAACAGTGTACTAAATGACCGGCTGAGTGTGAGCCTGTGGCAGTGAGGGAACAGGTGAGAGGGTGTGAAAAGGCACAAGAGGAAAGCTTTCACACCACGTTGGTTTCAGAGCTGCGCTTTGCTTTCTCTGCTCGACGCGCGTTTGTGTGTTTCACTCGATGGCACTACGTCCTCGGGTGCGCGTACACGTGTATTTCCCCTCCGTGCCACGCCTTTGTTCGCCTGAGGAATTTAAGCAGGAAGCCTCCGCTGTACTGCTGCCCTTTTGTCGGCCACCTCCAGGCAAAAAACAGTCCTCCTTAATGAGCAATTCTCCATCTGAGTGTTACAGTGTCACACACACACACGTCTTTTATTGACACTTTCTCCTGATGACGTGCAACTTTGACTGACCAGGAGGAAAAAATAGATGAGTAGAAAAAATAACTGAACTAAAACTGCTGAAAAATGCTTAACTTTTACTGATTGCTAACTAGAATCAGAACTTTTGACCCATGGATCATGTGATCTGCTGAGTTTACACTAGATTTAGATATCTGACTGCATTTGTCTGTTAATGTACCGCATGAATAAAACAATATTTGCTTCTATCACCTGTCAGAGATCAGAACAGTTTCTTTTCTTAACCAGCATATTAGATTTAACAAGAAAGCTGAAATGCATTATGGTGGTTGGTGTTGCATTTAAAACTTCAATCACTGCCACTGTATCTGTAGTAACTGCTGTCTTCCTCTGTATGCATCCTTCCTTGTGTGTAGCTGCACGGTTTGAATCCCCTGTGAGAGAGGTGGACTCTACAAATAGCAAAAACAACTGCTAAGTTGTACTGCTACTGTTCCTGCTGGTGTCCACTGTCAGACTTAAACTTATACATTAATTAAAATCAAACACAATGCAAATGCATTTGATGAAGTTGCATGCATATCAAACAGAAAAAAAAGCAGATAGGAATGCAAAGGAGAGTCAGAATCATATTAGCACACATTCCCCACAGGAAATCCTATTCAGAGGGCCGTACAGGAGGAAAGGATGTTGTTTTTGTGTTTTTATCAAATTAACGTCATCAAACTTTCTCTCTCTCCGCGCTGTGATTCATCCGAATTGCTCCGGGGGGGAGACGTGACTTTGATGCCAGCAGCAGCACCTCTGACATTATCGGATGTGAAAACAGGAGGTGTGAAAAATCGCAGCATCTCGGCGAAACAGACGGCGACAGAAGCGAGGGTGGGGCGGGGAGAGAAAGAGGGAAATAAATGTCACATTAGTTTAATGGTTGTCGGTTCTAAAGCCGCTTTAAGACGTAAGGGAACGGGCAGGCAATGACAAGTGCGTAACCTCTGGAAGACTGGAGAAATAAAACAACACAGAAGAAGAAGTAAAAGAAGAAGGTGACGACAGAAAGAGGCAGAGGGTTTTTGCTGTGAGGTAAATCCATCTGAATCTGGATTAAAGACGGAGAGAAGATTGAAAGGGAGCAGGAGAGCTCGTCTTCAGATGCCCTGACCCCGTTTTCTTCCTTGTAGTTGCTGCTCACTCGAGTGTGCTCATGATTTTCTGGGTCTTGTGTGAATGGGAGTAAGTGTGTGTGTGTGTGTGTGTGTGTCAGCGAGTGCTGTATGTCTGTTGTTCTACAAAGCGCCGTGTCGGCAATGCTGATTCATTTTACAGCTGTCATCTCCGCCTAATGTGACATCTCACTCCTTCGGTTCTGCTTTAACCTGAACGTCTCACGCGCGCAGAGACGTGCAAACCTCCACAGAAGTTTCGTCTCGATGCGGCGCAGGATCTGGATTGGACGCAGAATGCAATCATCAAATCTTTTTTTTTTTCCTACATCCTTCACACGCTGCAGCCATTTCATGTTCGACAACATCTGAGGGTAACATTAAAAAAGCACTTCAGGAGGTTCCACTTCCACTTTGCTGCTATCTCAGCTTTCAGAACAGCACTTTGGCTCTCGGCTGCCTGAGGGCTGCTTGTGGCCTCTGGTGGAGCTGCGCGATTGTGCTGACCAGATCTCGCCATCTATTGCAAGCGTTTGCGTGTATGGATGTAGGACAAAAGCCAGGGCCTGTAGGATTTAAGTCATGACTCCTCACTGATTAGGTTTTCCTTTAATTATCAGAAATTAGAACAGTTTAATTATGGTATTTTACTTCCTGTGCTCTAAAAGCCTTTTCCACTACGCTGCCATTTGGTTTCCACTTCATCGTTTACTCCCATTATGTTCGCCATTTTCCATCTGAGAGGGCTCGTTGTTTTTTCAGCAGAGTGACTGATGTACCCATACTGCACGTATCATTTTCATTCAAAGACTTGATAGGAGAAATACGTTGATTTAAGAGTTGTTATTTCTCTACGCCGACATGCAACAAGCCGACAGCAGCGTTGATCTCGTCTACGCTCGGATGGTATTTTCCCAGCACTTCTTTTCTGTCAGTTTTCTGATGTGGCACGGTAAGACAAAGTCGCCATTCCACTAAACATAATTGGCTTGGTTGTTTTCCAGCAAAGAAAACTAAGCTAGTTGCAACCCTATCAATACATGTCAGAGAGGATTTACAGCAGACTGGAGTGTGTTTGAAGATGCATAATACTGCTTCTAAAAAAACTAAAAAAATCATAATTTTCGTGTCTTGCACGGACTTACTGGCAATGTTGGACTGTCCGGTGAAGATGGCGTACTGGAGCTCATAGGACACCACTGTGAACTCATCGTCGGACGTCCAGTGGACGGCGATGGTGTCGTAGGACGCCGTGCACAACTCCTCCCGTATGGCCGGGGCGCTCGGAGCTGCGGAGGGACGTTAAGAGCAACGTCATCCCACAAGATTTCAAGCTCACAACATGCTCAAAGGTCGTCAGTCGTTCTAACAAACGGCGGCCGCAATTAACCTCGTACGTGCTCATTTGGTCCAATTTAGGAGTGTAAAGGCTTCATTACACACAGGATTGAAGATGTTCTTTCCAGTAGAGTGGTAGGTTGAGCATTAAAAGCAATGGTGGGAGGAAAATGATAAAATATTCACATAAAAACAGCCCACATGAACACGACGTAGAGTAAATATCAGAATCCTTTTAGTGCTAACAAATGTGAGTCGTTACATAAGCAGAGATGCTGGATTGGGTTTCTTACATTTATGTATTGATTCATGTGCCCCTTTATAATGCTGTTTTTATTCTATGGTAGCATAGATAACAAAACCTTCTTGTATGCAAGGAAGTGGAGAAGGAGAAAGAATGAAGTGAGGTAAGAAATAAAGATACAAAGGCATGGCTTAAATTGATTGTAAAGCCACTTCCTATCTCTTCCTGTGTCTGTCATTCGCTCCCCCTCTCGAGCCTTCTGTCATGAGTGGCTGCACATAGTGGAGTGATTCAGACTGATTCACTTAGTGAAAAGGCCCTCCAGCGAAGCCCTCATGCATCGCGGAGAATAAATACGAGCCAGCCATTTTCACAGACCTTCAAATCCACTACACATGATGCCTTGTTTTCCCCGTCCCCGGCGTGCCCATAATTCATGCTGCGACATTCTGATGGGTCCTCGCAAATGGGACATCGGAAATTAATGTCGAAAATTAATTTTGGAGTTAATAGGCTGGGGCCCGTTCTTTCAAAGGCGGCGCTTGAAGACAGCAGACACTTCAAAAGACTGAGCAAAATCAGAATTTGAGGCTGGGATGGAAACGTGGTTGGAGGCAACGTTGGGTTTTGTAGTCAGAATGAAAGAGTGAGATCATAGGTTTGTCAATCCTTCAAATAGGGATGTTTGTTTTGGGATTTTAACCTCGAGAGTAATCATCAAGCAATTATGGTGCACATGCCCACTGATTTTCATGACAAATTAGTCATCTGAATTGAAAAAAAGGGGCAGAAACACTAAACTGTTTTACACTAAACAGTTTTTGGTTTAATTAATAAACTTCCATCTTAATGGAAAGATTTCTGATGCAAACACAAAGATTTACCAGTTAAATAATCCAGGTTCTCCAGCAACTTCTTCTCTCTGCCGAAGTCCAGGGCAAAAGTGTCGAAGGTGTCCGTCAGGTGTATCTCAGGGATCAGCACTTGGGTTGATGCGGTTGCCATGGAAACCCTTGATCGTTACCAATCAAAAATTCGAAAACAAAATGTAAATGTTCATCCACAAAATAAACAGGGTAACATAGAGGAGAATTTATTCCAGTTTGTAAAAATAACAGATTTACAGCATTAACAAACAGCTCAGTGGTTGCTTAATTGAAAATTCTGAATTGGGATAAAATCAGCCCCCTAATTAGTGAGGCTGTGCAGATTAGACTCTGATTGAGACACTACTTTGGTCTGAAGGACTATAGGATAATGATTTCTGTTTATATCACTCAGCTTTGTTTCTCCTGAGGATGCACATATTGAACACTTGGTTTTGTTCTCAGTTGCCAAATCAATTAGTCAGAAAGCTTTAGCAGGGAGTGGAACAAGATTAGGCTGAATAAAAGATGAATTCCCTCTCCGCTTGTCTTTGCCTGCTCGACTTCCCCACCAGCAAAGTTCCCAGATTGTTTCTCAACGGCCGACACCTTTGCTCGCTGGGCCGAATCGTGCCGACTGACCTCTCGTTGATGCTCTTGGCGGTCTGCAGGAAGCGAGCGTGGTCGGTCTCCTTCAGGGTCTGGTCGGCCTGCGTGATGAGGGCCGAGGACCTCTCGATGCACTGCTTGCAGTTGGAGATCTGCTGGGCGAGCTTCCGAAGCCTTTGCGCCTGAGAAGGGGGGGGCGAAGAGTTTAAGAACGGCACGACCGTGACAACGTCCTCATCCAGGTTTGTGACGTTGCAGATCATCAGGGTGGGGAACATAATCAACAATGACAGGAAATTACCCCAAAATATGGGGTTCTATTTGAACAAGGGGATGGATGTTAACGTTTTGAAGTGGCTCGTACTCGAAAAGGTCAAATCCAGATGTGATTGATGCACATGGTCATGTATTTCTACACATTTTCCTCCTTTTTTGTTAATTGGTGTGAACATCTCGCAGAGACTGGAGGCTGTTTAAATCTCCCCTCTTGTTCCTTCTTCTCTGAGGTTTTGTTTCGAAGCCCTGGTTCGCTTATAACTGTGAAGATAACCTTGAAGTGCACGATCTATTTAACCTTCTCTCTGTGCTGTAGACCAAACAAAAAACTGTACACCTAAGCTTTCAAGTGATAAAGAAAGATTAGCAAAGAGACAGATGGTTTGGCAAAAATGTTCGAACTGCACGAGTTAAGCTTCTCCCGTGTCCCTGCGAATACTGCATCATCTTCGAGGCATGTCGATGACTCTGTTGCACGCAAATGTAGGATTTTGTTCCCTCTCATTTACCCCTCAGTCTCACTCCCTCTCTCTATAGTATGAGCAGAGATTTTCAGACAGATTGAGGTCAGTGGCTGGATTGGGGTCAAATGACATTTCATCAGGAGTTTTATTTTGTAAAGACAGTGTAACTCAGTCCGAATCCATAAAGATATGCCAAGTCATCATTATGTTAAAGAAAATAAGGATTGCTATATTGCTATTGCTATTGATCATGATCTAACACTGCAAAAAAGCAATTTGTTGAAATCTGCTGGCCTAAAAATAATTATCTCTGTATCCATCTCTGTCTTGTCTGATGCAAAAAAAAAAAAGTTAAACGCCTACATTACACAGCGGAGAAAAAATCTCCACTGCGTTCCAGTTCTCATTAGATAGAGCTTTAAAAAATCATCGGGGTTTAGGGCAGAAGTGAACGCGCCCTCCCATATGCTCTGTATCTACTTTTGGCCAGCCTGCGTTGTTTTCGCCGTCTGTTTCCGGGACGACGTTGGAGGGGTTGCATTCCTGGCAGCGAAATGCATTTGCCGTCTGCTCGCGATGCAAGGATCAGGTCAAATGACTGTAACACAGCACCGCATATAAAACTACACAGCGTGTAAGGTGTTTAAATAACTGATGAATGAAGGTGATGACATTTGTGGTCCATCAACTGTGGCAAACCAAATGTCTGCTTTGTGAACAACTGTTGCACAGACACTGATTTCTTCTACATTTGCACATTACACTGAATACACTGCAGGAAAACAGACTTAATTTGTTTTACTTCTATGCATATGACTGTGGTATATTAGATCTGCAGACAGTATTTGCCCCTTGATGATCATTATACCCACTGGGATGGTTCACTGATGGGAGAAAATATCATCTTTAGTGATTAAGGAATTATGTAAATGACTTGCTTCACAAACTAAATGAGCATTTAGCATCAATAAGAAATTTATATTACACTGTTTGTGGAGAATGAACAAAATGACAAGTAGGCCCATGGATGGCTTTAAAATGGGCTACAAATTTTAGTTTACTCACTCTTTGCCAGAAAAAAAAAGAATCAGAGTAATGGGTAAAAAAAAAGTGAGAGGGTATGAAGTGAAAGATGGGTATAAAAAGTGGGAAAGATAAATAGATGGTATCTGCCGCTCCTAGCCCCGTCGGCGTGTTAACCTCACCTTTCCCTCCTTGATCTTGCTGCCAATGATCTGCCTCCTCTGCTGAATAATGTCAATCAGGATGTCACACTCCTCCATGAGTTTGCCCTCCTGGCGGGACGCGTTCACCTGAGAACCGATCCACAAGAGAGCGTCAGGTAAACAAAGAGATTGATGGATGCATAGAGGGATACGGAGAGGTGTATGTTTAGTGGCTGCACATCATGTCGACCGAGGGACAGGATGTCATTTTCATCCATCAGCCGGCCCTCTTGTCTGAAGCAAACACTCGAGGGAGACGAGGCACATTCAGCCATTTTGCCTCCCACTGGCTCGAGTGCTGAGTGACAGGTAAAATAAGCAGGGAGCCTCACGGCTGTTCAACAGCAGACTTGACACTCAGTAATATACTGAAGAACCAGACACAAGGGCTGTGTCCAGAATCCCCCCCTCTTTACTATATATTGCACTATATTTGCCTTCCACCATGTTGAGTACCAGACTTCTGAGAATCTCCAGTTTTCAGCGTTGATGCAAAATGATGACTGATAAGTGTCGGAAAATAGTGAGTGTCTATTATGCAGGGAGTAATGAACGAGTGTACAGATGAATCCTGTCAAGGAGTATTCGTCATTTCCATGGTAGCCATTTTGAAGAGAGAAATACCTCAGTTTGACAAGATGGGATACAGACATTTGGGATTTTATATGAAGACCGTAGCTGGGTTGATACAAGTTTGCATTTTAAGATTATATATTACACATTATATTGTAGAATGTAGCCACACTGTCGAGAACATAAAGGCGAGTGCTGTTCTAACTTTCTATGAAATAATATTTCGTTTTTGGACTGTGGGCTCGAACATCCCACCGATGGCGATGGCACTTGAGAAAAATGTTTTAATTTGTTTGGAAACTGTTTGCTAAAGTGTCGCTGATGCTGCTGATTACAGTCAGGGTCACCGGGTCTGTAGAAGAAAACTTTTACAGTCTGCTCGGGCTGTAAAAGTTGCTCGAAGTCCAATTACAACACCGCGGGTCCGAAGCGTAATGTGTAATTTCTCATTGTGGTCATTTCCTCACGGCTCTTTCAGCACCTTGTAAAGTGTTTTTCGTGCTGCGGCAAAGCGATAGCGCGGGGAGCAATGAAAGGGAAGTCTGCCGCGAGCGTTGCCAAGCCAACGAGAGACTGCAGGCTTGTTCACGCACACACACTCGCTCTCCCTTACGCACACAAATGTTGACAGGTGTTTTTATAATGACATCATGGGGAGTCATTTGCCTTTCCTCCACAGAGCCAAACAAGGCTGCAAAAAGGACTTCCTCAGTATCCTCAATGTGCCCCACTAAATGGCATTTATGTGATTTTCTGGGCGTTGTGTTGCCAACAGAAACAATTTGCCACCTGGATTACATCTCCGTTATGTGAGACATGCTAAGCCGCGCGCCTTAGCTCTGCCTTACAGAGTTGCTCCAACAATGCCGGTGCATCTGTCTTTTCAACACTGCTAATTGGTTTCTGTGGCATCACGGTGACAGCTCTGCGGCGGCTTGAGATTTAAAAGTGCTAACTTTGTGAGAAGCTTGTGTATATACGTTCTCCCTCTGTGGCACTTTGTACACCAATTAGCACGCTTATACAGATATAAAAAAAAAGGAAAAAATGGGAGCTGGGGGTAGAAGGTTCTCTGAATATAGATTCCTTTTTTAGATAGTTTCTAATGACTACTAAACAACAATTAAACGAAGTTAACTGTCATGAAAAATAAACTGCTGTTTAGCTTCCACCAAGCTCTGATCCACTCTCTCCGACATATCATGAATATAGGCGACGTTCTCCTATATTGCTCATCCGACAAGACCATCAAGACAACTGCCCACACAGCTGCAAGGACACACACGTCATTGTATGCACACACACACACACACACACACACACACACACACACACTGTGGTCACTCTTCTTCCATATTTAAGTGTTCCAGTAGGAGGTATTTTTAAATTCAAAGCACTTGTTGTTGTCTGAAACTGTATATGTATAAACATGGTGAAAATTGTGATGAACTAGACAGTGTGGCCACATAACGACACACACACACACAGTTTGTGAGTACATCATGTGCGATGTAAGGATGTGGAGCAGCTAATGACTGTGGGCAGAGCCCTCTGAAGCATATGATCAGTATGACAGATTGCACCCTGGCAGGGACATTAAGTCATTCATTTAACCACACACACACACACACACACACATAAAAATGACTCAACCCTTGAGGCTATCCAAACTTTTGGGAACCAAACTTTCACAAAGGGAGCTGATCTTAAACTTTAGCTGCCACATCCATTCAGTGACACTGCATCTGATTGTGCAGCATTATGTCGAAAACATCAGACGTATTTCTTCTTCTGTGGCTTTTGCTGCAGCATAAGTATTCATTTTCCCTGTAAAGCAGTAAGTCGAGCATTTTTCTTCTTCCAGTGGCTTGGATTCATCTTTTTTGCATTTCATAAATAAACCAATTCACTGAAATTCCCCTGCTTTGACTATTTGAGATGATTCAGTTGTATTTGGAGTCACACGTGATGACTAAGTTCCCGATTTTTCAACACGTAAATATTTTGCGGCGTCGGATTCTAACAATTACAGCATCTTGATTCAATTAGCGGGCTCGCCGCCAGCTGAAAGGCAACAGTGGGATTCGACGCGATGTTTCGTGGTCAAACTGCAGCACAGACAGTGACTCAGAGGGAGTGGATGTGAGCTTGCAATTCCTTTGCCATTAGCCCCGGTTATGGAGGAAACAGTGCATGAAATTCATAGACAGGACATGAAGGAAGGTTGCCACGCGTGCCGTTTTGAATGTGCTCTTTTAAATTTCGAGTTAAAGTGCGTGAGCTCTTTACACAACATCCGGAGTGTCAATCTGCTGAGAATCTCAGCAGCCGCCTCCACTGAAGCTTTGGACCAGATTCATCTGAAATATTCAAAAAGCCATGTGTGCACTGCTTTTCCTAGGTGACCCTCTTTTTTTTTTTTTGAGTGCAGTGACATTCACCTCTCTTATGTGCAGCTGCGTGTCAAACTGCTTCATTTACTGAGTTAGATAAAAGATACAAGTTTATGCTTTTATTTTTAGCTCCAAAGCTCTTGCAAGTTTTTTTTCCACTTCCTTCTTGTGCAATGAGACTTTTCTCACCTTAAGAAAGCGTGCTATCACTGTACACTGCACATGCTATTTCAGTCCTTCAGAGTGCGTTGTGAAGCTGTACTGTATGCGTAGCTGTGACCATAATGCACCAGGGGAAAGAACAGGTCAAGCATTTTTTGCCCCTTCATATATGCATCATTTATTCATTTAAGATTTTTAAAGTGGAGAGTTTGCTTTTTGTTTTTTTTTTTGGACCTTTTTGTGATGATCGAAAGGATCAAAGAGGGTTTTTCTTTTTCCCCATTTAATATTCCTGCATCATCGAAAATTCTCCCTCGCAGAATAAAAAGCTTAGCTCACAGAAAACATGTTTGCGTGACGGCAACACAAAAAACATACCCGCAGAATATGCACACAGCACTTCAGCCAAAAAAAAAATTATTTAAATCTCCTTAATAAATCACAATCCTCTTTCCTTGCAGTTTGTAAAGGCCTTGCCAGGCAGACAGGCTGTTCTCCATTATTTCTCAACTAGGATGCCGCTGCCTTTTAACCCTGTGGCATTGCTTTATTTAAAGCTTCTTAGTGGGCCAGCGCAACATGAACAGACAGGCTTAACACAGAATTGCCTTCAGTGCAGCATACAATACACACAGACGTTCACACTCATCATTAATATAGTTCTAATAAATACGTGATACAATGCAACACAAATGAAGCTGTTTGTGTGAAAGAGAATAAAAGAGTTAAATGATTTGCTACCATGCTGTTTTAAAGATGAGATATATCATGCCAAACTGCTCCCAAAGTACATATGTTTACAACTTTATAGTCTAAGCAGGAAGTTCTGCACCAACACTCCAAAGACTAAAAATTGTACATTTATGATTGAAATTAAACAAGCAAAAAAAAAAAAAAAAAAAAAAAAAAGCGGAAGCAAATCCTACAGTGTGAAAACCATCGTTTTCTGTCATTTTTCATCATTTTTTATTCACGACTAAGATAACAAACCAATCACAATAGTGTCCAGTTAATATTATGCAGACTAACTCATAAAATCATAAAATCCTCACAGCTCTGCGATATAATTTGTTTTGAAAGTCTCTCATATGACTTTGAGTAACACAGCAATGGTAGCATCATGCTAAGCTAAAGGATACAGGTGTGGAGTTACAGAAGATGTTTCCGTGACTCATTCATTGGAATTTAAAATATTTCAGTCAAATGCATGAAAAACATAACAGGAGACTTTGTCCTATTCATAATAATTGCAATAATAATAAGGCAATAAAAAATGCACATAAAAAAACAACTTTATATACATATCCAGTGTTTTATATATTTTCTAAAGCAGATGTAATGTATAAATTCTGCTGTGTAATCCAGTCTGAATAAAACTGACTCCTCGTAGGTGATATATGGGTCAGCAGTGACCTCAGAGGAGCACTGGGACTGACCTCTACATGTTGACAAGTCTGGATGAGTTTGCCCATCAGCGACTCCAGCTCGTTGTTCCTCTTGATCAGATTGCTCAGGTTGGAGTCGAGGGCTTGCTGCAGCAGACAAAGATAAAAGACAAACACAAAGGGAGAGAGAGAGAGAGAGTGAGGAATGGTCGGGACATCAGTACAAAAGATACAGACGTGAAGGGGCAGAGCCGTAAATCAAACAGAGGATGAAAACAGATGCTTCCCCTTTAGGTTTCTCTGCTTACACAAGCTAAAAGAAGTTGTAAGACAACCTCGGGCGCTCCGCCACAAAAGACAACAACAACAAAAAAAGTTGTAAAGCAAGTGGAAAACATTTCAGAAAACACAAGTAAGAAGAAATGTTTGATTCCTCTGCAGATTCATAAAAGAGAAGCAAAGAGAAGCGACTCCTGCTCTTCCCAGGAGTTGCATCTCCTCTTCTTCTCCTCCTAAAGGCGCGCTCGGCGTCCACCTACCTCGCCGCGCGGGTGGTAGCCCTCGTCCCTGTACTGCCTCCGCATCCTGCCTCGTCCGAGCCTCCGACAGAGGATCCTACTCTAGGAGAGGATGTGACTGGGACAGCCACTCCGCTGAGCAGCAAGCCATGCGCAAACCCGGCCAAGCGGCAAATTAGGCATCAAAAGCTCTCCCTGTGAGAGCACGCTGCAGCGCTCTCGGCTAACGAACCGGCAAACAGGTGACAGCACGTCAGCCCCGTCCCTTAACGCTCCTCCCTTCTTTTTTTTCCTTCTTCCCTCCCTCTTTTTTCCCTTTTTTTAAAAAATTTTCTCCGTTGGTGCTTTTCATCCGTCTGGGCACAAGCTGTCTCCTTTACTTCCAAGACCTTCACATTGCTGCCAAACCGAGCGTGCTTAAGCCGCTCCGATGCCGCGTCTCCACTGTCCCGCTCAAACTGAATTTGAGCTCAGACGCGGCGAATGCAGAGATTTCCCGCGCGTCTGTAGAAACGGCGTGAAGGTGCACTGGGGAGGCGAGGCCGGAGCAGCGGATTTGGGAGGGCGCGGGCTTCAGAGTGCATCTTAAATGTGGGCAAATCCCTCCGTTAAAAACAGCAAAGAGTCGACCCGCTCGACGGGCTACATCACAATTCCCTGAGCCCTCCGCTTTTTAGCAGCAGTGCAAACAAAGCCAGGTTCTCATGTTATGTTAGGGATTAAAAAGGAGTTACCCCCGGAGGGAAAGACTGAATAAACAACAACAGCAAACACAGTCAGCGAACGGTGCCATTTGTGTGTGTGTGTGTGTTTTTTGAGTGTGTGCTGCGGTGGCACCGGGGGCTTAATGGATGGCCTTAATACGGCGATGACACACTAAAGCAAAAGCAGCACAAAGGGGTCTCACTCTGGGAAGAATATGACGCTGCGGCCGCTACTATCACCCGCGGAGATAAAAATAACCTCCTGGGAGGATGATGAGAAGGAGGACATGATTCACAACAATAAGTCAGCAGCTGTGTCACGTGCAGGGTGACCCCGCGGCCTAATGCCACACGTGCACACTTGAACGCAAAAAGGGGGGGACGATGTATTCTTAATGATGTTGACATGATAACTTTTTTCCATATGCACACACGCAATCTTTGTGACATGTAAACAAGAGAGGAGCATGCAGCATCTGAGGGATTTAAAAAAATGAAACCTGCTGTCAGTATCCATGCCTGTGTGCATGTGTGTGTGTGTGTGTGTACGTGTGTGTGCCATGCAGGGGTTAACCCACAGCTGCAGTGCATGTAACATTGCCAACTGGTATTAATCTCTCAGAGCTGAATTGGCCCCCTCCCGCCCGTCAGGTTGATCACCTGTCAGTCATCCTGCTTGTTTATCCGCAGCATCTCTCCTCCGCCTATCCTCCCTCTCTGCTGCCAGTCCAAGCCGGATTTTCACCCCCCCCCCCCACCAAACAAACAAAATAAAACACAGCGTCTGTGCACAGTTAATCTGTGCTCCGAAACCAACTGGGCTAAGCCGTGTTGATTTGATGGGTTTTCAGATATACAGTAAGCCAATGGATTCAGATTAATTTAGTGTCGAGCTGCATGGATGCAAAATAATTTCACACACTGAACCCAGAGACGGAAAGCAACTAAGCAAAGGTGCTCGAGAATAGTTCTTAAGTATAGTTTTGAAGTCAGCTTACTCACTTTGATGCCACTTTTACATACTCTATACTTACATACAGAATGTAATTTCATACAATATAACGTTTTTCAGCTTCCACCACTGCAGCTGATTGTCTTTTTTTTACTGATAACACCCAGCACCACGTTTCATGTGCATCTGAAACCGCAATGAACAGTGTACATCACCACAACGATGCAACAAAACCACCAGAGGTTGGAAATGAGAGTTTTAGCCAATATGATGATGCTGTAAGAAAATCTTTTCACAACCATCTTAAAAAACTCAAGTGAAACATTTGCATGAAAATAAACCTCTCATAAGTGGATTTCAGTGTGGTCAGTCTCTAATCCACTTGGCAGGAGACAAAAATCTCAATTGTGGGAGACACGAGAAGTAGTTTTGTCTCCACATGAAACATAAACATACTTCAGAAAAAAAAGTTATTTTCCTAAAGTATGGTCAGCAAGAGTCCAAAGCCACTTTTGTGAGTTTTTTTTTCAAAGGGAAGTTAGTTTCCATCTGCAGCATCTGCTCTTAATCAGCATAAAGCTCCTCTGCTGCAGATCCTCTCACAGCTTTTTCTTATATCACCCAACAAGAATCCACTCTTTGACACCGGGGCGAACTTGTGCATGTGTCTCACCGGCTAAAATCTCCACGCCGGCTTCAAAATAAAAGTTTCATGGCACTATATTCCACACTGCATCACTTCTTTTTTTAATGATGTTTTATTATCTCAGTGTGTAAACCCATTGTCATTAGCTCGTGTTTGTGTGGGGGTTACATGTGAGCTAAATCGCCTTGAAGCGGTGCTGATAAGCTAAGAGCGTATGCGAGGGGATCACACACACACACACACGCACACACACACACACAAATCACAAATGGAGACAGGTAGGCAACCGGAGTGAAAACTTCAGAGGAGCTGTGTCTTTGCAAGATTTACTGTGACACTGAGCGGGATTGTGTTCTCAGGAATCCTCAGCCAAAACTGCCAGAATTTCACTTCATTCTTTTCCTCGCAGCTCATATAAATGTGTGTGTGTGAGAGAGAGAGAGAGATGAGAGAAACCTTGAGATGAAGACAGAAACAGCGAGATGAGCACAGAGAGAACAAAGCCGGACAGCTGAACGGCGAGACAGAAATAAAGTGGGCAGAGGAATCACGGGAAACTGAGCATTTATCTGTTTTCTGCTGTGCCTAACAGTGTGTCCACCTTTCTTCACACACACACACACACGCTGTATTTATCTCTGATTGCAGAGTCATCGCTGTATTGGGTGTTCTGTGTTGGATGCAGGGTGCCGGTTTGTTTGCTCGACACCCAGTTTTTGTACCAGTGAGCTCCTGCTGGAAATTGGAAACACTGTTAGTGTGTGTGTGTGTGTGTGTGTGGATGTTTATATCAATCTGAGAGAAACAGAGACAACTGCGACAGGAAGAAAAAAAAGCAAAAGCAGCTCTGGCTCAAAAGCAAAGCGTGATAGAGAGAAAGAAAAAAGAAAAACCCAGCAAGGGAGGGACATTGTACTGGGGGAAATTGGGAAAGGATGGAGTGTGTGTGATTGTGTGTGTGTTTGATTGAGAGACAAGAGGGCCCCAAGCAAAGGGAACATTCAGTACGGAGGGAAAGAAAGTAGACACCGGGCGCTTCACACTGCTCTGTAAATTCTCAATAATGGCTTTTATGTGCTTCAATTGAGAAGAGAAGCTGGATTCTGTTACGGGCGGGGGGGGGGGTGAAAAAGGACAGTCAACTGGGACAAAATTCATGATGACTTTACAGAACACATAAATGGTTAATGCATCCATACGAGAGTTTCATTTGTGCTATCCAAGTCATATAGTTTTATTTCCTGACATCATGAGTTGGCCTGAATGCTGCCTTAAACAATAGTGATGGTTTGCAAAGGATGCATGTACATTTGGGACAGTCTTTATCAACCTGCCACAACATCTTTGGCCCAGGAATGCAGACTTTGCAGGATTTGGCCACCTACACCTGCATCCTTGAAGTGGCCGCAATTCAGATTTTTATCTGAACGATGGATCATGTGATAACTTATAACATGAGAGCACGCTGCAGGCTCAGCACATGAGGGCACTTTGCTACTGGGTAGATAAAAAAGCGAAGCATGTAGCAACTGTAGTAGAAGTAAGTGGAGACTTAACTAAAGCAAAAAGGAGGTCTGATTTTTTTACTTCAAGCCACCAAATAGCCAGAAAGGCAACCCAATGTGAGTCATAACATTTATGCTATATCTGCGAAAAAGTTGAGAAGTTAAGAGGTCAGAAAAAAAGCAAGATTTATAGTTGGCACTGCTCTTTAAATCCCAACCTTGACTTGGCAAACGTCCATTTCAGTGACTCATTATTGGTGGAAATTGTCAACATAATGGCGCGGACTGTATTAAGAGAGAAAGTCGGGGAATAAGTGTTTTCGCAGTATAAAAAGATGGATGAGACAGCTGGAGGACATAAAGGTAAATATTGTCTTTATCAGCGAGGCCGTGAATCAAGTGTTGTTTTGTCTGGCTGTGTTTTATTGTGCACTCTGGCGCTCGACAACTTAAAGCGCATTGTTTCAGCACGAAAGGGCAGCTGATTAAACCAAAATGTATCACCACATAAACACAACAAACCTATGATTTGAAACTAAAGCCAGCCCACACACACACACACACACACACACACACACACACACACACAAACAGCCCCCATCTTTTATCCTCAAGGTTCTTTTGCCTCAGACCCAGAGCCAAGGACTTTAAAAGCTATTTCCAGCCCCCTTCTCAGTCAATTTCCTGTGACGGAGGTAATTTTATCTCTGAAAAAGGATGGGTGTTTCCACAATAACCTCCACGGTTCTTATCAGACACACCACCGCTGCCGCTGAAAAAAGGAAACTATTTCCAATCATCTGATATTCTCTTTTTCTCCCCCCCCTCCCGTGTGCCGCGCCGGGGATATCTCAAATTTCAGCGGATCAGGGCAAAAAGTGATATGCATGAAATGGTCCGGAAAATATGACCAAAACAGTTTCAACTTGTCAGACTCCAAAATGAAAGCAAAACATTGCATCTGAGTGGGGGAGCGTTGGGGGGGAAAAAAAGAGGAGTGCCTGTAACATCTTAAGTATTTCAAGTTTTAACCACTTGGGCTACCTGGCAGACGGAGTGTCTGCGCTGTGTCTCCTCGTCTAGCAAGTTCCCTCCAAGTTTTTCCGCCTTCATGAATTAAAAATCAAATGTGTTGTTCAGTATAAATATTGCATCGCACTTGAGTTGTTTCCCTGTGCTAATTAGCTCAGATCGAGACCTCAATTTACTTCCCCACCTTGTTTCTGATGCTTGTTTCCTGCAAAACTTTGCCTCCTCGACGCGATTCGAAATAGCTGGTAGAAAAGTTGCACTCACACACACACGCACGCTGTGCAGTTAATCTAGTTGAGGAATTGTTTCAATTAGAGCTGACATTTTTCCGTGTCTAAACTCTTAACAAGATCGCATTAACCGCGAACATTTGCTTGTGTTACATAACCATAACTGAAGATGAAATTACCGTCTCTGTCAAGATTTGTTTGCTTATGTTGTTGTAACGGCATGCTTTTACTGCGTGTGTGCGTGCCACAAAACGCTGCCACGCACAGCTAGAAAAAAAAAGAAAGAAAATAAACTGTTTATTGAAATGAATTAAGTGAAGAGACATGTACAGAACTCTTCTCAGAAGCTGAATTTAGCCCGAGGCTGAGATATATTTAAAGCTTCACTATTATTATAGAGGCAGCAAAGCCAGTCTGTGTGTGAGTTTTTTTTTTTTTTTTTAAAAGAAAAATTTTAATGGGGGGGAGTTCACTTTGTTTGTTTGGATCTATGTTGCTGTTATTGTATAATGTATCTTGTTAACATCACCTCAACCGCCACAAAGAAATGGAACTGTGTCTTTGAAATCAATCGCTCTGCGGCGTATTGTGACTGACTGTCAAAGTCTAAAAGGCCAACATCATCTGCAAAAAAATTATCTATTAAAACAAACCAAACCTGACTCTATTAGTTTGGAGACATTCATGTAAAATTTCCACTGAATAAAGACAATTATGGGGGTTTGTTCATAATGGCTACTCTGTGCAAAGTCTTTAGATGATAAAAGGAGAAAATAACATGATGAGAAAAACATGCTGCGTGTAATACCCAGCCTAGATTCTACGGAGGTCAGCCCCGGGCCAACAGAGTCTTAACCTACAACGTGTATCAAAGTCACATCATGTGCCAGCTGGCTGATGGTGGGATTTTGGGGGGGGGGGGTGTCGAGGCTTAACAGGTGGTCAAATCCTCCTTCCCTATTTTCAGCAGAAAAGGAGCATTTGTTTCCTGCATGCGAGAAAGGAGTCACCGCCCGTCTTCATATTATGCTGGAGGACAGATAAGGGGGAGGGGGCATCTGGTGTGTGTGTGTGTGTGTGTGTGTGTGTGTGTGTGTGTGTGTGCAGACATTCGTGTCTGGGTGTGTGTGAGAGACAGAGATACCCTGCTCAACAGTTACAAGGCGGTGCTTCATCCCCCCTCCATCTGTTCACATCACAAGGTATGACGACCTGCGTCAGGTGGCGGCGCAGGATTTATGCAGGATTATGTACGAAGCAGAGCGCCGCGGCATTAATTTCACTTATCCTGCAAAATGTCAAGATATGTCATTAGCTCTGACTTTGTGTGCAACCTACGCCAGCGTTATCCGGAGCCTCTCGCGGCGGCATGACGTTGAGGGTCAGGTTGTATTGTATTCTGTGGTTAAGCCTTCATGGGCAAGATCACGGCCAAGGTCGATAGAAATGAAAGCTGACTTTTTTTTTGGGGTGGGGGAGATATGTGACATGATTCAGAGGCAGACAGCAGTAAGTGCAGAGGCAGCAAACAGTGACACAGCAACATTCATTTTATGCCTTTTTGGACCTCAAATATGCAAATGTTAAAGTGTTGAGCGTTTTTGTTCTGAATTTCTTGCTCATTTAAAGGCGCAGTCTGTAATAACAATGCAAAACGTCATGATCCGTTCTGTGTGTATGTGCTGATAAAAATTAAATCTGGTGTGCAAATGGGAAAACAAACCGAGAGTTTGACCGCCGGATCGTTTGTGTTTATTGTGAAAACTCGCCTCTCTATCTGTGTATGGTGAGTGGCAGTTTCCATAATTGGTGTGTCAAAACTCATAAATACTCTCTGTATCTTAGCAAGTTGCACGTCAGCTGAATTAATCTGCTTTACCACAGCAGAGTGATACCAAAATAAACAGATTGTGCCGTCATTTAGCCGCAATAAATTGATCAGAAGGATGCCGAAATCACTACATCATGATCGCGACTTTTGAATTCACGCCCAGTCAGGTCTGGCCACAAGGTGGCAGCCAAACAACTTTTAAAATGCTTTTTTCCCTGAATGAAGTATCTATCTGTTGTGGCACTAGAATCATAGATCCAGCTTTAAACTTTATATAAAAAGCCATTCATGTTGAAAAATTCACCTAAAATATTAATCTAAAATTACATATATATTGAAATATGTCATTTAAAAAAGTACCTTAATCATCAAATCCACATAGAAGCAGTTAACCCCACCTGTCTTTATTGCAAACATGTTATATGCTCAAACTGTGGGGGAGGTTGAGTGTGTGGGCTACGTCAAGTCCTCGGGCAGCTCATTTAAATTTACACCAGGGGTTAAACACGGCTCGGATCACATGCCACTTGCACCTGCGCTCCATACGTTCCCCCTCTCATGCAGCGAGGTGTATAGGCGACTCCCCGCACGTCACATCGTGCTTGTTATGATGCATATGAGGCATCACGGCTGCTTACAGGGCCACTATTTTGCAACCTGTCAGAGCTTCTGCTTTGCTTTAGAGAGGTTTTTTTTTTTTTGCTTCATAGCAGATAATTAGCCTGGATGATAACTGCCGGGTGCGCTGACCTGTGATGTGCTACCTTCTCTTTCCAGCTGAATGGAGGGAGGCGTGTGTGCGTGTATGGGGGGGACTAGCACGATAATTAAATGATGCACTGACCTGTAGCTCTCCTGCTAATTATTCTCCTCTGCTTAGATTTGCTGAAACATGCAAGACGGGGAGCTACGCATCCGCACACACACATATAGATGACAAAGAACATCAAGCTCATCATTGGAGGAAGAGTACGGTTTGGAAAAATAAAAGGATGCCAACCAGGGGCCCATAATAACAGAGGGGATGATGCATTAGTGGCTTCATGCAGATTGAAGATGAGAAATAAGAGGAGAAAGCTGGTTATTCGAATTGATTTTAAATTGTTTTTCTACTCTTTATAAAGTTTTGGATGGTAAAAAAGGGACATTTTACCACCTAAAGATATATTATACCTTTTGAAGCTACCAAGTCTTCAAGAATTTTATTACAGAGCTGCACTAATGTTGCAGAAATAACAGAATCAGTACTTAGAATCATTTATTGTGATTCTGTTTCTTCAGTCTCAGCACTAAAGGCAAGGCTCCTCTCTGGGGATGCATTACAAACCACTTCACACCCGAATGTGTTTCAAAACTCTGGTAAAAAAAAAAAAAACCTGCTCCTCACAGGAATCACACCGTGGTGTTTCATTTGGAGACGCTTAGCGAGGCCGAATAAACACTTTTAAGCGAGCGTGTGGCAGAGTGTTGCTGAACACAGTCCCCAGGTAAGTGGCGCTTTAGAAAAAGTTAAATGTGCTTTCTCGCTCATTGTGTGCAGAAAAACTCTGTAATGTGTGGGATATTCAGCAGGGTAAAAAAAAAAGTTTTGGCTGGATGAATTAATGTGCTGTGACTGACTCTTTTTGTAAAAGTTTGACCCTAAAAAAAGAAATGTGTGCATTGCATTGAAATAAAACACTCTGCTAACATCTGAGAAGGTGAAATGATATCTTTTTTGCAGTTTTGCTTGAAAAATAAAAATCACTGAAACACAATATTTCACGGAGCGCTTTGTAACTGGAAATTCCACCACTTTTATGCGTTATGTTCAGTCATGGGGAGCAGCACTCAGCTCACTGATGAAGATGTCATTTAGGTTAATTAAGCTTGGATGAGGAGACAACAGATTCATAACAGAAAGCCGACGTTACAAACCGTGTGGCTAACTGAGAGAAAGAAAGGAGGAGAGAGGTTTGATAGTTGCGTGACAGAAAGGTTAGGATGTTGCATTCTGGGGGCCTGACCCAAACGTACATTGATAAAATTGTCACATTACTTGACGGCTGATTATTTGAGAATTTCAGCAATCACTCCCCTGTACATGAGCTCAGCGTTACACACACATCCACACGCACCTCTGTGGCCATTACCAGCTCTCTCTAATAGCCATGCTCAATTAAGCACACCTACACCCAGCAGGCAATTGTCGCTTGTTAACCTGCAACCTCACTGAAGACACCATGCCTCGTCACTAATGACACTCCCCATATTCACTCTGTGTGCATTCCCCTGAATACCCTCCTGGTACTCTGGCATGGTGCAGTGATTATGCTAATTACTTAATTATTCAGGGGAGATAATAAGTCAGCGTGAGATGATAAAATCTCACTTGATAATTGAGGAAGATACCTAGGTAAGGATAATAGCAAATTTCATACTGCAGAGCAGCATAAAATTAAACTTTAAATTCATTATATCTGTTAGATAAAGAGTGGAAACTATAAAGCTGATCTTATCTTTGTTAGAGGCCACAGGTGATTCAGTTTGAAAAATGATTTATTCACGTGAGAAAGGCAAAATCAGTCAGTCAAAGCAATAACAGTCAACAAATGTGAGAGATGTTGGCCAGAAATCACAAGTTTAAAGGTTAAGATCTGTGCTTACCTTCAGTTTTTCATAACGGTCGCTCAGTGCTGCCACCTGGTGGTCTCTGTGCCTTCCAACCAGTTTGCACAGCGAGCAGATCAGCTGATCATCAGTGACACAGTACATGTTCACCTTCTCCTCCTCGTGCTCCAGGCACTGGAGCCCCCTGAGGTGGGAGTCCGGCATGGGCTCGATGAGCCGGTGACCCGTGAACGGCTTCTTGTTGGGGTGCGTCGCCCGGAGGCACTCCTCGCAGTACGACACCTCGCACGTCACGCACGTTTTGACGGCGTCCTGCGGCGGGTCCTGCTCGCAGAACTGGCACTGGACCGGCTCGGGGGGCGTGCCCGGGCTGGACATGGCGGCGCTGACGGGGACCAGCGCCAGTCGGTTGCTCCCTTCCTCGCCGGGAGAGTTGGGCCCGCTGTGGGGCGCAGGCAGCGGCAGCGGTAGAGGGAGCCCAGCCGAGGAGGAGGCCCGCTGAACTCTGTCGATAATGTTCTGCAAGGTCACGTTTCTCTTAAGTCCTTCAAGTCCACGCTCCGGACTCAGGGAAATGACATATCTACAGGTGGGGCACTGGAAGGCGCCGATGCTTTGAACAGATTCGTTGGTGGTACAGTGGGAGATGAGGATGCGGTGGGCGCAGCCGAAGCACAGGCTGTGGGCGCAGGGGAGCAGTAGAGGGTCTTCAAAGAGCTCCAGGCAGATTGGGCAGGTCAGCTCTGACTCCAGAGTGTCCATCCTGCTCAGAAGAGGCCAGGCGGGACCAGGCGCAGCGTCAGCGTAATCCAGAAGAGCCGCTCAGCTGTCTGTGGGGCAGAGACAGAGAAGTAGATGGAGGAGAGCAGAAAGGGGGGGAAAAAGGGAAAAGAAAGCAAAGGGATTTGTGATTAAATGGTGTGAAACAGCTTAATTCTCACTGCTTTCTTAAGGGGGCTTATATCTCAATGGAGCAGGCCACTGAGTGGACGACAGAATGGCAGAGTGTTAAGTGCTGGCTTCTCTAAATCACTGTGAAAACTGAAAATCAGGGAAAATTGATCTTCAAATAAAATCGTAAAGTTCAGTCGTTTTTTTTTTTTACCATCAGGCATCTATAAAACCTAAAAGCAACAATAATGGAACTGTTCTTAAAAAGAGAAACCAGAAAACTTAAGAGCTTCAGGAAGAGCAACAAATGTATTAGAAAAAAAGAAGGGATCATGATCTTCCAAATGAAAGTGTGTATGGCAACCTCAGGTTCTATGCAATACTCAAACACATCATTTGTACACCATCATCCTGTTGTTTTCTACTGGTAAGACTATCAGCTCTTTCCACACTGATCACATTAGTGCTAAATTAGAAGCAGAGCACAAAGAGAAAACACTCCTGACGGCCCAGTCAGAATGGAAGATGACACTGACGGCCAAAAACAAAGTTACTCGACAGTTATCGAGTTGCTTTTGTCTCAATTTCGGACGGGCTGTTGACCCACTTTCACCCCTCGTCATTATTGTGGCCAGCTCGGCAGTCGCAAGCGCCGACACTTTAATTCAGACTAAGCCTGGATTAACAAGATTGCAGTTTCACAGCGGACTTTAAAGTTTCAAATATTTATTTTTTTTCATTTGAGGCACCATTGAGGAGCGGGCTGGGCTTCCAGCCTCGCCGCCACAGGCCAACTTCACAGGCCAACTTCACAGGCAGGCTTATGTGCAGCTTGGAGTGAAGTCTAATTTTGATATAATTTCACTGTTTACATGGGACACAGAGGGGTGTGGCTCTGATGTTTGGTGCAGCAGGTGCAGGTGCAGCTGTAGCTCATTGGTCATTAGTGCACAAGTCCATTTACCCCCCTGCTGAGGAGCTGAGTGTTGATTTCTGCCTGAGCCTGCATGCTGTCTGTGTGTCTCCTGATTAGAAGAGCGCATTGAACTAGAAGCGTATTTAGTTTGTGTGCGCAGGCGATTTAAGACGGAGCTCTATTCCAGCTAAATTATGCAGTTTGCTCCTCTTTTTGTGGATATTTCTAAACTTCAAAAAAGGAACAGAGCTTTTGAGGAAAGTTTTACACTCCGATCACTAACTTCAGTTTGAAAGTGCTGTGGCAACACATCATGCCTCAGAGGGACGCCCACACATTCACACCGCAGCGATAAAGTGTCAGTCCTGGCTACCGCAGCCGTGGTTAGGTGAGAAGATGTCAGATGGGAAGCTTTTATATGAACGTTTACTGCGAAACACTCCAGTCAGTCAATACATGAGAGGGGCTGCGATCTCGATAACTTAATTTCCAATCAGTCTGCCCAAACGTTATCTTTGAGCCTCTGACTCACAGTTAAAAATTCAAGGCTGCATGCGAGCTCTGTTTTCTTTGTTCTGTCTTCATTTACGAACGTAGCCGGAGGGCTGTTTTATTAACAGCCCTCCGGCCGGTTTGTTTTGTGGCAGCAAATTGGGATTTCAAAAGAAAACTCTCACCGCCTCCCAAAAAAAAAAAAAAAGGAAAAAATATGAGATGAAACAAAAACCTAAACAAACCCTTCAGGGAAACGGGATCATTGTCAGCAAAAAAAAGAGGGATCACTGCAGAGACAAACAAAACAGTGTAAAGAAGACGATGACAAAAGGGATGTACTGAAGATAATACAGCACAATTAGAGTGGCAGAAGATGTGTTTTTTTTCATCAGATTAACCAGTGTGGACATTCAAATAAGTGCTATAACCACACTCCAACTAACACTAAAACATCAACAAACTGTAACAGTGACCGTGACAAAGAGACATAATTGTTACTGAATCGACTGTGTGTTGATCTGAGGCAGGAGAGGCAGCCACTCCAAATCCTAAACCAGTGTGGTATTTTCAGCAGATGTCACTGTTTGCTGGGCTTAAGGCTTGTGTGCAGCTGAGCGGACTACCACGCTCAGAAAATATCCATCCTCTTCATTCTCTAGCCCTCTTTATGCATGGTTTCCCTTCATCCTCTGGAAAAAAACTGCAGCAGACAAAGTTAAAAAAAAAAACAACCCTGTAATGTCTGATGCCAGATAAACATTCGTTTGCAGCTGAGGATCAGGAAATGGATGGAGAGGAAAAATGTAGTGCACAAAGAACATTTCTGGATTTATTACAAGAGTAAAAACCAATGAGAGCCGTGCAACTTTGATCTCTTATTTCCAAATATGAAAGGACAAGCCAAATTCTGAAAAGAAGCTAATTTATTATGGGAGGATACAGAAGGAGAGGAGGAGTAAAAAGGAAGAAAAAGAAGAAATTGAGTGTGGGGGGGAAAGATGGAGGTGATTCAGCAATCACACGCTTCAAATGAAATGGAATGGGTACGTGTAAACACAGCAAATCCTCAGAGACTCACAAACACACATTTATACTTGTGTGAGTGTGACTGTGTGTGTGTGTGCGCCTACATGTCCACACAAATCAATACACACTCGCTAAAGCACCAGAGAGCCTCCCTCAGGTGCTCATGTTTGCAGAGATATTTTGTCAGAGAGGACTGAAGCTTGTTGACGGAAATTCAGTATATCATGATGTTTTCAGCCCTTTAGTCAATTTGGCTGAAATGATCTCTTTGTCCCTCAGCTTATAGCAGCTCTAAATCTAAATTATTAGATCAAACTGACACGGTAGGGGTTCAGTTTGTGAAGGATGAAACGTGAAAAATCTTTCTATCATGTATGTAAAATCGAAGACTCTACCAGAAATACATGGATGGATTCTGTGGCTTTTATTTGCAAAAACAACCACCAACCGGGGACACAATTTCTGGCCTTTTCCCACTTGTGTGTCTCCTGCTGGAATAAGTGTTCCTGCATTTTCACTAAATCACTCCAGCGCTCCCCCCTCTGAGTTAAAATGACCCTGTGGAGTTTTCCTGTCAGCAGCAAGTTATATTTGCATCCAGTTTTGCACTCTGTGTATCCTTGAGGATCTAAAAACACATGCCTGGTGCATTTCCTCCCCCATAAAACATTTGCAAAAGCGAATTTTGTGTTACACCTGCACATCAGTGGCATAGTGGGACATAATCCACTAATAAGGGAAGTGCCGCTAAAGTGCTACAAGACACCAAACTCCACAGGGAATCTTTTTTTAAAGCAGTTTGTGATTAATCAGTATTTTCATATAAACAGGCGGCATCAATGCTTTCTTTTCAGCTCGTTTTATTGCCCCCAAGTGGCCAAAATATCCATTAATGCAGCTTTAAGTTCAATGAGAGAGAAAAAAATCCAGTGGGAAAGCAACAGCTGAGCAGTTCTTCTGTCAATAAGAAAGCTGGACGTTTTCGGCCAACTCTGGCAATAAAACGCAGCAGCACTGGTTCACTAAGTCCACTTACAATAAAGCTGACAGCTGTGAAAATTGAGCAATAAGCTAAAAGTTAATGTTACTTAATGGACAACCTGGGTGAAATTACAACAGTTTTTAATGGGCATAATTTCACATAGCTCCTTTCCTCTCAAATATAGTAATATCCTAAATTTAACACATAACACTCTCATTTTTGAGTGTTTCCAGATAAAATCTTTCTTAAAACTTCATGTCTATAGCCTGGTCGTCAAACCGAGGAAATAAAAAGGACCTGTGTTTAAGACGAACTCTTTATTAAAACCAGAGGAATGCCTTGAGTGTGTACGGTGCACTGTGCATTGTGCAGAGCGCACGCTGACGTATTAATGAAGCGGATTTGAGTCATAAAAGTCCAAGGACATTTTTTTTTTATGCAGTCCACCCTTGTGCGCTGCTGCCAGCCAGGCAACACGAGCAGCAGGCGGCGTTTCCACAGGAGCGCGGGCACAAAGTTTGCCACAAAGCCGGAAAAGTTAGACACTGATGGAGCGCTGACAGGTTACCGCTTGACGGGGGGAGGCAGTCCTGGAGGCGCTAAAGGATAAAGAGAATAAATTCTCCTCGTCCCGGCAAAAACAAACACGCACACACACACACACAAACCTAAATTTGTGCTTACGCGGTCACACAAATCCAAAGTGGCAGGTGAGACAGGGTGAAATGCCTCTCAGCACACCATAGGTGACACTGTTGAACCATGCATTGAGGTGACAGAGCACAAAAGAGAAGAAACGAGGGGGGAAAGAGTGTAACTGGGGGTGGAGGGGAGAGAGGAGAACAAAAATGGGGGACATGGGTGGAAGAGAAAACAGAAATGTGGAAAAAAAAAGGGGGTTAAAAAGGGAAAAATCCTGACAAAGTTTCTTTTTTCCCATCATCCCTTTGTGCCTCATGACTGTCAGAGCTCGTCCTCTGTGCCTGCACCGCTGAAACGTCAGTACCGATGCTCTTCAGTGGGGGGCAATACAAAGCTGAATGAGTGGTGGAAGAATCCTCCACTGTCTCATCCCTCCTGCCTCTCAGCGCAGCGTCTGCCTGCGACCAATAAACGATGCCTCTCTCCAAACAGAAACAGCTTTCAACACACCATTTCTTCATGTACTGCAGTAACATAACCCACATGTATTGTGCATGACATCGTAAAAGTATATTATTTGCAGCATTACGCTATAAACTGATAAATGTAAGTAATGGGTTCTTTTCTTTTGTCTTTCCTTCCTCCTAATGGAGTCTTTGCAAGAAAGTATGCACCGAGTAACCTCGAAGACCACAATGCTTTTGCAATAAAGCCACTCAACAAGTAATTTAATATATCTCCTGTTGCTGCCAAACATTTTTCAAAAGCATGCCACAACACTTTTTAGTCGGCTTTATGCAAGTTGAAACTTAATAGGTGATGTTTCGAGTCCCCCAGCTGTGATAGTGGCAGCGTTGCTTCCAAGGCCAAAGAACATATCATGACCCGACTTATTAAGTAACTTTAAGAGTCCATTCACAACCAGATGAGGTGTAGCATTTCCCCTCAGTGTGGAGGCCCAGGTTAGGGATGGATGCGGGTTAACGTAAGCAGTTCTGCCCAGAAATAAGATCCGATGTCCTGGTTGGTCTTTTTGTAAATAACAAATGCAAAATGCATACTGGTTGAACTTGTAAGCCGAGCAGCCAAACCAAGTCATGTCAAGTCTGATCTTAATTTTTTACTTGATCACATTTTGTGGAGAGCACTCCGACATGGGGAGTGCAGTTTTAACTTCAGCCTCTTTAAGCGATATATCATGTGCAGCCATCAAGTGCATATTTAATCACATGCATTGAAAAGAAAATATTTTGCACGGGTCTGACATTAAAAACAGTCAGCTGGTAACATCAGTTGACTTTCAGTGAGTGGACTACAGCCTGCCTTTTAGCCTGCCATCCACTTTTACTGTGTTTCCAGATCACTTTGCGCCACGTTCACACTCACACTAATTATTGAACCAGAGAGTGGGGAAAAAAAGCAATAATTCTCTCTTACAGCCTTGCTTTTATTTTGGCAGTGCTGCTCCTCATTTCTAAAGTATCACCATCTTTTCTCTGTATTCCCAAACATTTCCAAAGCTCTGCCTCCCTGCTTTGAACAGGACTGTGTGACAGTCCAAAATACTGTCTATTCCACAGGGTACAAATGTCATTGCCCTGATGCTACTCTCAAATGTCTTCTCTTTTTTTTTTTATTATCATCATTATTTTTTGAGACAAAGCCTCCCATGCGGTCTCTCATCCACAAATGTCAGAGAATAACCTTTTGGTTCAGACAGTCTAAAGTGAAACCTCAGTTTTGATATTTTAAAAGATGTCCTCCGGCTCCCCCGGAAACAAATAAGCCCGTGCACGAGAGCGACTAATGATCGCGCCTCAGAAATGAAACCTCAACTTTTGATCTCTCTTCCTGTTTATATTTGGGCAGCCCACCCCCTCCGACCCCCCCTCCCCTTCAACATTAGTCTGCGCTACACTTCTAAATCTTTCATTAACTTTGGGTCCAAGGAGGTTGCGGCTTTCCCTCCCACTCGCAGTTTAAGCTGTTAAAATTTTCATAGGGGCTCTTTCTATCCATTTTCTAAAAACTGATTCGACAAGAGCACGATGCAGACAAAAACAGAGGCGATGGGGAGTTCCTGCGAAATGGGGAAGGAATGCGAGCGGGTTCCTGCGGTTCTCGTAATCCACGGAGCCGCTCACAACGCTGATGTACTGTTAATAACGCTTAATAATCGCTGTTCCACCCTCAGTTCCTTCTTCCAATGTTTTAACGATAAAAGCTTCTAACTTAAGTTTTTTTTGTCCTCTTTAAAAACTCAAGGGGAATTTATTTCACTGCTTTACTCTTCAGCGAAATGAATATTTCAGTGACACCATGGCTCGACAAATTGAGCTGAAAACGCTGCGCTCCATCGGCGGTGGGGAGCGATTCCGCTTCTAGATCACTCCCAGTAAATGATGTGACACAAAATCCCTTAAAAAAAAGTGTTTATAATAAGCAGCCATAGCTATTTAACCCCCCCACCCCCCAACATCCCAACTTTAAAAAAAAAAAAACACATTTGGGTGGGTGGAGGGGTCCATTTGCTGAGTTTGATGTGAGCGGCTGTGGCAGAACCCGAGAAGTAGGTCATCCCCATTGACCTGGCTCACACAATCAGCATACACTCTGTCTGCCTGTGTGTGTGTGTGTGTGTCACTATGCGATCGTGCTGTTCCAATTCTCTCGTAACTCACGGGAAGCAGAAAATAGCAAAACGCGCGGAGAAACGTTGGAAGCGAGCGAAAGAGGGTGAACCATCTGAAACTGAGCGTAAACATTGTGATATCTGCCTGTCAGCCGTCGTGATGCCGCGTTTGTCCGACCGAAAAGCCCCCCTGTCTGGTCAGAACTGGACGATTTGGTCTGACATCTGTCTGGCTTGTACCTAAAACTGATGGTGGCCATGACTTTTTTAACATTTTAGCTCTATACGGCTAGTTTTATTCATTTTTTTCATGTTCAATACCGGGTTTAAAGTTGCCCACCTACTTTTATAGGAGCGACACACACTGAGAAAGAACCAGCGCTCAATAATTCACATCTCTGTGAAAAGCTAAATAAATTATTGACACTTTTTTGTAAATTATAAAACTCAACCTCTACCTTTTTGTGTGTTTCCCTTCCTCCAATATTCAACAACAGCTAAATCTTTTGACACTTTGTTTACATCCAATCTGTCGAAGAAAATTTAAGATCTCTCGGCTGCTTATGAGATTCAAAATAACCGTAATCTGCTTTCACAGCAGCGGCGGATAGCAGGCTATGGGAGATTAATCCCTGACCTCACACAGTCAAGAGCCAGTTGTCTTTTCAGGGTCATGCTTTCCGTGTCAAGGTCGATGCAAATTTACACGGCAAATTGATTTTCTTTTTTTTCCACGTTAAAAAGAATTTTATCATCTTACATATGCTGCACAGCTGCAGCCAAGAGCGCTGATAAGCTCCCCCCAACATGTGGAGCAGAATCCAAATATTTTTTCTGCAGAGTTTCCTTGCAAAATATTTGTTTTGGGCGCTGCTCGTAGGAAGTGTGTGTGATAAATCTTACAGTGCACGCTGCGTAAGAAATGTATTTCATGTGGTTCACAGCGCTGTGGCTTACAGGTGCAGGTGATGAGATTCCAATTAGGACAGGGGAGGGGGGAAAAAAAGTATCCCCGGGGTAATGAACACGCCCAGAGCTGCAGCACAAGACGTCCAAACTCCACTTTTAAACTGGTGATAAAAGGCGGGCTGCTTTTTAAATGTCAGATTCAAACGAGAATTCGATTCTAAAATCTCTCTCATCCCTCCCTCTCATCTCGTCTCATCTACCTCCCTCTCGACTCCCCCTTCCTCTCAAACGTACAGTACGACGCTGCATTCCCTGGATTATTTACGAGTTAACACTAACACTAACTGTTGCCACACACACACACACACACACACACACACACACAAAATGTCTTTGTCTGATTCCAGACACCCTGCCATGTTGATCCCTAATCCGCTTCCTACCACACTAGCTGTGACCAATCACGGCCTTTCATGTTCTGAAGCGGTCAGTCACACCTAACGGGATTGGCTGGTCGTAGTCCTGGATGCCGAGGCTATTAGTGATTATGATAA
>JBAJHX010000011.1:3616819-3638155 GCA_037176925.1 Amniataba percoides | reverse complement strand
ATTGATAGAAATGACTTTGTAAGATGTTTTGTTGACCATAAATAAAAAAAGAAATATCTGTTTCTTTGCACCTGTGCCCTCAGTTTAACCTGAGCATGCCTGAAGTGACCCCCCCTTCATCGAGCGCCTTGCATGTCATAACACCTAACACATGGGCGGCTCTGCAGTATGCTAACAATTACCCGTGATTTCAAACTGTTGCATTCTGACTCTACTTGATCCGAGGGGGAAAGAATGTCAAAAAAAAAAAAAAAAACACGACGACATTGACCTGAAGAGGCCTCCTCTCCGAAGTGACGTGAGCCGACTTTTTAACACGCGCCGGTCCGCAGAGGATTAACCTGAAACCCTCGATGCATATCAAATATCCGACTCGTATCCTCACACTCAGAGTCTGAGGAAGGGAAAATAACTAAACTCAGCCACGTCTGACACCTGTGAGAGGTTCTTTAACCGAGAGCGCTTCCAAAGAATCGCACATTTATTTAGTTTCTGAAGGAGGAACTGTAGAAGGCCATGTTTTATTAAAGATTTCAAAAGGGAGTGAGCTTTTTTTCTTCTCTCACTTGAGGTCAGTTTTGTTTGCAGCGTTCTGCAAGAAAGTTACGAGACTGTGGGATTAGTGTGGTGCAATTTGAGACATAATGCACAACGCAACTTGTATAGCACTACTGTGTTAAAACACCAGTTACAGGTGATTCATGCAAGAAACCATCATTGGAGCCGATGTAGTGAAGCAAAATCTCTTGTCTCTTTTATAATTGTCTTTATCTCCAAAATGACCAAGTTAGAAAAGTGGACCAAGCATGCAGTGCAAAATGGACACTGGTACAATATTTATGGTTCAAATGTTAAGTTTTGGGTAATACCATACTTGAAATTTGTAAAGCAGCGAACTGTAGAGGCTCCTGACAACTGGGGGAAAAAATAAAAAGTTTGAAGAGCCACTCATCCCCTTCACAGCACAGCACAAGCTGCCAAGTCTCGCTGAACCGATTGTGCTCATTGTCACATGTTTCCATGGCAACATTGCACTCATCTTATTCGGTTGGTGATTAAAGAACGCACTGGGGTGAATAAAATGAACTGAACTGGAGTGGAAATAGGGGGAGGATGAGAGAAGGGGGGGAGAAAAAAAAAGTATTCCAGTCTGTCTTTGTCCTTTTTTGAAGGATGTTTAGATAGCAATTAGCAGTTTGCCCCTCAAGCGTCTGAAATGAGAGACTGCTGACGCTTTGAAGATCAAATTAACCAATTAGGCGGAGATAAGAGTCTCATGAGTTATACCTCCCCATTTTACCATGTAAGCTACACGCTGGCGAGATAACAGGGGATATTTGGGGGGGCAACGTAGGTGGCTAATGTTATCAGCAGCCAGCAATAAAGTTCTCCTGGAGATTTTTTTTCCCTTGCTTGGGTTTTTAATAAGAGTGCACCTTCTGCCAGGCATAAACAAAGTGACAGATGTGCCCCCGCGCAGGAAGAGAAATGACAATACCGCCTTCGCTATATTTGTCGACATGGTTCCCACAGTCAATCTTCAGGTTGGGAGAAAAAAAAAAAAAAAACAACCCAGAAGGATCTGAGAGCTAAGATGCTTTTCTCAAGCCCGCCCAGGCTGACAATGCCGCTGAAACGTGTCAGGGGAAACAGGAAAAAGAAACGGCAACAATGCTATTGTTGCTATATTGGTCGGCATCGTGACGGCTACAAACCAAACTTCAGACAAAGCTTTTTTTTTTTCCACTTCCTAGGCACTATTTGTCTGTCACATCCCAGATTTGCTCTGACAAACACACATGCATTGAAAGTGTTTTTTTAGAGCAAACTGCTTTACATCGCTGCAGGGCAAATCTGATCATTTCCTACAAACATCTGAAGCCTTTTTTAAAAAGAACATTCAGTACATAAATGAGGATTTATGGGGCTAAAATCTGAGGAAGCGGCCTCAAAAGTCACACATGCTTTTGCGTAATGCGTTTGCTTTGCGTCGTTCCTCAAACTACAAGCTGCAGTCGCTCGGTACAGTAGCCTCCCCTCCCTTGAGATGCCCCCATTGTCCCGTGGATCAAACGCTGAACCTGGATTTCCTTGATCCCTGTGACCCGTGGCAGGTGAGACGGATCAGTGTGAGCGCTGAGCAGCCAGCTGTCACACACACACACACACACGCCAGCACACAAGAGGTGCTGTGAAATTGTCAGACTCATAAAAAGTGCAAAGATGTAGAGTGTATAGCGTGTGGATGTATAATCATAAAGGTGTGTTATTTGCACACACACACAAAATGTAGAGGCAAGTGTCATCAGGCTAAATGTGTCCTCTCCCCCCCTCTGGCTGTTAAATTAACACTGTCGAACTTCCTCCCTCTTAAGTGCAAACAAGACCAAACATTCGGGGACCTTTGAAGCCGCCCACAGCCACACACACTTGCAGCACTCAAGTGCACACACATTTTAAGCATCCCTCAAGGCACTGTCTCCTGTCTTTATGCGTCCTGGGCTTCAAGCAAGCACCAAAACACACACAGCGGCTCTTTGAAAGTGGGTCACACAAAACAGACTCTCACATGCGACGTCACCCCACCCACACATGTGTACACACACACACACAGACACACACAAATGCAATTTAATGTGCTTATTTGGACAGCGTTCAAAAGTGTCACAGCTAATTCCTGTTAAATTCACAAAACAACAAGCAATGCACAGACATATCTCGAATCAGGGCCTACTTTTTTTTTAACGTGAATTTTACATTTATCAAAGTTGATCGCAGGTTTCAGAGGCTGAACATTGAGGGAGCAAAACATGATGAGAGTTTTTGAAGAGCACAAGTAACATATAAAGCAATAAACCACTCATTCACAATCAAACGGACAACATGGCAAAGGCAGACTCCTTTTTTATATAAATGTGAATTCAACAACTCTCTCAGCAGAAGTTTCTCCTCCACCATGATACAGATGGCTCCGCAGCACTCATTGGCTGAGTCCCGTAGCCACTGCTCTATCATTATCATTCCAGTAATGCTGGCACTCAAACGCTTCCACTCCTCATTTCCACTGAGGATACAGCCTGAGCCGAGATGAGGGGTGGAAGCAATGCGGGAATCCCCCAGGGACTCAGAGACTTAAGTAAACTAAAAGCAACTCAAACTCCCACAGAGACAAGCCCCCCCCCACAACCACCCACCCACCCCTTTATGCAGTATGCATAACAACACAACAAGCTCCTCATCCCTCCCTTACCTTCCACATGATTAAAATCCCATCATCCACAAACAAAGTGAAAAAGAGAGGAAGAGAGAGAGAGAGGTGGGGAGAGAGAACGGAGGCTATCTTTGGCTCTCCCTCTCCTCTGTGGGACGCAGGAACAGCAGCAGCAGCAGCAGAGGCGAGCGGCGAACTTGGGAGTCAGTGAGGATGTGGATACGTCTCCGTGGCTGTGTCATCACCTCTCATGACATGTTTCCTCCCCTGCCTGTGTGAGCCTTTCCATCCTGACCCGGCAGAGAGAGAGAGAGAGAGAGAGAACAGGGGCAAACTAGTGCGCCGCCCCCCTCTCACTATATCCCCTCCTCTCCTCCTCCTCCTCCCTGTCCATCCCTCCCTCTCTGTTTCCCTGCATTTAAATCTGCCAGTGGGCTGCCCTGCCTTTTTAAGTAGGCCAATCACCGAACCACCGGGGGTGGAGTCCGGCGACGGCTGTGTGCAAGTGTGAGTTTTGCAGTCAGATGTGTCATGCAGACGCGCCATCATGTGGGCCAGCATGAGCGCTTGCCCCCCCCCCTTGCTTGTTTGCTTGCTTGCATGCACGCTCATATGTGGACCCATAAGGGGAGTGTGGGTTGCGTGTGTAGTACTTGCTCTTTAGTCTCCTTTTTTTTTTTTATTTAGTTGTGACAGTGACATCCATTTTCAGGGTTTGCGTGTGGGACAGTTGAGCTGGACTGAGAATGCTCACGGTCGCGTGCTCTGTTTCTCAAAGTCGAGCAAACTACTGTTTTCTTTTCGTATGTAATTCCAATCATTTGTGCTCTTTCATTCTTGCTGCACATTTCACATTAAAAGCCCACAAGGGGGGTCTTGCCCTCGTAGCTGTTGCGAGGCTTTTGATTTCTGTGCTGGAAGTGCTGAGGTCATCGACATCGGCTCGCCTTGTGTTCATGTCGCGTTGAATTACATTAAAGTTTCCGATTTGTCAGAAGTTGTCAGCGCCAAAGTTTTAATTACAACCGCGAAACTTCGTATCGCAGAATGTTAACCAGTGAAGAAATAAAACAAGACATCTTAATGTTTCTATTGTTGGCGGCCTCTTTCCAAAGACGGCCACTATTTGTGAATTTATTGTGTGTTAACTTTCATCTGTCTCCACTTCTGCATCTATGGCACGTCCTCAGCAGCGATACACCCCCCTGTAATTTTTTAATGTCTCCCTGCTGTCTCTCGCTCTACCTTGAAACTTCCGCTGTTTTTGGCTGCTAGTCATAAAAACAGCCCCCCCCACCCTTCCCCATCACCCCCACCAACATCTTTTTTTTTTTCCATGCAGCCCACGAGGAAAGCAGCTTAAATTAATCTCCGAGATGCAAGTCAGTCATTTACCCTCCCACACGAGGCACGCGGCCCTGCCATAACTGCAATCTTTGATCAGAAACCTTTCCGGCATCCATCCGCTCGTCTCGCCCGTCATAAACTCTACCTCTCCGCCGTGTCCGATTCACTGTGAACGGTGCTCTTAGTCATGGCAGTAATGCACATAGAGGAATGCAACATGGAGCCAAAAAAGTGTAGAGAAAAAAAAGGAAAACCAGCAACCATTCTTTAGAACTTTACTGCCCATGTGATGTGAAAAGCTTTGAAAGCCGGCTCCTCATTGGTAGCTAGATCTCAAATAATCCCTAACATTTTGCCCGAGGGGAGTGGGTCCTGTAGGTGGACGTGCAGAATGAGCTTCTCACTTTGCAAAGGATTATGGGTTTAATTCCATCCCGCATCCTGGACCGCAGGATCGCGGAGCCAGAAATGGCATTTTGGGCCCCAAAAATTCAGTTTCATGCATCAAATGAAACTGTTGTTCAGGTCTGATAAGTTCCAGAAAGCATGTCCAAGAATGGATGCACTACTGAAACGCCAAGCCCTGCAAGAGATTTCAACTGGATAAAGGATTCCTGTAAGGTCAGTCAAAATGTGCCCAATACCACTCTGGCACTGAGGTGTTTTAATGAATTCAGTGAGGAATTTTCTCACCGAAATAATCACAAATTCCAGGCTCTCACGCTGTGTGTGTGTCTACACTATGTCCATGTCTAGTGTTTGGATGTGTGTGTGCTCTCTGAAGGGTCTTGCGGCTGTGTGTCTCTGGCGGCTGGAGCAGGATCAGTCGAGGTGAGGCTGCTGCTGAAGAATGTTCTTCTGGAAAAGGACAAGGGAAGAGTTTCCATCCCGGGTCGGCTCTCGGCGAGCGCAAGACCACCAACTTTCCGAGCGCTCCACCAGCCCGGCAAGACATAAAAATGTTCCCTCGGCACGGCGAGAAGGGGAATACAGGCACACACACAGTTAATAGTGTGAATTAAAATAGCGGAAAAAGTATTTTTCTCCAGTGAGGTCAATGCACCGAGAATAAATATGAGCCATGTTGTGAAATCTGAGTCTGTCTGAGTAGATTGAACGTCTGAAGGTTACACTTTCAAGCAGTGACAGTTGCCATTTTCCGGAATCACAGACTTAGCTACCTGTTGACAGACTGATACGATTTCATGTGGAGTTGCAAAAACACTGCCGAACATTTTTTCCCCCCGAAAAACCCTTCAAAGGTCAGTCACTTCCTTTCAAAGCGATCTCTTTCAACGTCTCTTTCAAAGCAAGCCGAGCGACGGCACATTCTGGCAGGTTGTCTCGATGCACGGCGACATAAAGGCTGAGTTTCTGAAGTTTTCAAGGTTGGTAGTTTTGATTTTTATTAGTTCTGGGACTCATGAAGACGCTTGATTTTCAAATATGAAGTAGAAATAATCTTAAAAAACAAACATGAAATACATCTTGGTACACTTCAGAAGAGGGCTCGTGTCTGATTCAGCCTGCCAGACCTAAAAGTGGGATGTAAAGCTGGTCGATATTGAGAAGGGCAGGACGTGAGAATCAATTTGAGATTGGAGATAATGGCGCCCACTGTCAGATTACGACTGTCATATCGGGGAAGTTTTACCATCAGTTTAAACACAAACCGTGGCAGGTAAAAATGGATGGTAAAACAGAAGTTCCAGCGTTGCTCACTTCCTCTCCACAAAACCGCTGCACGAGGTGGGTGGAAGGATCAGATTCTCTGCTTCCGAAAGTAATGGGGATTGTGGGATGAATTCCAGTATGGGAAAGATGTGGGTGGAAGGGATGTTCAGCTCCGCTTTTAGCAGCTTAATTCAAAAGTGTGGCACAGCTAAATAAAGCACATGCTAAACGGACAGAGCAGAGCCCAATCTGCTGAAGGAAACACCTTCACAAAGTTGGAGAAGCAGAAGAACAAAGCATGACCAAAAAAACCCCACAAGCCTTTTCCTTGGTTCTGGTCACATACCTATGACTTAACAGGGAATATTAACCTGCCATACAGAAGGTCAGCACATACCTGCAACAATATCAAAATGTTCAAATTCAAATCAACTTAAATGTTGAACAAATCTACAGACACCACGGTTAATAGGCAGTGCATTGTTGCAGTACACTGAACTCCATGGCCCACCTTAACAAAGTCATTTTACTTTCCTTTTTAACCAGTTATACCTGCAGGGAGACCATTGTGGAGCACACAAAGCGCCAGCTCTGATATTTCACAATGTCCACATACTCAGATACCTGTATAGTCTTTTCAGTAATGTGTCTTCACTTATTCTCCCCCTCGCCTTCTTCCAGCAGCGCTCTTCAAAATTATACAAGGTCTCTTCATTCATTTAAGCCGACGCTGCAGCTGAAGCGTTGACGAGCGTCCTCTCCCTCAGTGCCGCAAAGTCGAGCGGATGCCTTTCACCTTGAACTACAATGTTTCCGTCTCGCCCCTGGTGATATTTCGGCTGCGCTTCAAATGACATTGTGCAAAGAGAGCGAGATAGTATTCAGTTCAGAAACATAATGACTTCGTTTTTTTTTTTTTTTATTCACGGCGGACACAAAAGACGTGTTTGTGACTAAATCTTTGCAAAGACATCTTCAGAGAGAACTCCCACTCAGGAACTTGAAACTTGAGGTTTTATATCAACTCTATTTTTTTTTCAAGGTTGCCATTTTGTGCTCTCAAGAGACTATTGTGTCTTGTTTTTATTTTTTTTTCATGGCTGTGACATAAAAAGGTCAGCTATAGAAAGTAGTTTGCTTTGTGATTAACTTTTTTTTCCCCCAAAAAAAAAAGTTAAATAAAACAAAACTCTGCTCTTGCTTTTTCATTCCCAACCTTCCTATGATGCCTCTGGTTTCAGAAAAAACCTCTGCAGAGTTTAGAGAGGTCTTACTTTTAACGACCAGGAATGAGAGGAATGCGGCGGAGTCCGTCTCCTCTCTCGGGGGTGAGACCATTACGGGGATAAAGCACGACAGGGTTACGACCGAGACCTCTGCGGAGGGCGCCCGACGCCGTGGGTAGCCATGGGATTTATACCGCACATATATCCAAACGGACACGTGACCACGACGCTCTTAAGCCTCCTAAATGGGTCGTCCGTCGGCCTCCCAGGTAAAACAAACGCAGGTCGATGCGCGGCGCAACTCAGCATCCTTCTGATCCGGACACCCACATACACTAAAACATCCATCTGCACACGAGTCCAATCAGCAAATGATCTTCCAGAGGCATTTTTATGACTCAGATATAGAGCGTCGTAAAACCTCCCCAGTCTCTGATCACTATCTCGGACACTACATTAGATATGCATTCATATTGCATGACTCAGGGGAGGCTGGGAGACATTCTGTAAAGCTGTTCTAACATACATTTGCTTCTAAGCTTCACCCCCCTCCAAAGGAAAAAAAAAAAGCGTGTGTGACCTTTTTTAAAGCATCTCGGTAGTCGCGGCTGAGGGCCCTTTTTTGGAAAATGCCAAACACATTTCCCCTCAAACTGACCTGTGGCCCTCTAAGCGAGTTCGCATGCGGGGAAGTGTAAAGGACTGGTTTCAATCAGCGCGGGGGAAGACGTGCAGCTGGTACCGGCCGAGCAGAGACGCAGCAGCTGCTTTGAAGCGCAGTTTGGGATTAGCGGGAGAGGAGCTGTTGTGTCGAGTGTTTGGAAGCGTTTTTGTTGAGGAGATTCAGCAGCAGAGTCTGCGGGCTATCTGTCTCTGCCGGGTGACCTCCGCGAATAAACTGATCTAATCGGAGAGAGACTAATACAAAGAAAAGCCCTGAAAACAGATTTTAACAGAAGGGGAGAGGGGGCGAGGACAGACAGATTAAGATAGATGGAGGGAGAGGGGTGAGGAGATAAAGAAGTCTGGGTGATAAACAAAATATGGCTGCACTTTTTCTTCTGAAACTGATATTTTTGTTATGCAGCGCAGGTTGAAAATCAAGAGGGAGAAGAAACAATAGCTTTTTTTTTCTTTCATTTTGCTTGCAACTATTCTTAGTGAGCATATTTAAAGGATCCCTTCACCCAAAGTGACTGCTCACTATCACTGGCAATCAACAACAAGGAGTCTTGAGACGTGTGTGTGTGTGTGTGTGTGTGCAGTCATGTCTGTCTGCATACCAGAATTGACAGTCAAACCTGACAAACACGCCCTCAGAGGCCCTCGATCGAGAGAGGGTCATGAGAGTCTCTATAAAAGGACGCGATACACACTTCAGACAGCGCCGTGAGTCAGAGGATGAAACAGAGGTCAGCCGATCTACGGTAATATTTTGATTTGTTTGAGTATTTGACAAGGAACGGCAGGCAGCTGAGGTCAGAGTGAGTAATAATAACCTCTGAATCAACAGCGGCTGTGAACATCTTCACCCTGCCGGCTCCCTTTGCGACATCAAAGCAGACGCCATTTAGGACGAGGAGGAAAGAGCACATCCTTTGTCGGATTTCACACTTTAGACAGAGTTTAGAGCGTGCAGTGGCGCTTTTGTTCATTATGCATGCACACACACACACACACACACACACACACACACACATGCAGAGGCATCTAGATCCATTGCCTGCTTCTGACACTTTCACCAGAAGCAGCGGCTCAAGGTCATTCTCTGTCACGCCAAAGAAATTCACTGCAGCATCATCCGGGCGAATGCAAATATGCCCATACGCAGCCGAGCACACAGAGCGGCAGAAATGGCCAAAAGCTCACACACAGGCACGAACCCATGCACGCAAGGGCACACGTTTAGATGCTGAGATGATGAGTACACACATATACACACACAGGCGGATTCACACACACATATATGTATGTATACGCGTGTCAGGCAGTATTATCATTAGCTGTCGGGTGGGGGGTGGGGTTGGGGGGGGCAACGTGTCCTCAAACTGTCACGAGAGGAGTCGCGTCCCCGCTGCTCGCCCTCAACCCAAACCAACACCAGCCGGCACACGAACACGACGCCACATAATCCCTGAGAAAACAAACTGTGAATCACAAGACTCCATCAGGAAAAAAAGAACTCATTAGCATAAAAATATCTTTAAAAAAAACAAGTACAAGTGTCAAGAGAGCTACCAGCTGACATTATTCTTATTTTTTTTATTTGGAGACTTATTCCAAGATGAAACCAAACCAGATATCCACAGAAAAAATGAGATTTGAAGTGACCATTCAAAGCATTTGGTTGTTTAATCTCATTGTTTGAAATTCATTGGCTGCGTGGCTCCTTGTGAACGAACATCACTGATCATTCAACACCCAACTCTGCAGTTCCCCTCAGCCTCTGAAAGCATTTTGGTCTTAAAATGGGGAGTATTATTTGACCTATATCGACGTGGAACACCAACTCTGATGTCAGTCAAGCGTCAAAACTCTGAAGGGTTAACGAGAGGCCATCGCACATCGTATGTAATAAGTCACTGGGTATCATGCTCCGCTTCATAAGAGCATCAGCCGGTTCTCAGGCGGCCACTGTCGCAGCTGAGTGTGTCTTCAAGCTAATGTGCTATTTCAGGCGTCGCTACATTATCTATTAAAATTCTCGCACAGACTAGAGTGCGGTATAGCTGCCATCTTGCATCGAGCGGAGTAAGGGCGTGATGAGCCATGGCGAATTCTCCTCGCCTTCCTCGTTTATGTCGTCCACTCATTCTCCAGTGAGATGCAGTCATTTAACACACAGCTCTTTAAAGTAAAGTTTACCTCCCCCTCACCACCCTCACCCTCCAATTAGTCCATCTGCATACCTCTCCACAATGCTCTGCTTGTGTTTTCCACTCAATCGCCTCACCATTCGTCCCTGAAAGTTGCATAACTCAATAACTCCTCGAAATTAAGGTCAGCGCAAACTCAAGCAAACATCATTGGCAGGTGAACGAGCATTGCCTTTCAGTATAATCAGTGCAAAGTGCTATTAGTGAAGTAGAATTAATGCCATAACTTAGGAGCCTGTGAAATGATCAAATAGGCCGACTGGGAGTTACATCACGTCTCACGCACTTGTGACCTTTTTAAGGACGAATCTCTCGAATGCGCTGCCGATGATTCAATCAGCCGAGCCTGAAACTGCTCCAGCTGGGACGCAGCTTCCCACCGCCGCCACGGAAATGCATTGATAATAGCGTGCTGCCGTCAGGGTTCAAAATAAAGCGCAGCTCCGTCATTCGAAACCCCGAAGGAGGTAATAGGAAATAGCATGTGAAGATACTCGAGTATCGAGTTGTTATTTTAAAGTCACATACTGCTGCTCTCGATGAGCCGCCCCGCTGTGAAAAAAATGGACTTTTTCCCAGGTGTGCCGAATGACTGCGTGAAGCATGAATAAGTTATAAGTGAGAGTCAGGCTTCCCGACCTCCCCTGCTCTCGTCCCTGCAGCTTAGCGCCCCTGTGTGTATACGAGTGTGTGTGTGTGGTTAATGTAATGGTTAATGTACTATAGTGCGCCTGGCAGTGGGAAAATATTCTGATTTATGGGCCTGCCATCACCTGTGACAGAGAGAGTGCACACACATATGCACAAAGTGGGAACATCTCACTTTCTTCATACTGAATAGAAAAGCAATGTATCTTCTATTGCCATGGAGAAAAAAAAATCATGAAAAAATGCCAATGACCATGAAATGGAGTATAAAGTTAGTGCGAGGAATCGAAAGCTGGAGCATTAATCAAAGGGCATGCATTTTGTATGAAGGTGAGGAAGGGGCTTCTTACAGCGTGATGGCAGTGTGACTACAGTATAAGACAGCGATGAATTATAAATGGAATAAATGATGGCCTCAGTTGGATCATTAATGCTTTGAATTATTAATCCAGTCTCTCGGACTCAGGTGTGAATTTTTATCATCCGGAAATCGTTTAGCGATTCCTCAAGGCACAAGTCATCCAAAAGTAAATAAATGAGCTTGTCTTACCTTTTTCAAAAATTAAAACCTAAACCTGCTATCGCTCTCAAATCAATTGATAAAAAACATGAAATTATTGCTTTCCCTGTATAACTTCAGCTCTTACACAATAATATGTTTGTGAATAATCTTGAGCTATTACCATAATATACAGTCAAACACACTTTAATTTGGAGCTTAATGATATATTTTTTTAGGCATACCTCTTTATCTAAGCTTTTAAATAATAACTGATGCATTGCCAGGGGACTAAAATGACATCTTAATGATTTAATATGGTAGTGATCATAGTCCCATATTACTTTGCCTACCATTTATTAATGCGGACACGAACAGAACCTGCAGTGTTGACAGTGCTACATTTATGACCCCATCAAAGTACTATGGGATGATATGAGACCACAGTTTGCATCCTGACTCCGATGTGTCATCATTAGGTCACGGTTAGAGACAGATTGTGGCTTTGGTGAAATGTTAATCAAATAAAAACATCCTGTCTCGCACACTGACCACAGTCTTCCTGTTGGTCTCAACCAAGTGCTGCAAGCATCAGAACACAACCAAAAAAAAAAATCTGAATCATTCTTTAGTTGCTGTCATGATCTGTACCCTCTTATCGAGGTAGACTGGAAAAAACAGCAGCACGAGAGGCAGATGCAAATATCTAAGTCGCTTCTAATGCAGCATTTAGACAGTCAGACAGACAGGCAGGAAGGCGACACAGACAGGTAGAGCTGCTGGCCCACGGAGGTGCATCTCGGGTGACAAAGCCTCTTAAAGCGAATGACATTTGCTTCCAACATGGCTGCTTGCCCTCTCTACGTGTCTCGCTTCCCTATCGAGCTCGAGCCGTCCCCTCAAGCCGAGCCGACACCTCGTCTCTATTCTTCTAACATCAGCACAGATAAATACTGCAAGCCGCGAAGGCACGGGGCCACACTCCCACACACACACACACACACACTCACACATTGACCTCAGAGGTTCAATCAATAAACCACCCACAGCACTTTTCCAATGCTCAGAGAGAGAGACATTGTGGGACTGTCTGTGTCTGTGTGTGTGTCTTTTTTTCTGTGTATTTTGTTACCGCTCTCCAAAACAAACAAGGCGATCTATAAGGCCATTAGCGAAATTGCATTACTCCGTCTTGGAATGCGCAGCTTTATATGTCGCAGCACGCGTTATCTGCCTGCAAACCCCCCCCCAAAAAGATCCATTCTCGACAGCGTGGCTAAAAAAAAAAAAGTATTTTTGTTGACCCTCCCTTGGGAAAAGCATCGCCTCCTGTTTAACACAAATCAAGCTGTAGACGCGGTAGCTCACAAAGAGGCCAACGCTGACTTCATCAGTCAAACTGGGCACATAGTGGGAGATAAGAATCGCTCGGACCACAAGTTGACTGACTTGTTACACCACCACAGCGCCGATGGAGAAGAGAACAGCAGGCACACAATGCTTCACTTTCCTCATGCATACGCAGCATACACAGGCAGTGTACTAGTTTCCTGGACTTACATAGAACAAAATAAGGATGTACTTCAGCTTCTTGAATTCTCTGGCATCTAGTTTATTGCAAGTAACCAATAACATGCATTAGTTCCTATATGTGGTTAATGGCCAAATAAATTTAACAAGAAACAGTCTTATCTGTTATGTGAATGATCTTAAAATATTAGAGTTAGATCTGACAAAAAGATGTCAGTAGCAAGCCTTAAAAGAAAACAGTGGTTTTCAAAGTCTGTTCCACAAAGACTGGCTCTCTCGGGATTTGTTCTTTTCCATTAGTTTTACTGTGTGCTCTTACCACATTAAAAAAAACAAGGCAACTCCTACTTCAGTTGCCTTTTTACCTTGTTTATTAGATGCATCAAATGGAAAGAAGTGAGTGATGAACACTGGAAAGCTAAGTTATGCCTCATTTAAGTTTAGGGGATTTTCCTGCAGAAGTTTTGCATATGGACAGCAGTCAGAAATAACAACTGTCCTCCCAGAGACATGGAAAGAGACGCCCGAGAGCCCAAACCTGAGCTCGCCAAAATAGCTCAAATCAGGCTGCACAGTGAAAAGCTTTGCACCCAGCTTTTCATGGAGAGCTGTCCTGCACAGCATTGTGAGACTAAACACTATTCTTTGGGTAGAAATGTCTCATTAAAAGTACCTGCATGATGATATGTCACTATAAACAGTTGACTGTCATCATTGATAGCTCTTAACACTTGATTTTCTGCTCTGATGATCTCTGTGGTGGATTAAAACTTTATTTATTTTGAAAAAAAGTTTAGTCGCACTGTAATTATGTTCACAAGCATTATGGCCAATAGAGAAAAATCAATTTAAATTCATCTTTCCACAAGCTTTGAACACAGAGCCTCTTCTCTTTCTGCAAGCTTAAACCAGGTGAAGCAAAAAGCTGAAAAATGAATAACAAGGCTAATCTCAATAATGCTTCAAATGTGGTCGTGGCAGCGTGCCCTGGAAGATTTACAGATATAATTCAAGAAATTGAGCTCAACTTTGCCTTTTGAACTGTGTTGGGTCCAATTTTCCAAGACACTGCGGTTTCTAAGTGACTCTGATGACTAGACACATTCCTTCTGTGGTTGTTCCTCCAGGCTAATGTTCACCAAAAGTGATTAAATCTACAGCAAACTCTCATCAGACTGCTTTGCTTCTTCCAGACGGCACGCAAATCCAATTGTTTTTTATTTTACAAGCCTTCAATTTGGATTTCTGTCTGGACAATATAAACTTACCATCTATTGCTATTTTGGTTGTCATGGCGATAATATATTTTAATGCTGGCTGAAAGTGTGAAGTTTGACTTGTTTGTTTGCTGGGTGCAGCACTGTGTTCGAGATTTCTTGGTGGCAACACTGAGATGTGGCATAGAACATTTTTACTTTGTCTCCCTTCCATACTTGACTAGTCTTTTTGTTGCCCTGTTGTTATTTTAGCCGGCTCTAATTGTTATTTTTGCTCAGTTGAGCGGAACAAGCCTTGGATTTTCGTTGTCGCCCTAAAACCTGCTCTGTACTTAAGAATGAGAGCGTGCCGGTGAACTTTTGAGGTTGCACCTGGAAAAACCTGCTCCCCGTAATTAAGCAGCATCTTTTCCTGGAATCGCATGGGGCTGCATGATGTAACAGCATGATGCAGTGCTGAAAGTGCTCATTTGTTACCACATTTGTTATGCTGGACTCGACTCTTCCAGCCGCGGGGTGCAGCTCTCCTGACACCGTTCTCCCAGTTTCTGAGGACACATCGATCCACTCGCGCTTGTAGGCCGGACATTGACTTTGAGCTTCAGCTAATCAAAAAGCCAATTAATGCAGGCAGCAGTATGCACGCCGGGCTGCAGCGTTAATCAATGGCATACTAAACTAAGACTTTGTGAACTAGATGAGAAATGGTGTCAGCTGTTATGTTGTTGAGAATTATCTTGTTTGAATTATCTTCAATTTAGTTAGGTCTTTTTTATTGTGTTCTACAAGGTAAGAATGATAAGTTATAAACTTTCTAAATGATCAGTTCATTCAGAGTTGCATGGGACAGTATATAAATGGGCAAAGAAATCAAGTCATTTAAGGTCAAGTTAAGAGTTTATAACTGTCCTCAAATTTTTCAGGAGCTGTGCTGCCGGCAGTCAGTCCTGAGGACAGTCAAAGAGGTCAGAACATGGTGGATTGAACAGATGGATGCTTCAGTAGCACTTTTGTGCCACTGACATCTACTGTCTGGTGTGAATGCACTGTTGAGCTGTGTTCAGAGAAACAACAGCACCCATTCATTTTAATGGGACCACCAAGTTTGCTCAAGAGGTGTAGTAATGCAGAGGAGCCTGACAAATTAAAAAAAGTGCATTCTTCCAGAAAAACAAGTTAAACCTGGCTCAAGTTTTTCAGTCCATCCTGTGTAATTATCTTGATCACAGAAAAAGACTTTTGAAGTCATGCCTCATGGTGTTACAGTCGCATTGTAATGCTTTGGCATCTGATTCAAAAAGCATTAATCTACTTCTCAAAGCGGCCTTGCATTTGGATCGTATTTAATATCTCTCCGGGACTAGAAATAACATTCCTCCACCAACACTGCCGGTTTAGTGTGCTCATGTAGTAAATCCATACGCTCAGCTTGGTTCTCTTGAGGTAAGATTTAAGGTTCACACAGCTTTTTGGCAAACAAGCTCACTTTGTCACAATGTCATCAAACTGGCCGGCTACCATGCACATTCAGTATGATGTTAACTTCAGGTTCTCACTAAACTGCTCGGAATATTTCACATTTTTATAAACATTAAAAATAAGAATCAAATAACAAGAGCACATTTTAACCTGCATGCTGGCCCCTGGAAATTTCTACACAACCATCAGTGATCCATCTATCAGCTGCCTCAGTCAAAGATCCATCCAGTGTCTGTATCTGTGTTAGATTGTACTCCATTGTATTCTACTTGAGATAACCATCACCCCGAGTGTGAGCTCTTGTTGCGGTGCTGCTATCTGCACAAGGTTCCCAGCACATTTAACAAATAGTAAGACTCCACTATTGTCCTGTAGTGGCTGGCACAAGCACACAACGTATTGAGAGAAGCTGGATCACTGGCACGGCCAAAGCCGAGACAGAGCCAAAGCTCTGCGTTTACGCCGTGACGGGGCAGAGCGGGGCACTTGACTGGTTCACGGTCCATCTCATCGCCGAGTGTCCTTGGCTCTCTCAGGCTTTGTCATTGTGCAGATAAACATTCAAGTGCCATGTTTGGTCACCCGGAGAACAAACCAGACCATTCATAGAACCCAATAGCCCCGGGGTGCATGAAAGGGGTTCGCTGCAAATAAAATGCCTCAACTTGCATTTAAACTCCCCCAACTTCTACTCAAACTCCCTCCCGTCCTCTCACTATTCAAACTAATTTTCTTGAGCTTTGGTATAATACAAGGAGGTGGCCGGCAGCCAGAGTTTGGCTGTTGGGGAGCTGAAACTTGAATGCCAAGCCCTCGAGTCCTCAGCGGAGAGATGGGATTTTATGGCTGGAATGTGGGGGGGTTTGGCTGGGCATGAAAAAGATTGGACACATTGGCAGTCGCCGGTGCCAAGGCCTCCTTGCTCGATACCCTGCTGGGCTCCGAATACGGCAAAGAGGGTGTTAAGTCTGAAAATAATTTCGAACATACTGCAAATACTTCAAAAAGGGACATTTTTTTTCATGTGAGTAAAAATAGTATTCAAATCAACAAATGTTTTCACATTCAGTTTTTTTTCTTGGGAGGTATAAAATAACAGCAGTCTGAGGAACAAAGAAAGAACTGAGTAGTTTGCATTGGCAGATACAGAATAAAGAGTTGCCTTCACAAGCTCATGCCACAGATCAATGTTGCAGCACTGGGCACACAGTTTATTGCAAACTGGCATACCAGAGATGGCGCCCTTAAATTAAACAAATGCCCATTCATTTGATGCACTATCTTGCCATCTTGGGCTCCTTCCAACACCCCAGCCCCCGACTGCGACTCGCCAGGAACTCGCGTCTCTGCTCCAGGTCAGTGTCATGTTTCTGAACCTTCCTCCACATACCGTTTCACTTCATTTTAGCTCAGCGCCAGTAGCTCCAGGTTCGCAACTGTCACATCCTGCTGCATTCACCGACACCTCCCCGTCCGCATGTCAGCACTGATAAGGGGATCGTATGGAGTCCATAATGTGGAGAGGAGGGGATGGGAATGTTATGAACTGTGAATAATTGCACGTCCACAGCAGCACTGGCTATTTCAAATGGTTTCTGTTGGCTCAGCTGGAAGTGACAAATGAAACATTTCATCCATCTTAAAGCAAAACATCAACACACTGTCAGGACTGCTGATAAGAAGTGCCCAGGATGTTATGAATAAAGTCGAATGCTTCTTCAAAAAACCCAATCTTGCCATTGAAATTTAAAATATTTCCTGAGCTTTCTACAAAAACATTTTAAAGCCCATGTGCATGAGGTGACATCTGTATTACCATTCATCTGAAAGACATGGTTGTTCCTCTGCTTCTCCGGGGTAAACGTTAAATTTCAGTGATACATATTTTTTCGTTCACAGTAAAGATACGGTTCATTTATCTTGCACTTAAGTTGTAGATTCATGCTGCTCAATCATCTGTAGAAAAATCCCACCGACTGCACCAGCAGCCAAATGCATTTTATCATCATTATTCAGTACTCAGAGCTACGTGTGTTTGTGTTCTGGTCTTTGAGGAACCAAGGAAACCAGGGAGAAAACATGGCCACTGTGTAAACAGTTTAAAAAGAAGTTCATTACCTATAATAAATGTATACTAAATATAACCTCTTAAAGAATAACGTAGGTAAAAAAACATGTTAGACCTTTATGTTCAGCATTCTGCTTCACAAGGCTGTCTATAATTGATAACAGCACATATACACTTCTTGTATTATTCATTGGCCATGTCAGTTGCAATTCACTTCAGACACTTTGCATCGCTGCGAAGCATGGGTGGGTGTTTACTGCCGAAGCCTCGCAGAAATTCATGCAGACCTGAAGGTATTGTAAACTACTTATCACGTGAAGATGAACTCCTCTTTTTGAACTCAGCGGTACAAAGCTGGGGGAGGAACTTTAATGAGGGATCTTCAGTTTGGAGGCATCTGAAAGCACAAACCAAAGATAAACCCCTCTGTCAGTCAAAGTTGTTGTTTTGTTTTTTTTAAGAGCAGTGAGGAGTGTGGTTGCGCGCTGAAATCTTTGCTTGCATTATTTAACAGAAGCGACTTTTGACAGCTCATGTGGCGAGCAAGCAGACCTCTAGTCTCTGTATTTAAAGTTTCTATCCTGATAAATGTTTCCAGAAGTGAACACTTAAATTGAAGTTTATACCATCTGATGTTTCATTTTTTAAAAAGTAAGATGCGTACTCATTATTCAAATGCAAAGCCACTGCAAGGCTTACAAAGTCAACAAACAAGGCCCATTATACTGACTAGCTTTATGATATATCCAGTTCAGATGTGGAACAATGGCTTCCATAATGTGCACAAGTCCAAACAAGGACCAATTTGTCCATTGGCTCATGTACATGAAGAGCAAAGAATAAATTGGATGATATTTTGGCATAAATAAACAAAGGCCTTCAGGGTACTTGCAGGGTAAAGCTAACAAGCTAGTGGTAAAACATAAACATGGCATTCTGTACATTTAACATGCACTACACAACAGCTTCGGTCCTCAGTTTTAGGTGGCCGAATGATGTTACAAGCTGAGAAAAATGCAAAGGTACAATGGGGCTGTTTGGTTAATGTGTTGTGGATGTATCTGTGTGGACAAATAGCATTAATGTGCAATACAATCAAATGGATGGGTGGAAATAACATTCAGATTGCTGCATAACATTATGCAAAACCACAATAGTAAATGCGATCCAAGTCCCTGATTTGCTGTTATTTTATTAAATTTGAATAAAAACTATTAAATTTCAATGTTTGTGTGTAACACCTTGCATCTTACAGTTAAATAAAGATGCTGTAGAGCTATAATGAAACACAGAGTCCATGTTTACCAAATACAAAACAATGCAAAGCCGACCAAAAGTCAATGAACAACACATGCAGCTCATTAAGTTACAAACTAAAGACGAGGCTGACAAAGCTACGCTCAGACAATGACAGCGGCGCGCACGTGCATTCAACTACCACGCTTGGACCACATGGAGCAATCGAGCCCCCCTGAAACACCCCCACCCCCGTCCCGACCCACTCCACCCCTCCGATGTATGACATCCCATTGTGCATGTGCTACGAGGAAGGAAAAAAAAAGAGCCTAAACCTATTGCCTCTAAAGGAATGGTCCCAATGAAAGTGAATTAAGCAACAAAGGAGGCACTTACATTCAAGAGCCTCACATGGTCCTCCGACAGAAAAGAAGAGAAGCGTGCAGTGATTCCAGTCTGGGAAAACAATGGTGAGTAACCTTGGAGAGAGAGAGAGAGGGAGGGAGGGAGACTGAGAGAGAGAGAGAAAGTGAAGGGAAAAAGAGAGAGAGAGTGAGTTAGAGAGATGAAAAGGAGAGGTGAGAGAGAGAACGCAGATTCATGCATCCACACACCCGGTCGCACACGCAAATCAAAACACTTAGGATCTCCCCTCCTCCTCCTCCTCCTCCTGTTCAGCTTTGCCTTCCCCCCCCCTCCATCCACCCATGCACCCACCCCGTGCCTTCGGGTTTTACTTGTCATGTGTTCAGGCTCAGGCAAGCGTGAAGCGGGCTGAGGAAACCGGCGCTGCAAGTGCTTTTGTCCAGCGGTTAGGAAACTCATGCTTCCATTACGTGGAACGGCGAGCTCCTTGGCCCTCTCTCTGCGCGTTTGATCCACAGCAGATGGACGGAGAGGCAGGAGACGATATCCAGCATCTTGGCTCGTCCGTCACACCTTCCTGAGACCTCGTCCTGATAATAATAATAAAGAGATAAAAACCCATGTCTCCTGTGGAAAATGGAGGTAAATCTCTTTCGGGGGCATGCGTCCAGTTTCCGAAAGCTGTTGGCTGCAGCTGCACATCTCAGTTAAGTCGGCCTCAACAAGGATAATGACAATCCCAAGACTCATTTTGAATGCAGGAAAACACTTGCATTACTTCAATTCAATTAAATTAAGGGCTCTGGCTGTGCAACCATTTGCTTATTACACAAGATATTATTACACTCCACATATCTATTTTTTCTCCCACTTTAAAAAGCTGACGCAAACCGCTCCAAGTTTTCGTAATGTTTGCAATTTTTCCATGCTTTGAGTTGCTTTTAACTTTCCGTGGTTGTCACCCAGGGGAATAGACGCACAGAGGAGCAGGATCAGCAGATGTTTTCATATTCAAACTCAAACCCCACAGTTTAACTTTGAACGCTTTTGGGCTGAAACTAGAGTTTTAAATATAAAATATTCACTTTGCCAATTGCTGGTATTTGACTTAGACCATTAGCATGCCAGAAAATCAAACAACTGGACGTTCTCAATAACATTAGTCTTGGTGGGAAGGAGAAGTCATGCAATTACCATATAAGCCCTCACAGGATATTGAAGCGTAACATTTTGGTGGGTTGTGTCCAACATCTCTGAGATTCAGAAACTGCTTTTAATGAAACTACAGAGTTGGTCAGCACTCTTGAATTAGATCACTACTCCTCATTTTATTGATATGATACATTTTTAATGATGTGATACACATCTAAGACTGAACCAGTTCCTCTATGTTTGCTGATGATATCATTGTGTACCCATTATCATCTCATGTGGATGATCTGAATAAAACTAAGAGTCAATTATGTTTCACAATATGGCCCACTTCTATGGAGCAAGTCCTCCATGCTAACATTTCGGGGTCACTAAACACATGAACTAGACCGAGCTGGCAGTCACGCCAGCATCTCCAGCAGCGCTGCTCTGAGCTAAATGTGAACATCAGCATGCGAATGTGCTCACAGTGATCATGCTAACATGTTGAGTGGGTGATGTTGACCGTGATCTTCATACAAGCTTCACATGTTAACATACTAATTAGCAGAAAGTGAAGCTCAGGCTGATGGGCGTGTCTTTAGTTTTGGAGTAAGTCTGTCTGTATGCATGTCTGTAACAGATTTTATGACCATCCAATAGTTGTTTTGTCATCTCACGTAACAACTTTGTCAACATGGTGGCGCTGTAGGGAAAAGTCAAGAGGTCACCAGAGTCAGTCGGATTATTGGATGTGGCAATCCATCCATCCATCCATCCATTTTCTGTACCGCTTATCTTTTCTCACAGGGTCGTGGTAAATGGCAA
>JBAJHX010000011.1:3566889-3603435 GCA_037176925.1 Amniataba percoides | reverse complement strand
AACACAAGCCCGGCTGGCTGCGCGACAATGAAAATGTCAGTGAGTTCCCTTTCCAAAGAAAAGCAAAAGCAGACACTTCCCCCCCCTTGGAAAGCAGTGGATTCAGCAGTCATGTGCTGGAATGTTAATTGTGAATGTTTTGCGGCGATGGGTTTTTCTGATACGCCGCGGCGGAGAGGGCGAGTGGGAGGACTTGGCAGACGAGGATGACACAGCGGAGGAAGGTTTTATTGAGTCGCAGGAATAGAAGAGACCGGTGCAGCTCACCCGGCTTCATTGTCTCTGTCTCTTTATGCTCGTTGGCTCTTTCTGAATCATTTTACTGCGCTAAAAGCAAAAAAAAAAAAAAAATGGACGTCAAAGGGCAGGAGAGTAAAAGCAACCGTGCACAAACATATGCAGCGTTATCCTTGAACAGTTGCGGGAGGAGGGAAGCTGAAAGTGATCTTAAAAGAAGGGAACAGGCTCTGGAGGAGGAGGAGTAAGAAGGTGTATCAACACAGGGCAGTGTGCTGCTAAAAGAGGAGCAGAAGTGACAGCCAGGTTCTCGTGTCCTATAATTATAGTGCTGCCCTCACTTCTCCTCTCTTCACCTCCCCGCTCTGTCACTCCTCCGTTTGAACCTCTCGCTTCCTCTCCGCGATCGCCGTCTCGACCCACCTTTTCTCCCGTCCCCTTCCACTCTGGCGCTGTCGCCTGTCATCTCCATATCGTCCTTCCCTTTGGCTTCCCGCGCTGCTCCCGGAGAGATCTGGGCCACTCGGCGCCACCCAGCTCGCCCAGCGGGGCGAGTCCATTTCCAGGCTGCGAGAGGGCCGCTGTTGTGTCACACACAACTGCTCCGGCAAGGCAGAAATCCAACTGAATTCAGGCTGAGAGGGGAGGTTAGCTCAGGGCTCGCTGCGCCTGCTGGGATGTTTTCTTCAGTCGGTTTGGAGGCGCCATGTGTCACATTTTGTTGCAAATGCATAATACAACGTTTCTAATGTATTATGGTTAATGATGATTATTAAAACACACTGAAACTTTATAAAACTGAAACTATTTTAGATCATCAGAGCAAAGAAATTCTCAGCTCAGCTTCCACTTTTCTCTAAATATCTTGGATTTTTTATTTGTGATGCAACTGCTGTTTCTGAGTCTAGAATACATTTTCAAACTCAGCTTTTTCACTGTTGTAATTGTAAGTGTGTGGTGCACTTTAATTATATTGCATTATACAGAGAGGTGTTCCAAATATTTTGTCCACCCAGTTTCATTCGTAGAGTATATTAAGTACACTCTTCAGTTTTTCTTCTGACTTGTATCAGATATGTTCTTCATTCACTGTAGATGTATTTGCTTGTATCTTGCCTTTCTTACTTTGCCTGTTAATATGCAGCATTTCCTGCCAAGTTCAGCCTGAAAATAAAGGACCCTTCATGACTTGACTGTGTCTCATAATCCCACCGTATACCACAACACCACAATGAATCACATATGATGCAGGAGTCTGGGCCACCTGCTTAGGGCCACCGAGGGCCCGTGCAACTTGAGACAAAAACTGATGGAACTTAGATAATCTCATGAATCCGGTGCCTGGAATTCTGAAGTATTTGGTACTTCCACCGGATCTGTACCAGAGCGCCTGCAGAACGTTCCTGCAGGGACCTCACAGGTTTCATATTGATTTATCCAGTGGATTCTTTCTTCTTTTCTATTTTTTCTATTTTTTTCTTTCTTTCTTGCAAAATAACCAGAGCAATAACTGAGATTGAGAAAATAATCTCACCACTAGGTTTATTCAGTGGCTGTTCTGGATCTATAGAGTATTTCAGGTTATAATGGTGTGAATGCTTGTTTCTTCCAGCACTCACTTCTCATGCACACTGAAACTGAGTTTAAAAGTTCATGAATCAATTTCTAAAAGGCATCTGAGAAACTTTGAGTTCAAATGTGATTCTATTAGCATGTTTCTCAAGCTTGTTTCATTTTGAACGTAAAACATGTCTAATGAGTGAGTCCTGGTGAATGTGGTCTTGCTTTGAAGTGTGGACCCAAAAATGTGTCTAAAATCAGCCTGGAAGCTCGCTCACCTGACCTGAAGTGTGTCTTTTTTTATTTCGTGGGATCCTCAGTTTATCCACAAAAAGAAACTGAAAAATCTCCATTCACATCCTACAAGCCAGACAACATCCACACAACAACTTTTAAGTGGTGAATCAATATTTCACAAAGTCTCCTGCGCTGCGCCCTGGGTTGCAGAGGGCCCTCACCAAACAATAGGATCCTGACCTGCATTATTCATCCTTCACTCATTCACTCCTCTCTGACTCAGACACACTGCACACGGGGGAATTCAACTTTCCCAAACTAAACTTCAGATAAGAAAACCTTTCAAAACATCTGCCTCTCCATCCCTGAGTCTCTGCGGTATTTTAAGTCGCCTCGTACCATCCCTAATAATGTCTAAAACGTTGAATAATGCATCGATGATACGTATCTCACAGTCGGGCCGCGCCAGAAGCCCCGTCGGTTCGACCGAATGTCAATGAGTGAAGAAAACAAGATTTTTCTTTTAGATTTCTTTTTTTTTTACAGTTGATTTCATTTCCAGTTGGTGGAAAAAAACAAACTCCACATGAATCCCAAATGTCCAACTGTGTCAGAAATGTGTAAAAAAAAAAAAAACATCAGTAATGGATACAGATCTATATTTAGAAGTACTCCAATCATCATTAAATCTAACTTTGGGGATCCAATAAGCGTAACGCAGTTATTACAAAATGGCTCAAACACTGGCGGCAGATTTTTAATGAAGTTGACATTTAATGCTTCATGGCTTTTAGAAGGTTTCCCCTAATGTCTTCTCATAACGTGTAATTAGGCACGGACTTTAAATAATGCGTGCGTGCAAAGGTTCCTAACAGAGGAGATGAGGATAACTCAGCCGCAATCAGTGTATCATCTCTGCTCCCGACCATTACTGAAGCTGGCTACTTAATAGCCTCTGAATTAGACGTGGAGCTGATTACACATTGATTATGAGCGAACGAGGGCACGGCACGTCAGTCCAAAGTGACTTCAAGGGGCTCGGAGAGAGACGCCAGAGGAGGATTTTTGTGAATGCAAACGTTTGTCAGGACGCGTTTGGGAACCCGCAGCTCTGCCTGCGAACGCATCTCGCAGTGCTTCTTGTGAAATCGAGGCCCAGACGGAGTTACAGCGTCAAACTGCTTCAGTCAAACACAAAAGTGCCAGAAAATACACACGGCCCCAAATGCACCCTCACACCTCACCAGTGCGAGACTTCTAGTTTTCAAGTGTTTAATGTGGAGCCTTTATCTATGTAAAGTGTGGGGAGTCCAACACTGAAGCCCAGGCTGAAATCAACTAACTCAAACTGGACTAACTGGTGTACAGACATTCATGGTCCACAGAGGATGAATCACACTGATTTAAGGGAACTTTGGTCATTTTGCACCACTGGCATGTCAAAGATTTTCACGTATCAGGTGAATATATCAATGTGGCAAATGGATTAGTATCAAATTTAGATGGGTTATATGGCTTTTGTGGGTTGTTTGTGGACAAATCCACTGATTTTGTTTGTGAGAATTGTTGAGAGGTGTGCTGAAAAAGGACTGTGGGGAAAGTGGGAAGGATTGACGGGAACAAGAAGGGAATAAATAAATAATACGTTATGGAGGAATAAGTTCTCTGCTAAGCCTACTGAGGCATCAACATTTCTCCTTTTTCTCTCTCCTTCTATCTTTACCATTCACGACTGTCCATTTCTATTCTTCATTTTTCTTACTTTCATTAACTCCCCACAGCAGTACGAGCGACGCCTGAGAAGTCAGTGGCTGGTGAATGTTGTACGCGGTTTCTGGGGCTCTGAGCAGGTATAAAGTCAAAGCAGTCCAGTGCCAAATAACCAAAGGGAAACTGAGAGGAAGCGCTGATACCACTACATCAACATGGCAACGGTCCCCGCTTCCTCTCGGTGCGACCGTGTCCAGCTTTAAAAGGCCGGCAGGTGAAAGGGAGGTGACGTGACCTCAGCAGAGCTCCGTTTGGACGGCGGTATCGCCAAAATCGAAGCCAAATGGTCGGCTGTGATGACGTGCCAGAGACTAACTACAGACGGGATCTTCTCACTATCACAGCTCTGCACACAGCGAGGCGGGACGATTCAACAGAAACCAGCTGGCAACCGCACTTAGAGGCTCATCGGTTAAAAGCGCACTTGGATGCTCGGCTCATAGAGATTTTCAAAATAGAGATTTTGGAGACCGCGCACTCAAAAAAAAAATGCCAAAGACCAAAAAAAGAAGAAAAGAAGCTAAAGGAAGCATGGGAGCAGATGTGATCACACCTCAATTCATTGACTATTGCTATAAATAGCAACACTGTACTGTGAGGAGTGTCAGTTTTGCTAACATCAGCTGCACAGTGTAATGTTGCATCTTGTTGCCTTCGAGTGCTGTGGGGGAAACGGTGACAGCGCGCTCCCGAATCGGGCTCAGGGTAGTTTCGACGAGCTGTTTGTACGAATGCAGCTCGTACACACACACACGCAGCAGAGGCTTAAATCCCTTTAAAGTAAAAATGTAAGGCCTCTAAATGACGGCGCTCCCGTTCATTTGCACCGCCGCACATTTTAAACTGACTTTGCTGACTAATTCAACAGCCACAAATGTGAACCCATCGTTTGCAATTTGTAATTCAAATGCATTATTCAGTTACTATAATTTATTCAAGGAAATTTATGAATGACTTACACAGATATCTCTCCGCTTTCTTGCTCCCACACACATACCTACAGTATGAATCACCCGGCACACAGATTTACAGGATACGGAGGGAAATAGCAGTCTTCAAGGACGGCAGCGTTTGAGTGCAATGGCCTTCACATCTGGACTAAAGTGTTCTCAGCACAGGTCCTTACAGGGTGTGTGGAGGCAAGACACGTACAGTATCTCTGCACTCCGCAGTTTGGGACTGTACAAAGTTTCCAAATGTGGTCCAAGATTGCATAGTCACATTGAGACACAGCCACTGTGTGGCAATTTTGAACTTTGATAACATACACAAAACAAACCATTTGGCAGAATCCGCTGAGCCACATGACACCACTAGCATTTGTTTTTTTTTTGTTCTGTCAGAAGGTAAATGGGATGGTGGATGGGCTTGTCCAAAAGGCTATAACTGTAACTTACCATATTTTAGTACAAACCTGTGCAACTTTTATTGACCACTGACTGAAAACTGAACTTTTATACTTAAGAATCACAAAAAATAGCTTAAAGTAACAAATATAATCGTCTGCAAGGGAGACCTTTGCTTGCCAGTGCAGGAAACAATCAAGCATGACCTTGTTGGAACTGCAGTTGAATGGAAACGGCAAACTGGCTGTGGCGATTGATCCGTCAGCATCATAGAAATGGGCCATGTGGTCAACGGTTGGCCCATAATTTTTTCACAAGCATGCGCTGCTGAGGAAGGCCGCGTGTGTGGGTGTTAGTGTGTCTGCTTGTGAACATGTGTACAGCATGCCAGTGCGTCTCTGCTCCCGAGGGCAAGATGAGTGCATGTCATGGTTGGTTGGACAGCGTCCTCCTGTCACATGGTCGCAGTAGTCACACTCGTGAATGAACACACACTCGCAAGAACAAAGCGTCTTCAGGCTCTTTGCAGTATCTGTTCTGTGGTTTCCTGCGCCCCGTGTGAGCGTCATTCACAGCACGTTCCTGTTGATCATTTTTCAAGCCGTTGTGACATTTGTGTACCGTTTCTCATCCCGGTTATCTCGACACATCTGCACTTTGGAAAAACACGTTTGAATGCTGTCTCGGTTAGATCATCATTTTGTAGCTTTCGAAACCTTTTTTTAATCATCTTATGGTTGTTTGTTAATCTTTTCATTTTGCACCCATTTGTCTTCCTTTTTCTTCTGGTTGCTGAGCGTCCCCATTGATACATGCATGAAAGAGAATGCATTGCAGGTGTGGGTGAATAAATGATGATCAATGTCTTTTTTTTTTTTTTTTTTATTTTCTCAGGCCCTGATGTGAGTTATCCAATAATGATTTAATTCAGGTCAGGAACCTTTTTTTTTTTTTTGCCTTTTTTCTTAACATTTCTATCTTCGAGCCAGTTCCTGGGCCGCACAAAGCAGCACATGATGAGAATGAACCAACTGTGCCTGCTAATGAGGACCTTGTGGGTGAGAATTCCTTTCAGGGTGTGTGTGTGTGTGTGTGTGTTTGACCATGTGTTCCTGCATGTGTAAGCAAAAGTAAAACATATTGTGCATGTGTTGTTCAAAATTGCACATAAACATGCCTCTCGCCCTCATCCCCACCCCTCCTACATGTGATAAAATGAACTCAAATCCACATTTTGTTTACTGACATGCATGAACTCCTAACTGCCTCCAGGAGTGGGGCTCAGCTCTCGCGCTGGCAGTTACAAGTGTATCTGCGTGGATGAGTTCATGCATACCTATTTGTGTATGTGTGTTTTTCTGGCAAATTGTCTCTGAGCTCGGCCGACTGGATAACGTTACTGCGGGCCAAGTCATTAGCCACTGAAATAAAGCAGCTTTGTTTTGTTGTCATGGTCCACAAAATTCTATTTAAAATCAGGCTCCCGTCCAGAAAGCGGCGAGGAAAAAAAAAAAAAAAAAGGTGGAGGACAAAAGAAAAGCAGGAGACGCGAGAGTACAGTATCTGAAATAAACTGCCTCTCCGCCTTCACTGATCACAATTAATCAGAGCCTCCTTGAGCAGAACATGACATGCTCATTTCAACCGCCGCTTGGCACACGGCGCACGGCAGAAGCTTTAATTGGTGTTGTGAGGGACGGACGAAGGAATGAGGGTGCACTTCCGCAGATAAACAGTGGGAGAGCTGTGTGGGGTGAGAGAGAGAGAGAGAGAGAGGGAGAAGGAGGTAGCTGACAAATAGAGAGAGAAAAATCCAAGTAATAAAAAGAACCTCGGGTTGCTCTTGTGGATCGAGAGAAAAGATTCTAATTACTTTTCCAGAGTTTCCAGGCTCAGTCGGACTTGATCAGAACTCCGATAAGCTGCTAGTAAGAGAATGGTTAAATTGACTTTATTCTCATTATTCCCAGAGTCCATTACGGGGAATGAGAGCGAGCAAGTGTTCGTACTGAACATTATCTCTATTTCAATTATTAGCTCACTCCCATCTGTCAGTCACACACTCCGCGCGCTCCCACTCACCCAGATGCTCATCCATTACCTTTTCCAATGTGTCTAATGGTCTGCTAGCAGTTCATTTCACTTCTCCGAGGGTCTGTAAGGTGATTTAATATGCAATCAGGCAAGGCTGAGGAGAATTGAAACCAAAAGCCATGAAATCTTTTTAATCATTTCTCTTTTTTCTTATTCCTCTTCCCCTTTTTCCCCTTTCTCTCTCCATCCCCAAACCATTAACATCACCCTCACTATATATTTTTTTGTACTTTTAGAGCTTAGACTCGCCTGTATTTGTCGCCTTCTGGAACTAGTTTTGTGCAATTCATCCGCCACCGCTTGTGGTTTGGGTGACATGCAGTGAGGAAGGAGAAAAATCTGTTAATTTGGCCACCAGAGATAAAGTAGCTCAATTTCTGTGGCTGCTTCAAAAAACTATCCAAGGCTCTGGACTGACCTCTAGTGGTGTAGTTGGGATGTTACACCACCCAACACTCTGATAACACAGCACAAAGTTCAGTTTTCTGAGCTATAAAATATTCCAGATGACTTTTTTTCCCCCAGCATTACAGACACATTGAATTATGGACAAGGAATGAATAAGATACTCCAGTTAGCTTCCAAAAAATCAAGCAAACACAAACATTAATTGAGTAAATAGTGAAAACCACACAGGCCGCCATTGTGCAGCCACAGGAGGCAGATCTGTGGAGTTTCCCCCTGCAGCACCGTGACATCATTTTTCCACAAGAAGCTCTATTATCTGCCGTTTCGATGGTGGTGGTGGAAAATGCCACCTCAGGCGCGTCTACGTAATTTGCCGCGGATGCTGAGCTGGCTCGAAATCTGCTGACTTCGCGCTCATCAAACCCTTCAGTGGTCCAGTGAATGGCGGCGTTTTCCTCTCCGGGGGCGATCCCCATTTTCTAAAGATGCACATTTGTACCTTTGTGTTTATTAGAATCCACCTTTCCTTTAAAAGGGTGAGACTGAAGAGTCATATTCTCCTCTCCCAGACTTCTTGACTTGTTTTGGCCCTGCATTTACTTTTATTTTTACTTGTTTTTTTCTTTTAAAGATGACTCATCTGACCACCTGACATTTTCCCACTGCTGCCTTTTATTCTTTGCTCCACTTCACTTGCCGCCATGTATTTTTCAGGTGTAATAAGGGGTTTACGCACTGTAGCTCAGCCCCCCTGTGCCCGCTCCGTCAAGTTTTTGAAGGTGAGACTTTGAAACGCCTCACTTTGACATTTACAGTCGAGTGACTCAGAGTTGCTTTTTTTTATTTTTATTTTTTTTTTCCCTGTTTGTCCTCGCATCTCAAGCCAGAGGCAGAGCCGGCAGGATTCAGGGGTGAGACTGATATCTGTCTATAAGACTTCCCGGCTCCCGTCGCTTTTGTCACTGTTCTGCTGGATGAGTCTCGTGGCCCCTGACCATCAGCAGCCTCTATATGTTCCTTTGATCTCTCCTTGAGGCCAAAAGTAGCCAAAATAACGGAAACAAGATACACATACAGAAGCACTGTACATCTTAGCCTCCATTTTTCAAGTGTTGCTTTTCTTTTGAGCAGTCCTTTGAAATATTTTACACTTGTGTTTCCCCTTCAGTGTGGAATTGCAAATTGAATTGCATGCAAAAAAAAGAAAAAAGCCACATTTTTCAAAATGAAAAACACCTCTTCAAGTCATAATGAAAAACATCTTGAGAAGTAATGTTCCATTTATCTTTCATGAAAGCAAAACCTGATTAGTTACTGCACTCTGGGAGAACGAGAGAGCCTTGTGAATCCTTGAGTGGACCGCTAAGGGAGAAATTACCACGCTGTGAGCACACACCGCACAAACAATAACGGCTGAACCCAGCAGCACAAAATGTCCCAGCTGTCCCTGAACCAGCTTTGCACTGCAGGCGGACACACCCAGCACTTCTGGCAATTTGGGGCTCTTTAGGGATCTTAAAAAGTACATAACTGGTGACCTTTGACACCCAAAAAGCAGTGATGTCATGTGGGCTCGTAGAAAATACGACTGCGTGGCTGCACATCTCAACACTGTGCTCATTTACAAACTAGAAAGCTCTGCTCCGGTGCAAATAATGATTGGCATTTGCTCTGCCAACTGAAGATAACTGACTGTGACACTTGCTTTATTAGATGAAAATGAGGGAAAGCACCCCCACACACCCAGCTAACTACAGCTGTGATATGCTTTTTTTTTCTTCAGCACTGACTTATTATGAAGCCCGCGCCCACATTTCCTGTGTAGGCTGCAAGGCAGTGTTTTAATAATGCAGCGACTGTGCCAGGGGGTGTGACAGAGGAGAAGACGTGTGATCCGAGCGGCTTTGAACGCAGCGTCGTGGATGACGGACAGGTTGGTGCCAGGATGTCAGAATATCGGATCAGAGCATCGCACGCCTCCCTGTGGAAACGCACCGTGACTACATACAGTTTAGTCACTTACTGATGTATTGTGTTACTGCATGTATGCCACACTGCATCATGTGGTATTGTAATATATGGGTTGTTACAGCAGGGGAAGCACAGGTGTGTATTCATTTCCAAAGCTCTTGCATTGTGCTAACTGACATGGCTTCCTGTCATCAGCCCAGGCGAAGCTAACAGGCTCGACCTCAGGTGGCGCCCGAGGCCGGATACGAAACTGCTCCTCCAAAAGCAAGTTGACAATCTTCCTTAAAGGCCCTGCACACTCATGCAGGTGTTTTCAATTACCCTGATGGTTTAGAGCTCTGGTCAGGTGACAGCTGGGTGGCGCTGTGCTGAGACTTATGTGACAGCATTTAAATAGATTTTTAATATATATTTATTCTTATATTTAATTTTTAAAGACTAGCTGTTTCCCCTTGCTTCAGTTTTTTGTATGATAAACTCAACTATTCCCCCTTGCAAAGCACCTTGGGAGACCCAAAGTCGCATTTGCCTTCACTGACTATACACTGGCAGTCAAGTCCAAGATGCTTTTAGAAAAAAGAGAAAGGGGCTTAATGTGCCAAACTATGCTATGCTATGCTCACATTCTCTACTACATGAATTATTATTAAAACAAAGTATTACTTCCAGAAATACCACACAGGAACATCAAATCCAATGGAAAACTTAAGGGCCAATATAACATAATGCATTTTGTAAATATAACATTGTATATGAAGACCTTGATGTAAAATGGTATTATGACATTATGCACAATTTAAACACTATATTCTGATGTAACCTAGTGTATTATGACATATTGCACTAACATGCACACTGACATATTCTGTTATGTAACAATGTGCAGTCAAGACACACTGTACTTTCTCCCTGCTGTAACTGTGCCATCATCTACATCATCTCTGCCTCCATTAGTTCTATATGAGATATCATCTTTCTGAACAGGGACAAAACATTCATCCAAAGCACTGACGTCAAGAGCAGGAGTAAACTTTATCATATTTAATTCCATCGTAGCATATTGATGATGACACGCGGTACAAAAGCAAATTACCAGACATTCCATTACAACTTGGACCCAGTAAACCCCACCAAAAAATATCAGCAAGAAACACCATAACACTAAGCTTCTCTTAGTTTCATAGTGAAGTCAACGAGACAAACACGACCTTGGTTTGGGGAAAACAAAGCTAGGACCATTAGGATTATTTTCTTCTTTTCTTTGTCCTGTTTTCCCCTTGAATAAAAACTGTTATATATTGTATTCATATATTACAACACTCAACAGAAAAACAAAGTAATACAAAAAGTTAACAAAATATTAACCTATGAACCTTGAGCGACGCATGGAGAAACAGCTTTTAGGAGCGACACCTATGGCACGTTTATTTCCTCACACCCATTTACACAGTGTCACAAAAGGTGCTTATAATCACAGGCTGACTGACTCTAAACTGAGCACAGATGGACCCCCATGGAAACCGTCGCTCTGCTGCGGCATGCTGCTACACGCGTCCGACGATAGATGGCGCCATTGCTCTATTTACAGAATCACAGTTCGCAAGGCTCCTCAGAGTCACATACAGGCAACAAGCAGGTCAAAGAAAAGGAAAACGTTGAATTATACATAATGTGTCTCCAATTGTAACACCGACGTGGCTTCAAATGAGCAAATATTACACCATAACTTGAGAAAATGTGAAATATTTGCCAGCAAATACCCACTTGACAGGACTTGAGAGGAATTACACATTGTGGTTGGTTGTGGGCGTGCTGAAAAAGCTTTTGTCTCCCCCCCCACCTGGATTAGTAAAAAACTTAATTGAAGTGAGAAAATATAAAAGCACAAACTTTTTATTCCAGCACCTCAGTTGGACCACTGCACAATCATCAGAATATTTTTATTTTAGTTTTTATTCCCAGAAGCATGATTCTGCGCTCAGTTTGAATATTCAGTCGAGCATAACAGGTATAATAAAATGGATCAGTCACAAAGTCACTCATGTCAGTGTATTACTGTCATCATACTGTGTTGGCTGTTTGACATTTCTTCAGTCAGGTTATCTCAGCTAAATGCACATTTTTAATAGAAATTCATACCAGCATTTACAGTGAACTTTGAACATGACTGTAGTTCATATTTTGTTCTGATGTGATCCGATGTAAGCTAAATACATCCATATTATTTTAAATATTTGTGGGTGGAGAGAGTAGTTTCAAAAAGAAAATACTGTTTAGCATGTGTTTGATATTTAATCGGAACCTTGGCTCTTATTTTTGCACACTTTTTGTTATATTGTAGTACCTTTGTGCACACTGTTCATTAGAAATGTGGAAAATGCATTTGGCTTTAGACTATTAAGGTGTCATCTTTCATTATCTTTGTTTGAGTTATGAAAAGTCTGACATATAATCCTCATAACATCCTGGTGATGAAATCCCGTTTGTGTAAAAAAAGCATTGTATACTTTGATGCTGAAATGCTTTTTTTTCCTTTTTCTTTTTGTAGAAATGAACTGGATGAATCGAGCATGACTGTACAATAATATCCTGAAGTAAAAAAAAAGAAAAGAAAAAAAAAGAGAAACTTTGGCACATTGTTCCTGCAGCGCAGCAGGTGGCAAGAGCACATATAAGCAACCTTACAGCCGAGTGCATTATAATTAGGCCTAAGCATTTTGCCATAAGTGGAGTATTTTACATTCAATATTAGAGACAAAAAACAGCAGTCTGACAAACACCATTTAGACTGCCAGTTAAAGGGCAGACTTACTTTTAGTAGGCAAATCATATACTTTACATGTCAATTTACATATATATGGTTTATGTATGTTTGTATATACACAGTCAAACATAATCTGACGTTAAAAAGTCATTCAACATTTGATCTTTTTAGACAGATGTGGCTGAACTACATTACTGGTACGCACATATAAAAAAATCTACATTTAGCAGCGATGACTAATGCGTACGTCTTAGTGTCTGTGTGATAAAATCCTTTAAAAAAAATTTAAATGAGAAAAATATAACAAAGTAAATAGACAAATGTTTTCCTATTGTTCTTCATTGAGATATAAAGACTAAACTCACTCTGTATACAAAATGGTAACATTCTGAAGAGTTGTGAAAGGATAGCTTTTTGAGGTATTTCTGGTGGGCATCTTCTTTTAATGGGCAAAACGTATGGGCCAGGAACAGAAGCAACTTTTTAACATCCATACTAAAGAGGAAACACTAGTGGCTCTTGGATGTAAAAGTCTGTATAAGGCAGCAGCTGCACACGTAAACAACAACACCATGGCGCTAAGATGCAGGAGAAGCGGGAGAAGCTTCATGGGAAGGACGCAATCCACCGCTGAATGGATGAAAGGCGGGCGGCGAGAACACATGACGGGTGATTGTCACCGGAGGGGTGTGATCATCGGTGTGGAGTCTCCGCAGAGATTCCTGCGAGAGTTCACGGTCTGAGATCACACCAGCGTTTCCGGCAGTGTGTCGGCATTGTCCGAGGACAGCAGCTGCCAGATCTGCCACCGGTCCCTCTGCCAGTCCTGCCACTCCGGGGTGTGCGGCGCCATTTGGGCCTCCGCCGTCGAGGATGAGTTACTCGGCGCTGCGCTCGGCCTCCCGTGCTGCAGAGGGGGCTGCTGAGCTGTCGCGAGCTGGGGCGAGCTCTGCGAACTAGCCAGCCGGTGGTGGGCGTTATAGGGCGGCGGGCAGCGGCCGTCGTTGAGAACAGCGGGGCCGCCCTTGCCAGTGTTCGCCCCGCCTTGAGGTCTGGAGGTCGGGCTGAGTCCGCTCGCTCGAGGCGGGCCCTGCGTGCTGTTGAGGTGCGGCGTCAAAGCGCCGAGCTGCAGGCGCGGCCGTCCCGTCTCCACGTGGGGGCTGCACACCCTGGTGACCGGAGGGTGGGGTCTGCACTCTGCGGTGCCGGGCGCCGTCTGGGTCCGCTGTAGTGTCGCGGGCTGCCTGCCGTCGCCGTGGAGTCCGTCGAGACCTTCCTGCGAGCTGCGGGAGCTTCCCTCTGACATGTTGCCATGGGAACCTGGAAACAGAACATCAACTACATGAGTGGAATCAGTTATAGTTACATGAATAACAAGAGATCATCTACATCACAAGTGGGTCCTTGTATCAAAGTATTGATGATTTTTGGGTCCTTCCTATTTGATCAGTTGAATGCATTCACCTGCCGTCACGGGTGTAAAGCAGCCGCCAATTTGATGACTAAATATGAATAAAAACACAGCAGGACTCCACTTTCTGATAACCAGCGAGACAAATCACAGAAACTACAGCGATCATTTTGAGGTTTTGATCCTCAATTCTAATTGTTCCTCAGGTTTTTTAAAGTCCTTTCTTGACATTTAATAACCAGCACTGGCTGCCAGGCTCTGACTGATCTGAATATTTAACTATAAAGAACAAAGTGGGCAGAGGCCTGAGTTCACCTGTGTATGGTTGGTCCTTGAGTGCTGGTTTCAGAGTAGTGTGCCACGTCCCCCAGATGTTAGCATGTTCCTCTGATAAGGGGTCTGAAGGAAGCAAAAGAGGGGTCAGATTCCTCCCCGAGAGCGGACTCGCTTCTTCGCATCTCTGTTGCGAAGTGTGATGCGGCTCACCTTTGGTCCCCCACGTGTCAGCTCCAGGCTCTCCTCCCCAGCCGGGAACCTGCCTGTAGGTTTCCGGGACGCAGTAGAGCTGCTCGCCGCCCGGGCTGCCCGGATCTCCCCTCCGCTCACTCAGCACCGGGGAGTTGTTGTCGTACGGGGACACCTCGCCGCTGGACACCTTGTTGGAGTCGCTGGAGGAGCGGCGCTCGCTCAGGGCGAAGGGCTCCTCTGTCGGCAGCAGGTCGGGGCTCCTGCGGTTGATAACAGATGTAAACAGGGATGATTGAACAGGCGAGGACAGGCAGAGGGGGACACAGCTGACCACGATGCCTCGTGTGTTTACATGTGCAGGACTCACTGTGAAGCTTTTCTTCTCAGAAGGTAGTCCACCACGTCTGGATCAGTCTCCAAAAGGCTCATCAAAACCTCATTTTGCAGATCAGGGGGCACCTAAAACACATGATAGCTGTTAACAAAAGAACAATTTGAGTGAAATTCATGCACAAAAAGCTACGTTTTCATTGAAAATCCTCACTTCTTAGGTCTTTGTAAACAGGAATTATGCGGTTTACTGCTTCATCGAGGGCCGAAGATGAGATAAAACAGGAAGGAGCAATGAGACAGTTGATTGTCTGCCTCGCTTCGCCTCGTTTCCTTCATTTCCACTGCATTTCTTAATCTGATTTTCAGGTAATTACCTGATTCTATGCTCATCAAAGTTGCGGATGCCCAAACGCCCACTGCCTCCGAGTGACCCCCACCCTCAAATGCTTTGAAAATCAAAGTGGCCGGATTCCGACTGTAAGCAGGTTATGAAACAACTTTCAGATGTCAGTCACAGAACTTGAGCTGCCTACAAATCTGTTTTTACTCACCAAGACCGAGCAAGTCAGTCCCAATTCACTATATGCGATTAATAGGTCTTCAATGGCTTACTGCAGGAATGTAAGCCTCAGGGGAACGGCAGAGGCAGCTTACAAAACGTTACGGTTTAAGGTTTCGGACCTGAAATGACCTGAACTGCCTGTCTACACTGATTGAGAATCCCAGAAGCCGAAAAGGAACAAAAGAGACTGACGAGGCGGTAATCCGCGCAGAGTCTTGACCTCTTCTGATGCCAAATGAAGGATTTCATGCTTGGCTCTTCTGCTTTTTATTTTGGAAAGAACAACTTCAAGTGTCTGGGTGAAAAAGTCCCTGATGTTATTGTCATCTAACTGGCAAGACTTTACTCTCTTCTTATGTTCACTCACAGGAATTGTGGTATGAGTTTGACTGAAAACACTCCTCGAGCATCTGTCATCTCTTTGTTTCCCCACTTTCCTCCTTTATCATCTCTTTATATGTCTCTTCTTTCTTTCCACCAACTAAGCAGAGCTCTGTTTTCATTGACTAAAACACAACCATTGTCTGCTCAGCCAGTCGGGATTGTTTTTCCTTAAGCCTACGCAGGAATGTGAGACTGTGTTGTTTCAGCGTAGGAGCGAGAGGAGGAAGTGATGTCAGGCTGACCATGAAGAGGGTCTGGTAGCTGGCGATCATCCTCTGCAGCACGGCGATGACGGCCGTGCTCTCCTCGGCCCTGGCCGAGCTCTGGACGCTGAACTCTTTGTCCGAGTTCTTCTGCTTGTGGAGCAGGTTGGGCCCGAAGATGGTGGCCAGGTTCAAGGACGTCATCTTGTTCCCCGTGATCTGCGTTCAGGGAAATGCTTTAGAAACTCAATAAATAAATAAAAGCACATCACTGTTGACATTAGATCATCTTGATCCTCTGGTTTGTTTCTAAACCACCAGAATTTTCAAAATGAAATATTTTTATAAAAAGAAATTCAATTTAATGTGCTGTCCTGATTAAATTAACTTTTAAAAAACATGAGGAAAACATGAAAAGGCATGAGACCATTACATCATCGAGGTACACCAAATGCTAACACACTGATCTTCAGCAGGTGGAAAGAAATTTCATAACTAGTCTTTGCAGTATACATTTTGAGACTGGTTTCAGTGTTTTTTGGACAAATTGCAATTTAATCTAATATGTGAATCAGTTTTTTATGAACATCCGTCCAGTTGTTGTTTCACTAAAAACCACCACAAATATCAACCTTTAGCATCTTTCAGTTTGTTCCAAGTCATTAGGACATGTCCTCCGTGATAAAAAAAAAAACTGTCCCAGTCCAGGAGTACATGAAAAGTCAGATGATCATCAAAGTCAGAGGGAACTGAACCACGATTGTCTCTCATAATTGAATATTGAGATATTTCAATCAGGGCCAAAGAGGTGGACCGACCGGCAGACAGACAGACAGACAGACACAGCCATCAATAGAGCCATGTTGCTTGCATGGTTTAAAAGGATGGAGTCAGCTGACAGAGGAGAACAGAGAATAAGTGAAGTGTGTGGGCATGAATGTGGATGTGTCTCTGTGCACTGGCAGCTGCCTCATCACAAGGACCTTATTACAAAAAAATGTGGAGCCCAGGACGAAAAAAATAATTCCTACCTATAATTTCCCTTCAGTTTAGACTCAGTTTTGCATCTGATGAGTTTCACAATCTCACATAGGAGTAATACTAATGTTGAGCAAAGTTATTTGCATTGAAACGCAGACGCTGGTGCATTGTGGGAGATATCAGGAACCGAGAAAAACGTCTCCAACATCTCTCTCGTGCTGCAGGAGTGACATCACCGTGTTTTGCTGCAGTTACGCAGTCTTTGGAGACGTTTCCTCTGCTCCCTCCTGACTCTTCTCCTCCCACGTTCATCTCCATCCATCTTTTCATGATTTTCTCACCTCTGCCTCCAACATTCTGCATCTTTTGTCACACACACCTCTGTGTTTTTGTTCTCATAGACCAAAAGATGGATAAATGCTGGCACATGGGGCTTGTTAACACTAAAAAGTGTTGGAGTGGATGACAGCTGAACCTGTCTGCTCGGGTTGGGCGATGGTGTACATCCCGTGACGCAATTAGCGCCTAAAGTTACAAGCCCGTCACTTTGTTTTTTCTTTTTTTTTTTTAACGTGATAATTCTATTTTTTTCTGATTCTTTTCCAGAGTTCCTCCCTTTCCACTCCCAGTCCCAAGCGGCCGTGATTGATGTGTCGCTCTCTGGCCGCGTGTGAAGCACTCCGGCTTCCTGTCACGATCTCAGATACAGATACGGGAGCCATGGAGTCGAGAAGGGGAGGGAAAAAAAAACACACAGAGACCGCAAGACACATTTCCATCTGCGCACGAAACATGCCAAAAACACACTCCCTGCTCTCCTCTCTCGCACGTACAGACACACACTCGAACGACACACACACGGCACTGAACAAATTGGTGAGATTCACACACATGCGTGGTCTGTCACGTGCCAGACGACGTCACGATGGATCGGATTTTCACGCAGCTTCCTTTTGGAGCACACAGTACTTCACACAACTTGTGCAGCGGCTCTCCCGCTGACCTTTAAACGGGCCTCTCGTGCTGTTTCAGGCCTCACAGGGCACAGTCAGATATGTGCGCACGCCGGCCACACAGACCGATTCCTATCTCGTCTTTGGTCATTTCCTCCCAATGAGGGGGAAACGCGGGGCAAACAAAACGGCAATTAACGGCACCAGAAGCTGTTTGCGTGTGTTTGCATGCAGCTAAAAGCAACTCCGTTTGGATGGTTTCATATGTTTGTTTTTCCCTCATGTCTTTTTGATTCATGAATTTATTTAAATGTTTCCTGGCGCTCACCTCCTGTCCAACTTTGTCCTGCCGGTCCTGGGCGTGGTCGGTCACAGTGGACAGAAACTCGAGGAGGCGGTGGAGGGTGTCGCTGTTGCATGCTGGGAGCAGGTAGACCAGAAGTTGCGTAACAGCCTGCTGCTCATCTGGATCCAACACTGCAAGGGAAAGAAAAAAAAACAGGTGAAAAGAGCGACCAACAGAAGAATCAGGAGGATCGAGGTCTGACAGAAAGGACAGGGGGAATAAGGGAGGATAAAGCTTACAGGTGGTGTTGATGAAGGCCGTGTAGAGCTCTTTGGTGAGGAGCGGGTCGGGCATGTCCCTTAGGAACTCTTTCAGCAGGGCGGCCACGTCGTGAACGCTGTGCTCCTCGTCCAGCTGGACGTCGACGCCGCGGTCGAACTCCTCGCGCAGCTGAAGGGGGAGGGACGGAAAAAAAATCAAGAAAAAAAGAAAATGGAAAGAGAGGAAGAGGGGGGATTCAGAAACATCCTCCACGTGTAACAATAGGCATTATATTTTAGGTAGCGCACACACCCACACACTCTCACTTCCTGTTGGCCCTCCAAGTGACCTGGTAGGCTCTGTACTCAAACTAGTTTCACCAGTGTGCATCGTAATCTCTACTATCTGACCTCTGGATGCCTTCCAGAGAACTAGAAAGCCCAATGTCAGCCACAATGATGGATGCACGGAGGTCACCGGCACAGCATATTCACCTTTCAGTTTTACATTCACAGTAAATCAAGCTTATATCCCACTGCGATGTAAGAATTCGACTATGGCGGCGAATGCATAAATGTTGACACTGAACTGTATCAACAAAGACCAGCGGAGAACTTGATATTTACAGTAGTCGAGCACGATATACAGATGTGTAGGCAAACAATTGAATTCAGTGGGTTTATAATAAAGACAAGGTGTTATATACAAAAGCGTAGAGTGGTCCATTAACACGTTCTTATTATTGTTACAAGTTGTACTGGAGCTAACTCAGAGAGTGTAAACGCTTACATTTTTAACAAGTAATTTAGTCTCTTTAATTCCCTCGTATTCGCCTCCTGTTCTTTAAATGCTGCTCTGCAAGTTCGCACATGCTGCAGTGACACACATTCAGGAAACAATCCTGTGTTTTATCAGCAGAATACAGAAGATCAGTGTTCCACCAAGAGACATTTAACCTCTGTCATGACTTTGATCAACTTTGAATCAGTGAGTGGAAATGTCATGATTGCTATTTATCTGATGATCGTTGTCTCCTCAACGCACATTTGACTAAATAGACTCAGAGTGTTTGTATATAAATCATTGCATAACGCTGCTTTCATAGCCATGATTTACTAGATTTTATCATGTAACGTTTTCTTAACCATAACGCCAGCTGGAGCCGCCGTCCCAGGTGGTGTCGGGAGTATTGTGTTGCTTTTTAAAAACATGTCGTCTGTTCAATAAGACGTTAATTTGCAAAATGAAGAAAAGCCATAAAAGCCAATAAAGCAACATTGTGTACCTTTTTTGCAGCAGACTCGTGGTGTCTGGGACCTCAGATCTTTCTTAGGAACAAATCCTTTGGCACACGAGATTGTGACTCAATGTGCTGCTCTGACTAATTACTAAAGACTGAATGTACAATGTGGTCAAAGAATCAGTGTCACCTGAGGGGCTGAAGGAGTCCTGACGCACCTCATCTCATGATCACTTTAGTGAATATGTGATGTTTGTGTGGCCTGTGCTGTGCGATACATGCACCTCTGATCTATTTACCTGAATGCCTGTTTTAGATTTCATTAAATTTTTTTAATTCACTGTAGAGGCGACCTACAGTGAAGGTAAAAAAAAAAGTATGCCTGTTAGTGAATGGATAATCTCCCCAATGACCAATAAGTGTCTCTAGTTTCCTGTAAAGTGGAAGTCAAAGCTATAAAAATGCGACAGAAGATATTTTAAAACGATGCTGCCCACACTGTCTGACCCACGAGGCTGATCTCTGATTCACACTTTCTTTTGCTGCATGTTAACTGGAACAGAAACAGATAATAAGAGGTGTAGGAGGAAGTAGAAGAGCTTATTGCACTTATTGTGTTTGTAGCTGGTAAGAATATGTTTGCTTGAATATCAAATGCAGCATCAGGACCGGCTCTGTTGTGTGTTCGGCTCTGTTTACATTAAGGGAGGGAGCTTTGGCACCACGGACGGCATTTTGTTGTTGTTATCGCACAATCTATTCCTAGAGGGGAGGTTTTGTTTGTTGCTGTTGACTGCCGCGGATGGGAAAGGACGCGCGAACAGCATTTTCACACAAGAAAGAGTCGCTCTGCTTTCTGCACAATCAGCCTTTGATCTGCTGTGGGATAAAGCGCAGACCGTAGCTGACGCCTCCGCGCAGGGCACAGCAGGTGAACGGTTTGATGTGCATGAAAAAGAGTCCAAATGAAGGGAAATCCTCGTGAACGCTCACCTGTCGGACCCTCTTCTTGGAGCTTCCCACTCTAAAGATCCCCACAGTCTGCAAACCTGTGGAGCAACGAAGGAAAAAAACCTGAAGGAGCAATAGCTGTCTGTAGCACCTGTCCCCACAGTAATGGAGGATGAATATAACAGCGGATGACCTTATACGTCGGGCACAGTGGTAAAGGAGCTGCTCACCATACTTCTCGATGTGCTGACAGCAGCTGTCGACCACCCGGGGCACCTGGCGGTAGATGGGGTTCAGGCTCAGCCGTTTGTCCCGGTGCTTCTCCTTCTTGCTCGGCGTCTCGGCCGGCAGGGAGAGCTGCAGGGCCTCGAGCAGGCGGGACTGGTTGTCGTCCAGGTCCGTGATCGAGTCCACAGACATGCCGCCCTGGAGGGTTAATCGTGCGGTCCATTCAGACAGAGTCAACTAAAAAAAATACACAACCCCGGTCTGTACCAGAGGGTTCGGGTTAATGATGTTATTATGCCTCACCCTCCTGCGTGCTCGGGGCGCAGCCTCAGGCGTGTTGGGTGACGTTGATTCATTGGCCGTCTCCGATGTGGAACTCAAAGAGGAGTTACTGCTGGATAACTCCTTATTGGACGGCCGCTTGGTGGCAAACTGCAGGACACACGTTCCAAAAGTTAGACTTCTTTCATGGCATGCAAATGAGATGAATTTGACTTAGTCTGTATATTTCAAGTTCGTTTCATTTGCCCTGAGAAAATACTTCAATAAAAAGGACTTCTCTCAGCACAGGGGGAGGCACGTGACTGACAGATGAACTGAGAGACCTGTAAAATGGACGAGACGAGGTCCGACGAGTCCTTGTGCTCCTCGCGCTGCGGGGGGTCCTGGCGATAGCCGTCCTGACGCTGCCTGTGCGTTCTGTCGTTGGCGATGACCTGCGAGAGCGGAATACTGAAGGCCTGGGGGATGCACTCTGGAACAGAGGAGGAGGAAAGAGAGGGGGAATAGAAAATAAAGAAAATAAAGGAAACGAAGGGATGAGGGCAAGAAAAAAAAACAGAAGATGAGAAAGCCGACTAAAACTTTATTCTATAGATGAAAGCACAACCACAAAAAAATGTTGCCAGCAAGAGGAAGAAGAAAAGAAAGTTCTGCAAGCAGCAAAAATAGCTCTTAGATTCTGCAAACTTTCAACAGGAACATCAAACACATCTCCAATTAAAGTCTTTATTCCCTCTGTCAGAGCCCGCCTCACAACACGTTTTTACTGTGTCAGTTAAAACTCCTCACTCCATCTGTTTTCCAAAATAAGACATCACAGGGAGACAGTTGGCGGAAAGAAAATATGGCTACAACAGACCACTAATTCTAGTGCCTTTGACCAAAATAACACAACTTCCATGACTCTCGCCCACAAGCAATGTCATGTTCTCCATGCAAGTCATTTTTAGCAGCTGCTCGGCACACTTATAGCTTAGCATGTTATCTCGAGGGCTTCTCATGCTTTCTGCCATTTGCTCTAATTTGAAAGTATGACGAGAGGCTGAGTTTGCTTTGGCAAGCGGACAAGAGAGACGTACTCTAAGCTGGGCAAAAGTTTGCACAAGAATCTGGTGAAGCAAAACCTTCGTAATTAACTTGGGATTTGTTTCTGATGCAAATTTGGGTGAAAGAGAAATGAAGTCATCCTGGGCCATCACAGGCTATTTATTCCATTATACCGAATCCCAAAGCGTGAGCCAACAGATGAGAAAAAACAGTCCAGCTGTTCGGGCGGTGTGTGTGGAAAGGAGGCGAAGGAAAACAGAGGGAGAGAAGGCAAAATGCATTCCACGACCACAAGTGGAAGGCTGCGGTTCATGGACAACAAGACCACTAACGCTGTGACACAACAGATTTGCTCTGCAGCCTCGCAGCGTTAACAGGGCTTATGTAACCCCCCCAGCACACACACACACACACACACACAATCTGGATCACATAATGTGCAGTGCTTTGCCAACGTAATGCACAGCACTTCACCCTGCATTCATGGCCTGACCACATTCATCATGACATGTCAGATTTTCATAAATCTAGATTTTCGAGGCTTACTCCGTCTTGGGAACGACTTCTTGGTCTTGGTCTTGGTTTTCAGCACTCGCTTTTATAACTCTCTCTTATTAATGTGCATGTAGTGTGCTTTTATTAGCTGGATGTGTTCTAAATCCACGCAGAAAGTCTCTCACAATGAGTTATAAATAACATGAAACTTTTGTTCTAATGAGCAGCCAGTGCCAGATGGGTGGAGTTTACCACACCGGACAACAGTGAAAGTGCCAAAAAAGCATTTAAAAGACCAATTAGGAAGTCCTACTCTGCTTTGACTGAGACTTTGCTTGACGCCATCTGAGGTCAAAACCACGAGGCGCTTATGCAACATTATTTGCATATATAGTTTGACTGAGGCAGAAGCCGACATCCTCCTTTTGCCTCTGTTTGTCTCTTGCAGAGAAAAGCGCTGAGCCTGCTTCAAAGTGAAATTCAGGGCTGGTATTGCGGGACCCCGGGAGAAAATTAAACTTAGAGTCCGTTTGGCAGGTTACATGCGAGCCATCTGCTGTGGAGGGTCAGAGCCAGGCCTTTAGCCAGTATAACAGCATAACATATAGAGCCCAAAAGTGTTAAACGAATGTTGTTATTGAAATAAGACCGGTTGATCCCTCGTCATAATCATCAGCTGGAGGTAACCTGCCAAAATATTCACGGCTGACATTGTCCAGCTCCGACTGGCCAAAGCATGTGCGTCGTTTTCAGACAACACAGCTGTGAAATACTGCAGTGGCCTCATCATCATTCCAATATAAAACCGAGTGTGACAGCTGCTTCTTGTACTTAGTGGAGCAGTAAATAATGTAGCATGTGTGTATAGCATTGACAAAGGTCACATTTTAATCATGCATGGCTCCAAGATATGAATAAACACATGCAAAATGAACAGGTTACTAATCACAGAGCAGATAAATATTTAACAGATGTCAAGTGTGGGAAAAGTACAATGAGGTTTGCGCACATAATGTTTCCAGGAACAACATTTAAACCTTCCTAAACTCACTCGTCACATTAATGCCATTTACTATCAAATGCTGATTTGGAAGTTAAGTTGTATGAGAATGCTGCAGGCGATGCAGAAATCTGGTTTTGGCATTTCTGTGTGTATTTTTTGGAAATCAGACCTGGGATCGGCACCCAAACACTTGCAAATCTGACAAGAAAAGCCCCGCTCATTTTATCTCCCGCTCCTCTCTGCAACTGGCCTCCTTTGCTTTGACTCAGCTCCTTTTCTCCTCCTGCCAAATATGCTTCGCTCAGAGCTGCAGAGTGGCTGCTTCTCGGAGCCGGTCCCCTTACAAGGAGTCCCTTCACTTAAAGCTAAATATAAACTGTCAAACTCTCGGTAAACAGAACCTGTGTTGTCATAACCTCGTCGTTCACCTGCCCAAGGGGGGGCGGAGACCGAGTCGTGACAGAGAGAGACGAGAGAAAAAAAAAAAACACGAGCTGCCAAAATGTCAGAGCGCACGCTCGTTGGAAGAACTTGGCGTACCTTTGTCTTTGCTCTTCTCCTTTGCTAGCGAGTCCAGCTTCCTCCTCAGTGACTTTTTCCTCTTCTGCCCATCTGCGCCGGAAAAAAAACAAGCGAATAAATCATCTGAAAGAAATGGTCTCCATATCGGCTGCATCTTATCTTACTTATTATATCTAATAAGCTTATGTCAGGAATGCAGACGCAAATTAACCACAGGGGGAAAGCTGTCTATGAACTCAAATCCATTTAGCGGGGATGTCAGACGGGGTCAGCCGCAGCATTAGTCTGCAGAAAAAATACCTATCAAAGCATATCAAACCGCTCATTTTGTTACCGTGGATGTTGAGGTTGGGAAATACTGTACTGAAATTCAATCCATCCATCCATGCATTCATAGGCGTCTTGGCCGGGTTGTGTAAACACATTTTGGATCTGAACATTGTTTAAAGGGCTTTTGGGTAATGAAAATAACTGTTGTAAACTTCCACAGTGAGACTGCTCTTGGTTTGGAAGTTTATTAGTGTACCTTACATACTGCAAATACATACCTGATGTGCTACAACAGCCAAGAATGCAACCAGAGACAGGAGTTGAGTTATTGCAGACAATCAGTTGCTTTGAAAAGGACTTTTTAATGTGTGTGTGTGTCTGTGTGTGTTTGTGAGCGCTTCTCATCCAGGTTTTGAGCCCTGAGAGCTCAGAGAGGATGGGAGTGTGGGTTAGGGGGAAAGCCACTTTGTCAGCTGTCAGCATGATGAACGACTCCAAAATTTGTTGATTAATGATGGGGGGGGGGGGATCTGGAAATCGCGGCACACGCGGCTTTAAAGAAACCTCATCCAGGGGCCGAGACGTCAGCTCGTGAAACCTGCGCGACTTTTATTGCTGTCATTCTGTCACCCCCTTTGCACATCAGATTATTTTGGACCCGTTCTGAGAGAGTCCTCGCCTTGATCTGCTGGTTTAGCAACCTCAGTTTGAACCCCCCAGATGTTCCCCTCTGCTGTATCGAGTGAGTCACTTTCAGGGCTCAGGAAATTTTATCCCGCCCCCACAGAACTGCTCCGTGGTAGCTAGAGTCGACCTGTTACGTCAGGCGGAAGGTTCAGTTTCCCCTCCGATGTGTCCGACCATCTCTGGCAAATCTGAACAAGCTCCAACGCTGCAGCCGTTCTTTGGAAATCAATTCTGCAGTGATGTGTGAGAAACCTGTCCTTTTCGAGACAAAGACAGAGCGGGGTCGGACGGGACGGGAATCTTCTGGTGGGAAACGGTGAGGAGGGGGGTGTGACACGGGAGAAAGAAAGCAGATGTTGGGATGGAGAGCAAGGGCAGCAAGAGAGAGAGAGAACTGAGGAGGGGAGAAGCAGAGATAGGAAATGGTTTGGATTTTTGACAGATGGCTCTCAAAGCCGCGCGGAAATCCCCCGAACCTCCGAGCCTCCCCAGCTCCCGAGCAGTCCGACGAACCTCTTCTTTTCTGCTTCTTTTCTGTCTCATCACACCCTCATCCCATCTATCTCACTCCGTCCCTCTTTTTTAATCTGTTTTTTCATTCTTTGAGGCAACTCTGGAAACATGACCCCCGGATAAATATGAGAAACAGCAGGGCCGAGAAGCTCGAGGTAGCCGAAATAGCACTTGCGTACACATGCGCTCTCACACACGGGCTGAAATATTTCCCTTCGCTAGCACATGGCGGCTGTTAGGGGCTCTGGAATTCATAAGCAACACAGACAAGTGGTATTAAATCATGGTGGGGAGAGGTTTAACCTTCAGCTGGAATGTAAGGCCCTGGATAATCCACCGGCCACTCGGCTCATACGCGGCGCAGGGAATAAAACGCTGTGCAAAACGTGCATCTGTGCGAGCAGACTCGAGCTCGAGCTGGAAGTCAAATTCTGGTTTATTGCAACTTGGGAGTGTTTTTGCAGTTTTAGCAATAACTGCTGAGGTCTGCAGCAGCTCTGCAACGAAGCCCGGTGGTTCAAGAAACGAGAGCTCAGACGAGATGTAAACAAGCGAGCCATTTAGCCAGATTATCTAAACTAGTGGCTGCCAACCTGGGAGCCAAAACACCCCAAGGGGTCAAATAAGAGCTCTGCTGTAAGGAGTCATGAGATGAACAGGGCAGGAAAGCAGAAAAAGTCATTATTAAGTAATAGTAATTAGAAAATTATCATATAAACAGCTCGTAGAAATACGCAACCTGTGACAAGAGGTAATAGAAATTAGTCCACCGCCAATGACAAAAACACTTTATTTGGAGCTAAAACTACAAATGACCACACCCAAATTGTTTGCAAATCTGTGGCCATGTGCACCAACCGCGAGCGAGACATGCAGCCATGCAGCGTCTTCACTTCCAAATAAGTCGCACTATCCTGGAGGAGTTTTGAAGCTTTCCATGAGGCTCAGTTGACTTATCACAGGTCATCGGGGTTATCTCCGTCTTGTCTTAAGACCACTGTTCTTTTTTAAACCGAAAAGCCTAAATGAGAGCATGAAGCATCAATTCATGGAGATTTTCCAAGAAAGGGAAACCTAACAGGAGATGCTATTGAGCTGCATCATGGGAAATGTAAGATGCAGCATTTTTTAAGCTTATGGGGGGTCAAAGATCAGAATAATTTGACCTCTGCTGCCAACACTAAACCTACTAATCATTTAAAAGCTGTCCGATCATCTGACTGTGCTTTATGCGCCACAACTCAAAAATAAGACCCAAGTTGTTGAGTAATACTAATAAATCCCACCTTTAAATATGTTGTTCATTCCAGTATCAGTGCTCAGTCTGCTAAAAGGATTGTGGTGGTCATCATATGAGTAAACAAGTGGGCATGTCACAGTGGGATTATGTATATTTTTCTTTTCTATCCTTGAACTGTGATGCGTAAGGACATTTTTAGCATGGGTGGGCCCAGTGGGAAATAAACCACCAAGTCTTATAGCACAGCGCTCTGCCCATTTCTGCTATATCTGGATTCATTTGTCTAATTTTCTCCAAAACACTTCATTCACTTAATGGTTTGGTTTACAAAACCAAAATACAGTTGTTTGTCTTTAAGTTCGGGCCACGAGGGGTAAATGCATCTTGTTTTTGCAACATTTAGTACTTTTTAATGAAGTGCACTTGTGGGATGACTGCATTCAGACTCGGCTCAAGAGGAACGGGAGTCGCGTGTCTTTACGAGGAGTGGGGGGGGGTCAACAGACACCGCGTCGAACAGGAAGCACCCGATCCCAATGCGAAGTACAGTTTACATCTAAATTCATGTGTTGTCACAACTTCCCCAAACAGAGACCATCCGTGCCTTCCCTTAAACGCCACTTGACGGATGACAAGAGGATGTGGTCAGAGGCTCCGGCGTTGGCTTTGCTTTATGGGACACTTGAGGGAAGCTGCACAAGCTTACACAGCAAACCTGGGCTAAGCGTGCGGAGGGAGTCGCAGCGTAGGACGGCTCCGCAGTCGATCACAGATGTGTTTGGCCGCAGTTAACAGTCACATAAACGTCAGGGTCATGAAAGCCTATCTGAGGTATGTTGAGGCAGTAAACCCCGCCCATCCGGAACTCACAAACATGAAAAAAAATGATGTAATGCTGTTAAACTCGGGTCTGCAATGTGCATTAAAGCGCATACATACACCCCACCTTTTGGCATGGTTATCTGACATGCCAGATCATAGTCCTGGTGTAAACGGCTGTAGGCCACTTCCTGCAGCCTGGCCCTCTCCAGCTCCGACAGGCTCTGGATGCAAACCGGCGTCAGACGCACGCTCCGCCCCGACAGGCTGCTCCAGGTGAAATCACCCTGGGGAACACGAAGAGAAGGATAAGACTCTCAGAAGACACAGCAGATCAGTACAATGCATTTGAGTGAATAAAATGCTTTCTCTGAGGCCGAACAGCTATAGTAACACACAGTTTTCCAAGCGTGGGTGAAATCGGCAAAAAATGAATACAAAGATGAGGATAAGACAATCAGAATACACAGTGGATTAAAAGGTTGGATTTTTTTTGGAGGGAAATATCTAAATGGGCTCAGATCAGTGTGTTTTTCTGAGCATGTTCGCTTAAAGCAGCTGCCTTCATTGCGTAATGTAACGATGAAAGTGGTGAGACTCAACTAAAATAAACCTAAAATACCGGAAAACCAAAATAATGAGCTTAAAGGCGCAAGTTCAAAAGAAATGAGAGGAACTGCAGAGTGATAACATGTTGACACAAGCTACCCCTTTCATATAAAACGTACAATGTCATTTGATCTATTGTTGACATTGCTAATAAACACTATGGATTATCGTTAGCACCTTATTCATTGTCTACAATTACAGCCTGAGTATGAAGAAAAGACATATTAAAAGGTTTAAGACATGCAAAAATATTTTAAAAAATGGATCAGTTTCACAGGGTCTTCATCAGGAGAAATATGTTTTAAAAAAAAGTAAAGAAAAAGAAAATTAGCAGTTTTACCAGCGACCACTTTTGTTTATCTTTAATAGCTTATTAAAGTTCCCTGGATTTCATGCTTGTGAAACTGAGTAAACCCTTGGCCTTTGCATTCTTCGGCTAATGGAAAACTATTGGAAAATGGGATTCTCAGAGATAATGAGCTTGGGAGCAGATCGTATCAGATAACACGTAGCACAACTGACAATTACTATAAAAAAAGAAAAAATATGAAAAAGCCTGAACACGTGTGGCAGGACATTTTTACAACTTTTACAACAGCAGAACACGAGCCACATGAGCCAGGTATAAAAACGAAGAATCCTACACAGGCGAATAAACAGAGACAGAATGTGCCTCGGAAAAAAAAAAAAAAAAAAGCCTTTCTCTAAGGAGCAAGTGAGGACATGAAGTGGCCTCACGCTGATTGATTTGCAATATGCTCCGAAACTGGCACAGAGAACAGGCAGCATACGTGGAGGAGGAGACGTGGCTGCTATAAGGCCGGATCGTATGGAAAGCGGCGCTCATTCTTCAGCGGCAGACGGGTTAAACTTCGCAGCTTTTGCGTGGCGACGAATTCGGCTTTGATGAGCGTTTTTGAGTCGTCTGAATCTCTGGTCATGCATTCCTCCGTGTCTACCGAGAGGAGAGGTCAGGCAGAGGGAGAGGTTAAGAAAAAAGAGGGGGAAGAGAATGAGAGGAGACGCTGCTGCAATTTATCTAATGCCTTATCCAGACAGGGGGCTTACATGTGTACTCTGATGTGTCTGTGTTTACGTGCTCCTCATTTCACTCTGCTGCAAGCACAAAGAAACTGTTTTACATCACAGTTTATATTTTGAAATTTCACTTTGCTGCTGATGCGACTGATGTTTACTCCGAAAATTGGGTTTCTCTGAGACACGCTGACGACTTCATGTCAATAACTCCGTTTTGCCTCTCGTGATCAACAATATTTTCTTGGAGTCATTCCTCCTGCTGTCAACTTTCTTGTTATTTGACCCAGCTGAGTGCGGTGAAGCAACAGAGTCGTCATTCAGCCGTGGGACGAAAACAAGATGTGGACACAGGCGACCTGGAGAGCCACCTGAGTGTGTGTGTGTGTGTGTGTGTATGTGTCTGCCTGTCACAAGTCCAGAGAACAGAGGTTGCATGTTGCCCCCTTTTTAATAGAGCATTTTATCCAGCACAGCTGTTATGTGTGTGTGCGTGTGTGTCATTCCTTATCGCTGGCTGAGGAAACCCTTTTCCATCCCGCTTGACCTCACACACAGCTTGAAGGGGGCGCACACGCACGCGCCTCTGCACACCCACACGTACAAACACGCGCGGCGCAAAAGAAAAGACAAACTGTTGGAAAAGTTAAATAAGAGGCCTCTCCTCGGTCGAGCTGGTTCTGCCCAGCAGGATCTCTGAAGGGGATGGATGAGCTTGAGTTCGTAAGTGTCAACCTATGAGACCCGAGGAATGCTGACAGAAGAGCGAAGGGGGCAGGCTAAATCCTGGTATCACTGCTGGATTCTGGCAACAATGAGCCTGAAAGCCCGAGTAACCCGCAGGGCATTCAGTGTTGCACCATTCAGATTTACAAACCGAGACGTTCTTAAGCCAACCTGCACAGTTTGACCTTTAACAAGGTGAATTTTTGTTAATTATCATTTCCTCTATGCATGATTTGTTGCCAGATATTTTTAAGAGGGGTCAAAAAGAGTCATATCTGCAACTGAGGCAGCATACTGATCATGGTTGGATCTATATGCAGCACTGTTGAGCCTCTGAGTAGCTGCTCGCTACCTCGCCTGTTAACAAGATCCAAAAAGAACAAGATGCAGATCAATTATGTGCAAACCAGACTTGCACATATCAGTGTTGTTATTTTGAAATCTGCAGCACATGTGTAAAGAACATCATTATTTTTGGTAACTGCTTCACATTTGAACTTTTGGAACGACTGTGCCGGGGCCAAACCCCAGCGTATTGCTATTTTTATTTCATTTAAGAGCGCAAGTTTACTTGATATTACGTCATCTTGAATTTAAATTCACTTTCAAAGGCTTCTCCACTCTGCCAGCAATAACATTCTGGTAGGCAAATACAGACTTTTATCAGCCAAATTTAAGAAAATACTGTCCATCGGTCCAAAAACCACCCACAGTGCATGTTAGTCTTTTTAGTTGCAGAACAAATAAAATGTTTCCACAGGTTTCTAAAATCCCCCAGACTCCCCCCGAGTGAGAAAAATAAGACGTGACTCCAGGATCCGAGGTGCTAGCTGCTCCATTAAAAACACTGCTTTGGGATCCGGTTTGGCCTTCGGGCACTTAGTCGAGCCAAGTTTGCCTCGTCAAACGTCCGAGCCTGGCCTGAACAGCAGCAGGCACAAACACAGAAGCCGATCGCCATGGTGAGAAGTCATTTTTAGTCCATGATTAAATCACCCCCCGAGATAACGACCGTCAGCTACCATTATATACCATGTGTGACGCTGATTTGTTTGGCTGCGTCAGCGAACTTAACGAGCCACAAAGCATATATTGATTCCATTATCACAATCTCCCTAATATCCATCCACGTCAGCTGCGTCACATGTTGCTGGGCCGCGGATCCATTCGTTCGGGCGGCTCGCCTTGCAAATCTAGCGGACCCCGGCGTGACGTGGACGCTTACTGAGATGTAACAGTGTTTGAAGAGGCTGTATAGAGACAAATCGTCCACACGGCCTCGCTCGCAATCCTTTAACTCTTAATGTTTGTCTCCAAAATATAGCCGGTTGCTAAGCCTTCACACGACCGCCATCATCTGTTTTCCCCTTGTATTTATTCGAACTATGGAACCACCCCCCACCACCACCACCACCCTCCCGCACAGACCATGTTTGCTGGAATGGCTGCGCAGCTCTAATCAGATAATCCCAAGTTTAACAAATGGTATTTTCTGCCAGTTTGCTGCGCGTAATCCAATTTCACATTAGCAGAAAATAAACCAGTGTGAATCATGAATATACTTTGCGAGAAAGGGGGAAAGAAAGGGGATTAGACGCATGGGGCCAAAGAATGCAAACAGTGACTAAAGTGTGCAACAGTTTGGTGAGAGGAGCATTTTATAAGCTATGAAAATGAGCTTGCAAGCAGATTGAAATGAAATAAAGAAGTTAAATGACAATAGGGTGACTTAGAGAGGTGTTATCAGTCCATGTTATGTCTATAAATGTTATGTTGCCTCTATGCAGCATGGGATTCAGCCCTCGTGTTGCCTTTGTCGCCGCCGCTTTGTGCTCACATCTCACAGATGTTGCGCTGGAAAGATTAATGACTCTGCTGACTGGGCCGGCACCGCTGCAGTTAGATGACTAATGCCAGTTTTGACATACAACATACTGCAGCACGCGGCCTCTGTTCTATTTCTGACAAAGGGACCAAAAAAAGGCATGTGCAAAGGAAGAAAAGAAAAAAAAAAACGAGTTTCCATGGCAACGCATACACAGCTAAATCAAAAGGGCCAGGAAGTGAGAGAAATATTACTATGGTAACGCACCTGCATCACATACACACACACATTGCAATGGGACACATGTTGCCGTGGTGTGCTGTGTCATTTCAAGGTGAATAGCATCACTGTGTAACGACATCCTTGTATGTCTGCACGAACGTTGTTAAGAATATACATCGCAACAGCTCTACAGCATCTATATTTGTTCTTCTGCAGAAGGCAAAATAAAATCAACACCACTTTGCGTGACTGTCCACTCCGAATCACTGTTGCCCTTGATGACTTATTGACAGCATTGCGCTCTAACGCAGCCAGTAATAAACAACACAACTACTCCTTTCCCACTCAATATCCCACAAACTAGAGAAACACCAGCATGACCGTTATTGGCCTGGGGTGCCGTGGCAACGCATTGACACAACTGTGTTATTACTGGTACCCATCTGGTCATACGCATGTGACTGCATGACTTTGTGTGCTGTACGTGAGCAAGAGGAACCGATCCCGCTCCTCAGAAATGTTACGCATGCAGCCTTCAAGTGCCATTGGAAATATCCCCATTACAACTCAGTACAACAGTAAATAGAGACAATGAAGCAAATCCTCTTTTCATGAAAATAAAGCCTTTAATCCGCTGGCCTGAGCAGCGAACAGGGTGAAAATCCTGCAAGACTCCAATGAGTTTTGACCTTAACGAGAGGCTGCATGACAAACGCCAAGGCTGCAGCGTTTTTAGGAGAGGGGGTTGTTTTCTTATTCCAATATTCTGTAACTGCATCTTTATAGAAGAGAATAGTGTTTTGCAGAGGTATGGTGAACATGAAGGATGCATGCAGTCGATTTTCTCTTCAAGCACTCGGACTCACCACCTGGGATTCAATGAAACACACTGTACGGCAACATCACACACACTGGACGTGGTGTTACTTAACATGAAGTCAGTAGGTTATGACTAAATCAATGTCACTGATAGATGAAACACTGAATTCTATAATTACATGGATGAAGAAACAGGAAAGTGGATGCCACGTCTCCATTACAGGCTGTATTATATCTCAGCAACTCATATACGGATCGCCATGACATTTTTAGAAATTCTTTGTCCACAGGTGAAGAATCCATGTAGTTTTCATATATTATGTGAAATATTTATAAATCTGTTTGATGGACTGCTCTGTGCAGACTTCCCACAGGTTCCCACAGGATGAGCCCTAATGAGAGCTACTCTCTCGGTGAAATGTCTCAGCAGCTATCGGATGACTTCCCTTGACATTTTGCGTTCGTGTCACTCAGGCAAAGAGTTACCCAACGTTTAATCAGGGATTTTCATCAGCCCAAAGCTTCTGCAACACTTTGGTTTCCAAATACCTGCAAAAGTAAAGTACAAAAACATGCGTGCACACACACGTAGTGGTATTCTAGGGAGGTACCGGAGGCCCACAACGAGCTCGCTGATGGTGAAGACAGAAACTCGGTTTTGGTGATACGTTTGGTTTGTTTTCCTTCCCCTTTGTGTAGCAGCTGGCTTTAAATGACCCTTGAGCATAGTTTCTGTGCCACAACACTGATCCAGAGGAATGCTGAAGTATTTTTCAGCACTTTTTTTCTTTTTTGTCTTTTACAGGTTGGCTCCATGCATGCATGTAATAGATTGCTTTCACTGACCTGGAACCTCCTTAAGGTTCACATCTGCTTGTAATTACTGACCATGCTCGCCTGTCAGCCAGCGCTGTCGGTGTACGTATGCATGTGCGCATGTTTGTACACGTATCTGTCACCCGCTAACGATTAATGGGCTCCTCCACCTGTTTTGGGCTGTCCCTGGTGCTGCCCGAGGGGAAATAACCACAAATTATGGATCCCTGTTTTCCCTGTTACCCAATGCGGAAGTAATCAGGGGTATCGTTGTCTGTGAAATGTGAGGTTATCAAACAGTAAGGGAGGTCGTGCAAACAGCATCATGTGAGGAAAACTACACGTTATTGCTTGTTATCATACCATCCATTCCAACACAAAGAGGAGAGCAGCTGCTGTGATTTACACATAACTGCTCGTGTCTGATGACTGAAATCATTCCTGTTTGTTAGTGCTGAAGTGATTAATCTTAATTTCACATCAACCAATATATAAAAAGGTATGTCTTGTGTCTTATGTATGCATTTGAGAGTAGAATGAATCACTTATAAAGAGATAATTTGTTGATTGCAGCTTCTCAATTGTGAATATTTACTGTTTTATATCATCATGTTTTTTAAATACTGAGGTTTTAAACATTAGAAGACACAACATTGGACTTTGGGAAATCACAATGGGTAGTTTTCACATGGTTGAAAGCGATTCAAACTCAACGCAGCAAGTGTTGGGTTCAGATTTCACATCTGCATTTCCATTTAAGGGAGCAAAAACTGTTGTGGGTAAATGATCATCGTTTGAATACTGCTTTCCTGAATAAAGACTATGAAGGAAACGTAACTGTAACCGTTTTCATATGAAGTTATGTGATGTGAAGGGAGGCTCCAGGGACATTTCTGTGCAGAGTACAACAAGTGCTTTTGTCTGCTATATGCAATTTCCATACAGGTACAGGCCGTATTATACAATTATGCAACTATGTTTACGTAAATTTTATTTGGTCTGGCTATGAGTCAGGGCTCTTATAAAATATGTATCCACAGAGTCACTTGAGAAATGCCCTCACTCACAAATTAGCCAAGTTACACAACATTAAGCCATTAATGTCCTTTTCAACATGCAAGAGAGGACGATCTGTGCGACATTTTCCTCTGAGAATCCCACTCTGACAACAACAGTAAAGTTTACTTCAGCATATTGTGGCCATAATTCATTTTGTTTTCTAAAAGGGTGCAAAACTTGGCGAGCATATCTGTCAAAACAGTTTTTTTTTTTTTTGTGCTGGCTTCCACACTCCTTGCTCCTGATCTCTTGCGCGGTTACACAATTGATTCCAACGATGCTTGAGCTAGTTGACGTTTATGAGCCGGTGCTGAGTTTAAGTTTTATATTCTTTTTATGGAATCATGTTTTTGCATTTTTATTTCCTGTGGATACAAGCACTGCATTACCTTCGACTGAGGTACTGAGAAATGACCTTCTACCTGTATTTAATTTAAGTTTCAGCTTCTATTGTACTGTTAATTTATATTTTTCACGACACATTAACGAGAGAATACAGGATTTGAAAATTAGCACAAAAGCACTGATATTCGGGTATCAGCTTTCACCACATATTGTGTTTTCGTCCACCTTTGCATTTAATGAGGCCCTCCTGGCTCGGTCGCAAGAATGAGCAACTTGGAGTGTGCGCTCCAAATAGTCCCCCCAATCATTGGCAAGCACATCTGAGGCCTCGGGCGGACTTCAAACATTTTAAAGACAGATTAATACGGAGGGCTTGCAGCAATAATGAGGCCCGACCTTGAAGACTCGGGATCTTGCATAATGGTTACATAAGCCGCGAAAGCAAAGAAAATCAGGTATTGTATCAACACAACAGTTGATAGCAGAGGGAGAAGTTGAGATCGGTTTGTGTGTGTGTGTAAGTGTGTGTGTGGTATTGGCTCAAAGCGATGTGTGCATGGCAGCCCGACCGCAGATCACATCCAAAAACCTGCCAGGGTATTTCTCTATCAGCTGTCATTGGCAGGCCGAGTGTGTGTCAGAGACACGATACTCCTGTTTGTAACAGCGAGCTAAACGAATAATAGCCTCAAGCATTTAGCGTATTTGTGTGTGTGTGTGTGTGTTCCCCAATTCTGGCCAAAATGAACAGGTGTCATAACTTTTCAACAGTTAATATGACATATTTATGACAGAGCTCTGCCTGTTGTCTCTGCGTTGGAACTCTCCTCTCTGCGCGGTTACTTTCTGTATACGTGTGAACTGTGGGAAGTGCTACATCGCAGCTCAAGTGTGAAAATCCACATTTAAATGTCCGGGGGAAAAAATTGGGCTGCTGCTTCACATGAACTAGTGCAAGAGTGTCTTAAAAGAAGTTGGAGACATTATAGAAGACGCTCCGCTGTGATGTAGCACAGCGAGGTGCTCCTGTCCATCGAGGAGCACCGAGGTGAGGTCGAGTGAATCTGTGTCTGTGCTGGTAATCAGTCCTCACACCTACTTTGACTTGCAAACCGTTAATTTGTTTGCAAGGTGTGTTGGGAACTCTTCAGATTGCTGAGGACACTTTAGGAGCCAAACACTGGATAACTTCACTTTTCTCATCCTTTCTGCACTTTCTTTCACATCCAAATGTTAGGGTTTGCTGTATGTTGTGCTCTTGTGCCTCGTTTCCAGTCTTGCCTTACTGCCCTGTTGAGTTTTATTCCTTATGCCCTGCTTTTCTGTGTCCTGTCTTGTGATTTTTGTGTTCAGGGTCTTGTTTTTTCATATTCCTTGTGCTGTCATTCTCTGTGTCCTGTGTTTAGTTTTTTCTGTTCTCCTGCCGTTGTTCATGTTTTCCAGTTTGTTCACTTCCTGTTTTATTTTGAATCTCCTTCTCTCCTCACGTCTCTCACTTTACTTCCTGCCCTTGTGTGTTTCCCTCCTGATTAACCTGCTCTGCCCCAATTAGTTTCACCTGTCC
>JBAJHX010000011.1:3486747-3566789 GCA_037176925.1 Amniataba percoides | reverse complement strand
TCCGCCCCAATTAGTTTCACCTGTCCCCTGTTAGTCTCCTCACCTGTTTCCACTCCCCTCACAGTGTATATATACCACTCTGTTTCCTTTGTTCTCTGTTGCTTTGTCTGTGTTGTGTCACCAGTCCCTGTGTTTCTACCTGTCCTGTGTTCCCAATCTGCTCAATCTGCTCTTCACCCTGCACTCAAAACCTTAACACCAAAGTTGTAACCTGAGTACAGGAGGGGGTTTGATAATCCGTATTTTGTCCCGACTAGTTCTAGACTCTGTCGGGGGCTGTATGTTCCTGACAGCACAGACTAGACTGATAAATATATGTAGAGTTTATTGAAATAGAACCTCCACCTCTGCATCTATGTGCTGTTGTCCTTCCTCCACAGCTAACATGCTGTCCTCCAGCATTTTATCTCCCATTTTCTGTTGGACACACACACATGCACAGACACACAAATCAAGCCCCATCCAAGTCCCATTCGACTGTATAAACGTCAGTAAATTTCCCTCCTCTCTCTTTCTCTAACCAGACAAGCCAGCTGAGCTAACGAAGCTGGTTAATCATTAGTAATCCTGTAGGGAGAGTGGAGCACTTTTAGCAATTGGGGTGTGTGTGTGTGTGCAGATTGGAAGCTGGCATGGGGATCATGTCTGGTTTAGCATAAATAAGTGGAAATGCATTGCTTGGTCCACTTGAAGTGAGACAAACTGATTGAGGCCTGATGGCAGCGGCAGCGACGGGGGGTGGACGTTCTGCACAATCAGCACGCAGTCCTTGACCCGTGTGTGTGTGTGTGTGTGTTTATGAGCTCTTCCAGGCTTTTGTGTGTGTTATGGAGTGATTTAAAACTCAAATTAAGGTCACGGCTCAGCGGTGGCCGAACCACTGCCAAACAGAACTGAGCAGTTGACAATTAGAGTCTTTTAACCACCAGAGGTGAGCACAGATTTGGGCCGCAGACACTCACAGCAGAGGAAAGATTGTAGATGGGACTTTTTTTAATCATTAAATCATCAATTAGTTTAACCAATCTCAGGCTTGTTTTGCATTTTCAGCTTCTTAAAATATGTTATTTTCTGTTGCAGGCATCAGCACCAATCTCACATGCAAAATCAAATTCCTCAACTGATTCAATCCCACAGACTTCCCAGCTGTGTGTGACTGTGCTGCGTCTAATTACTGTCCACGGGTGTGGTTGCTGCGTCCAGTAACTGTTACCAATGATTAAAACATTCATACAAGTTAAAACCAAATGCAAGTTGGGGTCAAATATACATTATGTGTCTCCTGGAAGAGACCGTCTTTATTCAGCATGATCAAATGACGTCAGTTGTTCCAGTACAGTAAAGTGAAAAAATAATTGTTAGGTCATATTGGCAGAACAAAAGTATTCACAAATGGTCTAAATAGGCCAAGGGATTAAGTTTTTAGTGCTAAAAGTAGTAGTTAGAGACAGTGCGAGAGTGCACATTTAAAGTGAGCTCTGTGAGAGTGTCCAATAACTTTCACAAGCTTCTGCTGTTTTACGATTGATAATCACTAAACCGGTTGGTCAACAAAATGTAATATAAAAGTGAAAAATGATAATTACATGTTTCCATAGTCAAAGTTAACATATTAAAATAGCTCCTTCTGTTTGTTCAACAGAACAAATATCAAATATTACTCAGTTAACTATCATAGAACACAAAGAAATCAATAAATATGTATACATATAAATACATTTGAAAGGCTGGAAAAGGTCAATTTGGGGGAATTTTTGCTGAAAAACGGATTTAAAAGACACTATCACTAAATCCGTTGTTAAATATTGTAATCAATTACTGTGGATTGACTAATTATTTGATCCATCATTGTTTTAGCTCCATTTTTACATTTTAGCAGTCACAGCAGAATCTACATCTCACATCCTTTTTTGTGTGGGATCAGTGTTTCATCTGTTTTCCTTCACTGGACAAAGTGTTCGGTTTCCAACTTCCTCATTCACAGTTAATTCGTACCGCTGTTTCTCTGTTTGTGTGCATATCTCAGACCTTGTGTGTGCGAGAGGCGGTGAGTGCGGGAAATCATCTGCGCCTCATCAAATGTGCCGTTTTCCACAAATGACTACCAAAAATGGCCGAATTTGTGTGAAAGGAACTGCAGGCAGTTTATATCTGCTCAGAGCGGAAGAGATAGAAGTAGTGATAGAAACTGAACTGGATAAAAATAGTTGGACAGTTTGAATGCAGAGAGCCAACGCAGATAAACATTCAATACATTTACACTATAGGCCAAACATTTGGAAGCAACTTGGCCCCCTCAGTCTCCAGACGTCTCTCCAACTAAGCTTGTGAGGGATGAATTAAATCGATCAGGCAGAAAAGTGCATCCCACAAATCAGCAGTCTCTTATTGATGAACTTAAGAAAGCTGGGAATGCAATTCCTGGCAGAAACCTGAAAAACGTGTGGAACAAATGCTTCGTATGCTGTTGTTAAAGCCAGAGGCGACTTTGAAGAAAGCAAAGTTTAAGCAAGAAAAACTCAAATACCTGATATTTACAGTGAAAATGTCCTCTGATAAGTTACTCTTTATAATAATCATGTTTATTGTGTTGTAAAGTATACTAATGAAACTAAATCTCTCTCACAAATTTGATCTTCCTTCCACACTTTTGGCCTTTAGTGTATACGTGAAGTATGCACTGTGTGTGTATGTGTGTGTGTGCACTTTATCTGTCAATCAGTGGCTGTATACTAAGTAGCCTCGTGGGCATTACTTTCCCATCGAACCCTTTGCAGTCTGTGCACTCTACTATATCAGCACCGTGAGAACTGGATCTCACACACACACACACACACACATGCGCAGGCTTCACAGAAACCACTCCTAGAGAAATATTGTGCCACTCCATCAGTCCTGGAATGTTAAATAGATAGATTCAGAGATTAGAACCAGCGTCTGTGCCAAAAAGCCGTAACGCGTTGGGCCTCAGATGTAAAAATGGGAATTCGACTTATGCAGCTCGCCTTCTCTCATTCGCCACAACCGTGGAAATCCAGCCTGCCGGGATAGTCGAAATCGCCGTCATGGTTCCTCAGGTTTCCTCCTCACAGCAATAACACACAACTCCCTAAACACCTTCTAAGCCGGCACAATAAATGTCGAAACATCTCAATAACGAGCAAAAATGTGGACACGTATATGCAAAGAAAGACTACCACGCCAGAGACCCAGACAGCTCTGTCCCCTTACTTCCTGCAGTCCAGACAGACACATGACAGCCCTGACGCTGGAAAAAAAAACTTCAACCCAACCAAACAACCGGAGTCAGGATGTTTCCAGAGGCCTTCGGAGGTCTCTCAAAGCATCATAAACGTGAATTTCAAGGGTCATTAATCTGTCATTTTTCTAACAGCTGCTGTCCTCCAGACAAGTTTTTGTCATGCCCCGAAGAGCTTGACATTTTCCTCCTCTGCCCGACCAATCCCACAAACAAACCTGATTTCACACGCTGTGGCCGCGAACATTTCAGTTGAAGCAGCGGTTTTGCAACGAACATGCCGGGGGGGGCACGTCTTCAGAATATGTCCTCACTGAAGACGTCCACGCAGATAAGCTTTACACGCAGGATGTGTTGTTATTTCTGGAGGAAGCTGGGCCACAACTGTCACTCTCAGATAAGTCGGGCTTCTGACTTTGTACTTTGAAAGGCGCATCCTCTAAGTGGAGTTTCTGGGGACGATGATTCCTGAGTTAATAAACGCAAACACTTTCCATTATAACAGTTCACAGTGAGGGTACATGTACTTAACACCTCTGTCTTTATTCTTCATATGAGCGTGTGCCTGATTATATGTTGATCCTATTAGGGAATAGTTAGTTTATTTTTTCGCACCAGTGGCAAGAACAAGAGCCGACAAAAGTTCAGCGCATTCCCTCGGCTCTCCCTCCCCATGCTTCTCCCACCGTATCCATTTAACACAGCGGGATCAGAGTAAAGTCTCTATAAGACTCTTTATTTTCCATGTGGGTGCCGGAACCCCCCACCCCCAGTTAATCCTGTGAGGTAGTTAAAGAGCGGGGATTATAACCCGCCGGTCCGCTCCGCAGAATCCGGAAGATGGAAATGACAGGGCGAAGGCAGGAGCCGCGGTCGCTTTACGAAGCACATGGCGGCGTTTTTGCGCGTGGCTCCTGCACAAGCTGCGCACATTGTCGCATATGTACGCTAGATTGAGAAAAACACACAGGGTCAGAGAAGATTTTGCACGTTTGCTCAAAAGTTGCTCGGAAATGGTGAAAAAACCAAAAAGATCAATCATGTAGATGTTGGTTTTTCATTAATTTAACCAAAAAATAACAACTCTTTAGTAAAGGAATCAGAGGAGAGGCGTGTTTAGTTTGTGTTTTCTGAATGTAAAAGATGTAAAAGCCATTCAGTTGATGAACAATAGATGAAAAAACTATCAACAGTCCACCATGTTTGCTTAAAGCTGTCCATCAGTAATCTCCTTGTTGTTGTTTTTCACTCCATGTTCCTGCACTTTCACATGACAATGTGATCAGTGTGTTCCACTTTAAATTTAACCCCAAACAACCTAATGGTCCCCTTTTCTACCCCAAGGCTCTTCCTGAAGGCGGAGGGTGGAGACTGAGGATCTCGACTGGACTGGAATGTGTGACCAGGCTGAGACGCGGCAGATTTCAGCCACAGATGGCTGAACAGCCAGAGAGCACTTGCTTCATGCTTCATACTTCACGGGCCTCCATTTGGCCGGATACTTCTGTCACATATGTTCCACCTCTCTGTCCCTGTTCCTCAAGTTTTCATTCCACAGCCACTGTTCTTATGAAAGCTCACATCAGGAAAACATGTCTTCCTTATAAAAGCAGATAATGAGGCATTCAATTTACGTAAGAACGCGGTTGAAAATTGGAGAATGTGTGAAATGTGTGCAAATCTACATCATCCATAGAAAGAAAGTTTCCTGTCACAGGATTCATGGATCAAGTTTTGTGTTTCCTCTGACGTACATAAACATTTAGCTTGTCCTAAAGACACTTTGAAATGCAAACAGTTATTTTCTTAACTTGCATGGTTGGACTTTGCATCACCGACAACTCAAATAAGAAAAAAAAACTACTTTCATCACAAGATGACTTTGCTCAGTGTAAAATCTGGTGGTCAGGTCAAAGTAAGAGAGAGAAAAGTAATTGAACATTTAAAGCCATCAACCTCGTTTCAGTCCAGGAAGTTTTAGCCAAGTGTGACTTCCTGGAGAGCCACGCCACACCCATCACTGCCCAGCGATGCTTTGTTCTCTCCGGACAGTGGATGTGACACTGTATGTGTGTGTGTGAGTGTGTGTGTGCGCAGCACAGGTCACAGTTGGGTCAGCTGGTCTATTATTGATTTCCTCGCTCCAAGAGAGTGAACACAGCGCTTCAATGCCTCCGTCCTGCGCGGCTTAACAACCCAACCTTCAACTGGCAGAAACCTGTGTGTGTGTGTGTGTGTGTGTGTGTGTGTGTGTGTGTGAATATGCGCCGGCACAGAGCGCTAGAAAGCATTAACAGCCATGATGAGGTGCAGAATACTTTAAACAGAGGCCGATAAGTGCTAATGGGGTGTTTAATTAACATGATAAACTACTTATCGCCTCCTCGCCGCCGCTGCTCCGTGAGACCGATCAGAACTCAAACAAAGTTTCTCACTCCGTCTGCCAATCAACAAAGCGTGTGCCGCGAGGTTTAAACAAGAGCGAGCGCAGATGACGACAGAATCGTCCAAGATTTGCCCCACAGTGCTTTGCCGACACTTGGACAAACAGGAAATGAAAGTAAATGTCTGGACTTAAAGTGCAAAGTGAGAGTGTTTGTAAAAGTTAAGGGACTGTGTGAAAATGATTAAAGTTAGCAAAGGACTTAAATACTTGACTTTTAAAGCGAATATGTTCCACAAAATTTGTATTTGTATTGATATTCACTTCCTCTACTCAAGTGTTGTGCTCTTATTGTTGGTGGAACAATGATTTTTACACAGCCCACATGGGGGCTTGGGTTGGTATCAGCTGTTCGCAGAATTACAGAAAACCTAACAAATGTTTTTCTCTGTGCATGGTAAAATGCATCTTTATGGTCCATTGTGCACAAAAATTTATTTTGCAACTATTCAGTATTGTTTTTGCCAAATCGGATCGCACATTCCCACCTAATATTTTCTTACGCTCAGTAACTTGAAACAGAAACACAGTCAGATGGTTATCAGACTGTTTCAAAACCAGGATTTCAGTGGAATCTGGTGAAATGTTAGGCTGCATGCCAATGAAGAAGTCACTGAATGGCTGAAAGATTTCTTAACTTTGCAGGACTTTGGAACGTTGTGATGAGCTCCAATGGTAACGTGACTGGAAAGAAATCATAAGAAAATGAGCACAAGTCATTTCAGTGCTTTCCAGTGACTATTTTCACCCTTTTCACGGTGATTTTTTTCTAAAATAATACAAATCCAGGACGTGTAGAAGCCAACTATCACTCAACACAATGTTTATGAGCATTGAAGTGAACTATTACCACAGCACATGTATGATTTTGTTGAAATATTCCCTCCCTCTTGTCTCGTGTGATCACTGTGGGTTAAATGAATAATGTCAATATGACAAAACTAAAAAAATTTCAAAGTAAAAGCACTGATATTGCGACATGGGAAATTGCTGAAATAAAAGGAGATACTGGTTCCTAGAACATGATGCTGCTGACTTTGTTTCCTCACCCAGCATAACTTTGCCCTTCAAAACTAAGCCCGTCAATAGATTGCGATTTCTTTGTCTTAAAAACTGTTTTATCTCTTCTTTCCTTAACCACAATCGTGACAATTCTGTTTGTCGAGAATACCACCGAACCAGCTCCGGGGTAAGAGAAGGGATCAGTGCACAATGGCTGTCTCTCTCCGTGACCTGTCTGCCAATTTAGCTGTTGACATTCTCGTAAAAAACAGCATTTCTACAAACAGAAATGGGCTATAAAACAGAAAAAAGAATGGCGGTTGTGTGCGTAAACGAGGGTGCAGTGTTGCAAAAGTCAAACACTGCAGACGGGGCTGTTTGATGGATGGAGTCACCCGCTCACCCGTCAATCAGCACGTGCAGGTCCTCTGTCACACAAACGCACGAGGACGTCTCCTATTTACACACTCATCCTTGTACCTGCACACATGCTGTTCCATTCATTTTTCCTTTATCGTTTCTGTCTATTTATGCTCTCTTTATTCATATAAAATGCTTTTTGAAAAAATCGTGCATAAGCGTGAGCTGACAGCGGCTGTGCACGTGAAGCTCTCTGCAACTTCAAGAAAAGAGCAGACAACCAAAACAGTCACCAATCAGTCTGCCGTTATATCCCCAGCAGGACGTACAGTGATGTAAATTACAAAAATAGCCACTTATTTCCCCGCTGCCACAGTGCTGGTTTCATGAAATCCAATTTCGCCTGTACTCCCGGTGAGAAAATGGACACAACAGAGGGATAGGAGGGGCCGAGGCATATTAACAGAGCGTAATGGACTGGAAGATAAATAGTGAGTGTGTCACGATGAGAGAGGTGTGTGTGCCTACGTGTGTGTGTGTGTGATCCCGCGTGCACTGCCACAACAGACTTGTTGATCCTCACATTCCAGTGGCAGCCTTGAGAGCGGCTAATCCAGTCTTAGTCAAAAGGCCCCTTGAACTCCCGGGTCACACTTCACTTACACACAGACCCACAAGCTGCACGTTAAATGCATGGCCGCACACGAGTTTCACACCCCACGCGCAAAAAATATGCGCACACACCCACTGCGAGTATGACCCGTGCACGGGATCCCCGATGCACTGTGTTATTCCTGGCATCATCCCTTATTGCTCATCTCCAGCTCTGAATATTTCCCTCACCGAGATGTCACCAGACTGGAAATTCGACTTCCACCTCCCTGTCTGATCGTCTGTCTCTTGATTATATCATTCAAACTGTCTCCATGCGTCTGCCTGTCTTTTCTGAGGAGTTTTTTTTTTCTGCTCTTCATACTTGGTGAGCAAAATCGCTCGTGATCAACGCAGCGATGCACCATGGCGTAGGTCACGTACGCAGGTGCAACGGCGACTATCAACTCATCTCTGACAGGCAGCCGACTGAGGGCGCTACTTTTTCAGCTTGAGGCCACGGTTCAAACTCATTTCTAATTATAACCTGATAAGCTCCCCGTCTGCACCTTGACACAGTGTTTTGCTCTGACGCTGTGGTTACCCAGCACCACCGCTGGATCGCTCTGTGCCTGCACTGTATCAGTCGTGCCAGTGCTAATGTCATTGTGGTTGATTTGAAATGCAGCTTTCTAGTTTATTTCAGCTGAATGAGCTCTGCATTTTGGCAACAATAACGTCAGGTGACATGAACCCAAAATGAGAAATTGCAGAAGTGATGTCAGGACTTTGGCTCGCCTCTGTAAAGGAGCCCCTGAACCGGATCCTTCACCATGTGCACGATAATTCCATCATCTCCCGTCAATCCGCCGTACGCCTGTCTGCCTCCTGAGCTCCCCGCCGTCCCACACAGAGGCGCGTGAGGCTCGGGTGGGTCCGCGAGCGTCCTCTCGCCGAGGGACACATGCACCTTGTTAGGGGAAAGAGCACCGCCAGAAACACTTTGCCCCACGCCCTTTGACCTTCGCGGACACAAAGACGCAGTAAAACAGATGACATGCTTCTTGATGCTGCACATTTCTGACCCGTCGACCTTTTCCTGACACTTCCCTGGAAATCTGTTACTCGTAAAAAAGGGATGGGTAATTGTTTTTTTTGGGGGGGGGGATTCGCAGACAGTTTAACTGCAGCCTCCTCTTAAAGCTACATGCAGAGACGCTGTTCTCGATTCAGTGATACTTCGCCATCATCTCAGAGTTAACAGCTCGGGCTACTTTTGGCACGGCCGCGTTGCTCAGGCCGGCCGGAGAGAGCAACAGCTGTCTGAGGTGTTGAAAATATGAGAAGAGATCTCTCCGCTGGACAGCACAATCTGTTCTTCTTGCTCAGAGTTCTGCTTTGTGTGCATGAGTCACGCCTGCATCCATGTGTGGCTGAGTGCAAACATCAGCGTGTGTGTGTGTGTGTGTGAAGTAGTGGATTACAAAACTCTTAATAACCAGGATGGCAGCCTTGATTCGGTCTCAAGTCCAGTTTTGCCGCGCCAGCACATCAGGGAGCGCTCGACGTTTCGGTCCATCAAAGAAGTTCCCAAACTATGATGTAATCCGTCGGCGCCTCACACAGCAACGCGGCGCTTGACATCGTGCCCTCGCGGCTTTCACACAAACAGCCAGGAAACACGTCTAACCTTTCCTTGAACCCACTAAAACTCCTTCGACATTGCCCCGAAGAAAGAAACACTTCTGGATGAAGTCATGCACAAAGCAGAGCTCCAGCTGTAAATCAAAGTCCTTAAAACATCTAGGGCGCATATTTTGCTCGGGCCCGGAGAAAGACTCCTCGCCTCTGGTAGCGCATCTCTCTCAGCAAACAGCGGATCAGATCTTGCCAGAACTTTCTCCTCCTGCGTTTCCTCCGCTCTGTTTTCTCCCCTCAGCCTTTCGACCATCTCCATAAAAAGACAAGACTTGGGGAGGGCGGACTTCTCTTACGCTGTTGATAATAAAACAAGTGGCTTTTCGCTGACAGGGTCTCGGGAGAAAAACGAGGGGACGGACGGCGTTGTCATGACGAGCCAGACATGACAGCCGTGGAACGCGAGGAGGCGGCTCGGGGATTCTGAGCTCTCCCTTTTTCCCGCCGCGCGTCCCACCACATGATATACACGATAAGAGGTCAGCGAGCCCCCGAGCAACGCGGCCAACAGCTGACAGCTCAAAGCGGGATTTTGCTCAAACATGCAAGGAACACACCCCTTCTAAAGCCAGACTGAAAACATCTGTAATCAAGCCAGAAAAAAATTCATTCAGTGTCTCTGTGTAATTCTCATGACTTCACTCCTGCAAACAAAGTGTCCACCCCTGCTAACTTCTCCTTCTGGGTCAGAGTGTGCTTTGGAAAACTTGTGATCGATGTAAATAACCGCGCCGTGCCGAGAGGCCGCATGGTTTGATGCCATCCACCCACATACACACACACACACACACACACACATTTGAGTCATCAGAGCACCAAGGATGGGCATTCACAGATTCTCTTTCTGGATAACACCTCACACCAATAAAGGTTTATTAATTCACGCATTCTCCTTTTTAATTTGCCGCATGACTGCACGCTTTGTGTTCTTCTCGTCTGTTTGTCCTGGGAGCGGCACGGGAGTAAAACAAACACACCTACTGCCACAGAACAAGGTCACACATCGGCAGGTGAGGAGAGGACCGTGTTGTAAAATGTGTGCACTCGGCATTGGGGAGCGGAGTCAAATCTGGAGAGAAACAGTTAAAAGTTGCTCACAAAATAAAATTTCAGGTGGGCTGGTTTCAGTTTCAAGTGCTGGAAAATCACGCTGAAGTTAGTTTCAGATTCACCGATTTGAATAAAGGTTATAGAAAAGTAAGAGTTGGTGCTAAAATGAACAAACCGTCAGTCAGCGTGTTCACTTAATTTAATCATAATGTTCCCCTTAATTGTTGCGTTGGAAACTGTGAAAATGAAGCTAACTTTGGCGAGTCCCTTTCGGGGCTCCATAAAAAGGAGAAGAATTGGAGACAAAAAAAAAAAAAAAGGTGGGGGGTGAATTCGGTTCTTGTCTAAACAGGTAGCTGCAGGCGGACAAGGGTCCCTCGGAGGGTTTGAGGAAGACAGAGCATTTTCTGTTTGCCCAGTGATGAGAGACAGACTCAAACAAAGAGAGATGATACAAGCGATGGCGGAGGAGGGCAATCAATCATTTCATCAATACTTCCTTTGTGTGTGCGTGTCTTTCAACCGCAGCGAGAGCGCATCTCTCGTCCCAGCGTGATCTGAGCTGATTAAAAAAATAAATAAACCTCAAATCGTTTTCAGGTTCTTGAATCTTTCAGTCACCCCGGGTGTTAACGGGGCTGCGATAAATCCATCGTTCGCCTGCTCGCACATGCACGAGCTGTCACAAGCTTACCAACGCTCGTAAAAAGACAAAGGCCGTCATTATTGGAGAGCCCCGGCGGTGGCTGGCCCCTCTTCAGCGTTAGCTCACTCACATCGACCCCCAGCGCTCTAAAACATCCTTGTTCATTCATCTCTCTGTCGCCACTGTGTGTCATCCAGACAGCGTATTACATCACAGTGCACATGACCTACGCCGCGGCTTCGGCTAAGCATCGCGGAGTAAAAACGAGTGTTGTAATGTTGACACAGTTACTCAGGTCAAGATGTATGAATCCAAACTAATAATCTCCCCACGTGGCTTGTGACAAATTAATAGCTCATCTGCTGGAGCTGAATCAATCAACCAACAGTTTAGTAGGTCAACTGATACAGACAAGACTGATTGATCTGTTTAACTTGTTCACCACATGTTAGCGTGTGAGTTACTGGCCACACAGAGCGTTAAGCTGAGTGCTCGCAGGTCAGCGTTATATGGAGAAATGTGCAGCATGAGCCTAACTTTGTGAGATATTGCCATGGTGATACAAAATAAAAAGGATGTTGTTCATATTGTAACTTAAGACTGGTAGCATGATAATGTGTCAAAATAACATGCTAAACGTGATACCTGCAAAAAAAGATCAGTTATCTGTGTTGTTTAAGACCAGAAGCAGAATATGAGAAGTCACTAATGTCCTAATGAAGCAACAGAAAAGATGCAAGAATGTCAACAAGAAGTTTAGAATTCCTATTTGAGATATAGAAGAGCTTCCCTCCCTTTGTCTTTAAAAACCAACAAACATGAATTCAAAGCCGACTCCACCCAGTGTTCTTATGGGACAGATACCTTTTATTTAAATAAACACTCACATTATTAATGATTTGTTCCTCTTGACGTCCTTATAATCCCCATACTAGGGTGTAAACCTGTAATCTGCATGTAATCTGCACTACTGGAGCTTGAGTGATCAATCCAGGCTGTTATATGTTATCCCTGATGGTATTCCATTACCAGTGCAATGCCGTGACGCCACAACCAGGATACATCACACGTCACTCCAAGTGGAACGAACGCATGGCTGCCTCGAGGGGGGATTAAAAGAGGCGCTGTTACGCATCTCCCTCACTCCTCTCCATCCCTGAGAATCTCCAGTCTGGTAACCTAAAAGCTGCAACATTAATCAGCCCCGGCAGGAGTGACGAAAGCCCGAGTTTATTTATCATTGGCCCGGGTGAAAAAGCGTCGTGACGGGGAGTAATCCTCCATTAGCACAAAACGCAATTTTCTTTGGGAGCTGCTCCTTTGTCATATTTTAACCGCATTCTTGTACCAAGTTCAGCAGAGTGTTGGGGATTTATGAGACGGCAGTGAGCAGCCTGGCTCAACGTCAGCTCATATTTGATTGTGATGCTCCGTCAGGACATAACTCTTCCACCTTTTACCCGCTGCTTTTTGCAACAAAGCAGCGGTTTAAGATTTCCCAGGGAAAGATTTAATATATGTATGTGTAATATACAATCAATAGATCCTGAATGAATTTCTTACCTTATAAAGCCTCCACGAGCTGGATCAGCACACTTGACTTCTGTTTAGACACATTTTCCAACGCAAACTATATTTACTTTTACAGCTTGGCAATGTCACACTGCGCACTCAAGACTTACTTTGCTAGATTACCAGATTTTTTTTTTACTGCCTGCTCGTGAAATGTGGAGCGGCGACAGAAACTTAGCAGACGTGTCCGCGCTGCCTCCAGGACACCCACGTACTCAGAGCGTGTCCCTGTGCTCAGGCTGGGCTGGGAAAACCGACTACCGGTGCGATAAGTCAAAGAGACGTGACAGTGTTACAAGGCCAAAAGAGGAAAATATATTCAAAATGAAGAAATGGCTCAGAGGTTTTTATTTGAGTATTTCCTTAAGTAACCAAAAATGACATTTAACCATCACCTATGCTTTTTTAAGTTACAGCACACTGCACTTACAACTTATTCATCCATTTATCTTCTGCTGCCCGTCTGTATCTGGAGCTCTGTTCCAAAGTAAAATAGCCCACATGACCCTTTACCCAGTCGCCTCTGCCGGCTCGTCTTGGGGAGAATTCCCGAGTCGAGTGCGCAGTGTTTTCTTAGTGCGCCCCAGGTATGCTCCCAGTTGGATTTACATGTGGAATACCTCCGCAGGGTGGCATCCAGCGCGAGCCACGAGCTACTGGATTCCACGACCGAAACGTGCTCCTGTATGTCTGAGCTCTCCACAGCTAGTCTACACATCCAGCAAAGGAAACTCATTTTAAACTAATCTCATTCTCCCAATGTTTAGCTCCGCATATGAGTGTTAATCAAATGTATTTTTCCTCCCGGGTCCATCTGGATTAAAGACTATAATCTACACATTGTGGCTTTTCACCTTGGGTTTCAAATACTATTTTGTCCGATCAGCTCATCCATCATTCTGAAGTTCTTATGTGTAAAATACATGATATTTTCTACCATGGCATTTAAAAAAAAGGAGGCCATATTTTGAATAAATGAATAAGAGCCCAGATCCATCGCATGTAATCTGAGAAAGATGACGTGCGCTGAAGTGGAGGAGGGAATCAAGAACAATTTGGACAGCGGAGAGAAGCCTCGTCAGCCTGTGTTGGACGGGTTTTAGAAACCAGTCCTGCAGCCCATGTGGCTTTCACACCACACAGCCATGACACAGAGCACAAACCCAGGCCGCAGCGCGCCGCCAGCCGGGCCAAAGAAAATTGTATTGTTTTCCAATCAATGCTCGCAGCTTTATGAGAGACTTCAAGCCACAGAAACATTGCTCATAAAGAGGAGACAGACCGCTGGAGCAGGCAGCGGAGGAATCCTCGCCGCCGGAGAGGGGGAGAAGGGGGGGAGAGATGGAAACAGAGAGGGGGGATGATAAAATACTAGCATGTGTGCCTGTTTAAATCTGTGTCCACTGCAGGAACCAGCTCCCCACATTTGAATGAACCTGTTCTGCAGGCAACCTGTTGCTTCCCAGGAGCACTTTCTAATCTCCCTCAGAAACACAAAAAGCCAAACGTGAGCTCCAAAAGGTGCTGAGGGTTTCATTTCTGCAGGCACAGTTCTCATCAGAGTCGTACTCGGTCCTTGACCCATATCTGCTTGTTTTGCCCTCATGTGGCCGCCAAGCTCTGAGGTGGTGTAGAGTGTCACCCACAACACCTGTGGCACAATAACAGCAGTCTGCAGGGTTTTTTTTTTCTGTGACTTCACCGCGCCTGCTTCTGGTGCAAAAGTCTCCCCATCTTCAAACCAGGAAACGTGTGGTCTTGCATGTGTCTGTGCCCTATACGCCACACGTCACTTTCATCACAGGAAGTTTTCAGTTTTTCGGGGGGGGGGTTTTGCATGTTGAGGCCATTTCAGTCTGCTCAGTTTATGCCATGACATTTTACAGGAATGGCTTTTAATTTGTTCAAATCAACCAACTTATGGTATACATTAAAATACATGCATAGAGAGTGTAAAGGAGGTTGTGATTGTTGAATAAAACTGAGAAATACACAGAAACTCTGCAGAGGTCCATATAGCAGCTGCACACAGAGGCTTTAACCTCTACATGCAAAATAGTCTTGAAGTCAGGCAGGAAATAAACATCTGCTTCTCTCTGTTCTTCCCACACGCACACACACACACACACACACTCTACACGTGCACGCGCAGACAACAGAAGATGTGAGCACCACCATCATTATCATCAGTTTATGCCCAATAAATAAAACGAGAACTTACAAGATAGGAATTCTGCCTGTCGAGGAACACGGAGTCTCCCATGGTCCACAGTAAGAATCCACATATAGTAAACACCCCCCCAAAAAAATTATATCTATAGTTGCAACAGATGATATCCTGTTAGGAAATTATAAGTCCGAAAAAGTGTGTGCGCGTCGGAACGGAGGAGAAAAAAAAGAGTCTCCACGAATCACTTGCGTCTTGTCTCTCTCCTGCATTAAAGACAAAACAGAGATCTTGTTTTTCTTTCTTTCTCACTCTCTGCAAGTGTTTTTAAGAGCTGATGCGTCCGCGGCGGTCGGAGGCGCGCGTCGGAGGAGCGTCTGTGCCGGAGAGGACCGCGCCGTGCGTCATGCGTAACGGATCCATACCGCGCGCTCCGAGGGCTTCTGCTCAGGGCTGATGCTGGACCGGAGCGGGCAGTGAGGCTCAGGGAGAGAGGGAGGGAAGGAGGGAAGCCGTCAAGTCAGAGGGGAAGGCGAGTGAGCGGGGCTTCCGGTGGAGATTTTCAAAATATAATCAGCTCTGCGCAAATGTCAGAATGTCAGCAGGATGGCGACCACGTGCGTTCATGGATGACACCTGTGTGTGTCAAGTCACCTCTCACATATAGGTGTATTTTATTATTAGATCGAGAGATTATGCTCAATAAAGTCATTTCTAGGGATGATGGTGTGAGTGACAGTGTGTGGCTCATTTCACAAGTCATAATAATAATAATTATAATACAGCTAATTTTTAAAAATGAAGAGAAGTAAAAACACAAGGTACAACACAACATTAAATCAAACCTTAAGAATTTGCTCTTGAAAGAACAAAAAAGTGACTTTTCTCACAAACACTTCTCAAACACAGTCTCATCTGTCCATCCTCGTGGTGAAATGCCTGTCATGTTTTCTACTGTCAGGCAGCACCACCGTCTATGCTCCTATTACACATCAGATACCTATAAGGTATTTGATACTGAAAAGCTGAGCCAGACAGGTGGGGGAGCAGTGAAGGAGGAGAACCAGCAGCTGAAGAGCCTTTTGATTATCAAATGTTTTCATGTCAGTGACCCACAAATGGAGCTCCAGTAGATAAGATTTGACTCGGGCAAACTCCATTTAGGGAGATTTTAGGAGGGGTTTTTTTTTTGGGTAGTTTATAACACAGAACTATAACTATTTTTGCAGCAGGTGAGGAGGAAACAGCGCGGGGAATGACATATTAACATTTACTCTGCCGTGACTTCAAATTTGTGACGATATAAACAAATTAAATCACTAATTCTTTTCATTTCTGGCTGCTTCTTGTGGTGTTAATTCATCAAGACATGAAACTCAAGCGTGACCTGATGTTGCAATGTGAATTATGAGGATTTCAAGTGTTTGAAAAGAAAAAAAACTGGATCCCCCTTGAGCAGAGCAATTACAGCCATCCTTGCTGGAAATATCCAGAACTGCATTACAGTCAAGCTAAAAACAAACCCATTTATCACACCCTCTGGAAAGTTGATATTTCAGAGACACTGAGCTTCTTCCATCTGTGACAAATGACTTTCTCTAGGCTTAATTACTGTGGGGAATAAATCATAATAGACTGTGATCACTTGCTTCCACTGTAAAAAAAAATCAGGGGCCATTTTTATTTACGAGCGTTCCCCCTTTCTTCAAATATGCTCTGAAGGGCGACCATGAAAGGCCAGTCCACCACTGGTGGGGTTTGTCTGGGTTTGTGTAACACTTGATGTGAAACTAGCGTTGGGCAATCTGTGTCAAAAGGCTCCGCTCGCGTCCAACCTCATGAAAAAAAACAGAAGTATGCAAAGAGAGATGGAGATCAACCCCGGATTTATCGAGGACACGGTGGCTGGAGAGTATGAGCTGGCCTCATAAACACACACACACTTAATGAGAGCTAATGAAAACCATTTGCTTTGCTCTGCAGGGGTGGGTTTATTGAGAGAGACACAAACTACTATGGTTCTTTTCTCTAATTTTACATGCAGTACATATGAGTGAGTGAGTTAATGGGCGAGGATGGAAGTCAGGGGGTTTCCTCTCCACTTATCACATAGCAACACAGCCATTTAAAGAATGCCGAGATGCCAAGAGGAGCTCTTACTTTACCCTGAAATGTGAAGATAGGAGATAAACTGCGGACCGGCTCAGGCGTAAACCAGGTGACGGGCCGTGCTGAGGTTTGTATCTCACAGCGGCATCGCCAAAACCCTGCGGTCTTATAAAGTTACGGCAGACGGGGAACCTGTTCTTGCAGAGAATAGCCGTCAGATCTGCGGGCTGCTTATCAGATCGTGTGTAAATGAGGTGTTTATGCTCAAACATTTGAAGGGTTGGATAAAGTTGCTCAATACAGGAGGGAAAAAATGAAATTGGGACGGAAGGTGGAGTTGTGCTCAGATGTATTGTTCTGACACTTTATTTTTAACTTTCAGTCGCTGGTACAGAGGAGCTATGAAGCAGGGGTAGACACACACACACACACCTGTCTACATACGAGTCACCTGAGTTACATGTGTTTGGAATGGGGAAGGACAAGTGAGGAAGGACATCAATGAGTCATCTGTCAAAATAAACATCCTTAGTTTTGATAGTCTTTTTATCATTCGATCTGCTACATGCAAGTGCTCAGGAATGAGAGCTATTTCTGAAGAAATAAACGATAAACAAATGTGTCTGTGACTGTCATCAGCTCATGTGACTCAGTGTTTGCAGAAAATGTCAAAGACAACAGTGCGATAAGTCAAAAAGTTTCAGAAACACCTCATGAGATCAAGAACACATTTTCATGGTAACTGCTTCAGTCTGATCTGACAGGAAAGTGGCCGATGATGCAGCGGCAAAAAAACTGAATGAGCCGGCACAGATAAATCACCTGCTGTAATAATGAACAGTGAAGACGAGGACGAGTTGTTTTGTTATTAACTGATTTCTTTGACCAGAAAAAAAACAAGATACAGGAAGAAAACAATAGTCCTGAAAATGGCCATATGAAAAGAGAGCTACATTCTTGGGGGTGATGTGGAGGGAGTATGGAAGAAAGGAGGAGGAGGAGAAAGACGTAAACACTGAAAACACTGATGTAAGATTGGACGCCCCCCCACCCCACCCCAACCCCTCCCCTTAAAAACAACGTCTGAAGTTCAGTCGTAAGGTTAGAAGCTGTGTTTTATGGTTCTGTAGGAGGAGCCCATTGTCTCCTAAAATGGTGTTTCAATAGTCCCAGTGTGACTACAGCTCACACACACACACACAGACAAAATACACAGAGCCTTTGGGAGAGGGAGGAAAGGCTGGGGGAGAGGGAGCGCAGAAAGAAGAGGGAGAAAAAAACAGACATTAATGTACAGATGTGCAGTTTTACACACAGTCTGCAGTAATCAGCCTCTGCTGCCGCACGTCGAGGCAGGATCGAGCCGCTTGTGAAAAAGCGAGGTCTGACTCGGCGGCCTGTCCCCTCGGCTGGCCGTCGCTTCTCGCGTCATCTTGAAATTATTAGAACGACGCTGAAACGAGGCCTCGCTGCCGTCGTATATCACTTTCAAAGCGCGCTCAGGACTTTCCACTGTTGAGTTTGGCCCGGCCTGTTTGTGTTGATATATCACGTCCCTGCTATTAAGTGTCGATCTGGAGAAGAGGCAGCGAGGAGTTTCGGCAGCAGACGTGACAGCGAGGAGTATTTACAGCGACTGGGCAGATCTGCAGATCTGATTTGCTTCTTGCATTGCTAAATCACCGCTCATATACTTACCATCAAACCAAAAAAACACAATAACATGAATATTTTGGAGCTGCAGCACTTACATCACCCCCCGTAAACGCACATCTTGAGGTTTCCAATATTGTTTTACAGGGAACACATGAGGCCAGCCTGTAATAATCCCAGCACTGTATGGCGAAGGCGGGCTGCAAAACGCTAATGTTTACATCGCTGAGCCGGGAGGTGCAGCGCCCTCCTTCCAAAGGCCGAATGCCTGAGTTGTGAAATCACTCCCGTCGAGGAGTGGAAAGTATTCTGTTAAAGTGCTTTAAGACGATCCAGTAAATGACAGAGAAAAATCCCGAGAGGCCTTCGATCTGTTTAATAAACACCCGCAAAAGTAGATGTCGCAAGGCCCCCCCGGATCAAAGTATCTTTTGCATCACATCACATGCGCGGCCTCGCCTCACGTTCGGAGGGCGACTTGTGAAGACTGCGAGCAAAGTGTCAAGAATCTTATCTCATTGCAGTCAATCACTCATAGCACCAAGCGACCGTCCTTTCAGCCTGTAATCTAAATTCTGTGTATCCAAAGAGCTGCTGTGGATAAGAAATGGCAATTTTGAAACTATTGGATGGACTGAATAAATGTTGGGTACAGATATTCACAGTCCTCATATGATCAGTCTGTTGTGTTGTACATCTGTGTTTTTTAATCAAATGTCTCAACTTTTCAGTGTATGGACATGATATTTGGTACAGATGTGTGTCCATGTTGTGTCATCAGGTCCACTTCCTTTGTTCATTGCCAAAAAAACTAATATGATATCTCCCTCGGCTATTAAATGGTGACCACTGTAACCATTAACTGCAAAACAGCTTGCTCAAAACAAATAACCAAGGTAAGTGAAAGTCGTTCAAAAGGATCCCATAAAACGGTCTCATGATATGTGATCCCGTCACTGTCTAACAAATTCAACCAAAAAAAAAATCCATGGAGTTCCTCCTAATGTTTTCCTGGTGTGTTTCATCTCTTCATCTTTCACGTGATGAACTCTGACCTCGGTTTTCACAAGACAGCTCAAAGAACGTGTGTAAGAGAAAGATAATGAGAGAAAGGGAAGGATGGGAGAGGGGAGAATGGTAAAAACTGGGCAACGAATTTACAGCAGGAGCTGCACAAAGCAGCTCTGGGGGATGACCTCAGAACTGGGGAATGTCTGTGTGTGTGTGTGTGTGTGTGTGTGTGTGTGTGTGTGTGTGTGAGCAAAAGAGAGAGGATGAGAGAGAGAGAGGGAAAGACAGCGCTTCTGCACCAGCGTGGCTTCACTCCTTCACCCGGGGAGTAAACACAGAAGACACGCGCATGCAAACAAATATTATTAACGAATTGTCGAGGGTCTCGGGCCGCGGCGTCCCCTCTGAGCCGAACCTCGTCCCGCGGCGGAGATGTTTTCTTAGAGGAGCTGATCACTCGACATCCCTCCAAAACGCACAACACACACACGCACAACGTGACGACAGCGTGGGTCTGGATTCAATCTATCAACAGGCCAACCCATTTGTCCTAAATCTCCATACTCTGTCCTGAGGGCCAATAGAAGCCGAGAAGGGGAAAGACAGGCGGGTGGGGGGGGGGGTTTAGTAAGGAATTTTGGGTACTAGCCCAGTGTGGCTATATGGCTTTCATCTCCATACAGCCTCCATTAGACCATGCTTAAAGCGGCTGGCAAAGTCAGGCCTGTTGCCGCGCTGCAAAACGCTCGGCCCCGACCTGAGAGCTGCAACAATTTGCAAGAGAGGACAGTGTGTTTCGCAAGAGGACACATTTAGAGGGTGGTTAGATCAAAGCAGAGAGGTGCACTTCTTTGAACTGCTAGTTGCAATCAGAAAAAAACACACTCCCCACGTGCTGAGGACTTTATGTTGATGGTCAAGTCCAATTTACTTAAGATCCCAGAGTTAAATAAAGGTATTAAAGAGCTGACATTTAAATAAAAAAATATACAGTGATACACAAGTGTATTTATCTATTAATCTACTTTCTAGTGGGGCCATTTCTGATCTGATATACTCAGACAATAAGCATGCTGACAAGATACTCCATTTTTTCAACATGGGGCAGACAAATGACCAGGGTACCATTCTCTGTGAATTTCAATTTATTCCTTGATGTTATCTTAACTTTTAACAAAAGCTTTTTTGTGGCTTTTGTTACCAGTCAATGTAATGTCAGCATTATGTCGAATCAGCCTTGGAGGTGTCAACTTCCAATCCAGTTGTGTAGCTTAGACTGAAACTATGACTGTCTACTGTGACTGAAACTATGACACTGATGGGATGGAAGTGCTCCACTTTTGTTAGCTGTAATTTAATGATGAGGAAATCTTAAAGGAAGATGATTACCAGAGAACAAGGTGTACAAAGGTTTTCACATTTATTTAATGTCACAGTCCTGAGAGTTTTCTTGTAATTTGGAGCAACATCACTAGTCTTGTATTATTGTTGCTTATGTAAAGTTTTCACATTCAAAAACACATCGTATGGCTGCAGATGTTGTGCATCTAAACTGGACTGTGTCCCGGGTATTTGAACGCAGCATCTGAATGCACTTTACTCAAAACCGCACTTGGAAATCTAATCATTTAAGGAACCAGAAGAAAAAACAATTAGTCTGCCTAGAACAGGGAGGACAAGCAGTCCACTCTGAGCACTTTGTCAGAAAATTCAACATGAGTAATCTCACGTCATTTATTTGTATAGCTGTGCAGGAACAATTGATTGAAATCAAGTGGCGAGTCCTCGAATGCTCGGCATGCTCTCTTATTATAGTTTGACTGTGGTTTGCCCGCAGTTAATTTTGTTGCACCAAGCCCTCCAAACATGAGGAAGCACTCGCTATCACATGTCAACATTCATTCTCTTGTTTCCTGGAGTCGGTTTGGCACTTGACCAGCAAATAAAACTAAAGGAACGTGAACACCACATTGACAAAAAAAAAAAAAAAAACGCCCACTCCAAACATGCCAGGCATGAATGCACCAAATGAGAAAGCACTTTAATGTTGAAGCCTTGATGACAGTTTTCTTTATGAGAACATAGATGAAGAATAGGGCTTATTTCCCAAGCATAAACAGGCAATGTGTGTTCTTAATGTTGACTGTGTCACCTGCCAACTACACTGAGCCAATTGCTACATGAATGAAAACCTCTAAAATGTTAATGATATGAATAGCTCATTAAGTTTCCAGTCACACTAGATTAATATAAGATCACAGAAAGTTAATGCTTATGGAAGTAGAGTCAAAGGAGAATGTACTTCATTGCTTTTCTGTGGTTCATTTTTACATTTTCTTATATAAAAACATACATTTTGGACGGGTCAATGACCTAACATTTTCTGCTCATAAGACAAATGCTATCTAGTGTCAGCACGTGTTTCTCAATACTTCTATGTGCGTGTGTGTGCACAGGTGTTATTCATGTCAGCGTGCATACCCCCTTTGTACCAGAATCTCTGGTTCTCTGGTTCTCTGGTTGGTGAAGTCTGCCCGAGTCTCGTTCTTTCCACTTCCATCTGTGTGTGTGTGTTTATCTGTGTCGGGTTTCATCTGTCTGTCCCATCCGCTCGTGTATACATCTGACGGTGTGACCTTCCACCCCTCTTCCCATCTATCCATCTTCCTGCCTGCTGCTCTGTCAGCGTGTTTTGTCTGACTGCTCGGTTGGCAGCTCTGGATCAGAGAATCCTCTGAGTGACGCCGGCTACGTTTTCGATTCATGTCTTATCTTCAGTTTTGTTTGTCACAGTTGGACTCAGACCATTGTGATCCCTTTCTTAGATATAAAGACCTTAAAGTATAAGAATTAGTTTTCTATGGTTGATTTAGTTTGGATGGCTCAACGTGGATGTAAATAATGGGAAGGCATTGTGTATGTTCATCCTTTATGTGGTTTAATTAATAAAGCAAAATGATGTGTCCCTGATAGAGACCCAAAAAATTGTTTCAAAATAAAAAGATTTTCTTTTATAAATGGTCCAAAATATCTATGTCATTTTGGATTATGTGATTCATGAGCCCTATAAATGTCTTAATGTGTTGAGGTTGCAAATATGAAGATGAAGCTCCCTGTTTTTTTGAAAAGCACCACAAAAAAAAGTGGTGATACTATGGAGTGCTGAATTTGGCTGACAGTTGCCACGGACACAAAATGAAAGCTCCTCTTGGTCTTTCTCCCTTAATGTGCAAAGTTGTTCGTTTGAATATTTACTGCTGTGCATTCTGAGGAATTAGGTATTCATCATTTGTTTTCCCCAAAATATTGAAAGACTTTATGAATAAATGGTATGATTTTATAACAGATAACACCATTTACGTGAAGGTGAAGTGCAGCGTTCATATGGAGCTCATGTGCAGGAAAACACACAACCTGCCTGTTCCTCAAGTGTGACTGAATGGCCTCGTTGTCTGTACAATAAAGGCTGTTTTTCACACACAGATGCCCTGTCTTTCAGCTCCAGGTCCTCCACCTTAATGCACACACACACACTGTCCTCCACCTCCCACGCTTCCTTAATGTTTTCTGCCACAACAGTTGCCATGGTGTCTCAGCTCGCCAGCTGTGCCAGACAGCACAATAACAAGGACGTGTGTATCTCTGCGATAGTGTGTGTATGCATGTGTTTGTATATTCACGTGTCAGCATATAACACGATGCGCTAATGTGGATCAGTGGTGCATTTTGAAACCTTGTAATGTGCCATGATCCCTCAGAAAACATCAATTATGTGTTTTGAACGTGGACAAAGTCAAAAATAATTGCAGTGATTTCTGTATTTTTATGCTGCGTGATGCTTTTGCTGGCAGCAGGAAATCAGAAAATAGCCCTTACTTGTTGCCATGACAGCGCAGTGAAAGCATCTGGATCATTATAGGAAACAAGGGGGGAGCGATGTGAGATCACCGCGCTCACATGAGCCCAGGTTTTGGATCGAAAAGTCACGGAACTGTCTGGGGATCTTAAATATTTCTTAAAAATATCAGCCTCCAAATGTGAGTTATGAAGTCTAGACATGAGACTAGACTTGCTCTAGAAAAACAACGGCGCTAAAAGAAACTGTGGGTCAAAATAGTACGTTTAGGGAGATAAAACTTCTTCATTCTCACGTCTGAGCAAATTAATTTGATCCACACAACACAGTCAAACAAACCGTAGATCATGCCTATTTTCTCTCCCAGTCACTCTCTAAAATGCACCCAGGCTTTTAAATTCAGGCATTTTTCTTGAATAAAAAGTGGCAGTGCTTTAGAAAACTGCAGCTCCACACCTGCTTCAATATGTCAAGTGATCCACTCTTTAAAAAAAAAAGAAAAAAACCCTCCTTTTCACTTTGTCTGCCTCCCTTTGTCGCTGGGTTTAGGCCAACTCTTGAGTAAACTGGAGGAACAGCCGTTGAGGAGCCTCTCTCTCCCTCTGTTGAGCAAACCTCCAGAGACGCCCGAGTGGAGGGTTTGGAATAGCTCGAATAATAGAATAAAATGTCCGCTGAGTGATGTGACGTGAGCACGCTGGCTCGGCTGGAGGATAGCATCTCTTTCTGCGCATCTATCCAAACACTTTGTGCGCCTCTGTGTGGGTTAGATGTGTGTGTTTATTTGCACACGGGGCTCTCACGTGTACGAATCTCCCGTCGTGGATGTTTGAGATCTATTAGCGAGCGTTCCTGGTGCCATTTTGAAGGCTTCTGTCGTGCTCAGCGTTTGGCTCGGAGGCTGACTTCATGAGAGCATGTGAACTTTGTTTTATATAAACTCACAGAAACTGGACTTTCCTTTTGGTCTGAAGATGTTGACCCAGGCCAGATTGGCAACTGTACAAAGTGCACAACTGTCCAAGAAAGCCCAGGGGCCCAAAAAGCCTATGATTCATTGTATGTCAGCTGTTCTTGGACAAATTTGTTAGACAGTAAAGTACATCATGAACTAAGGCAACATCCTCACTTTTGCTTTTTTCATTAGTATTGTTTGTTTTTTTCTTTATTGGTTTTTTGGGTTTTTTTTAACCATTAATCCATTAAAGTAATTTTGCCTTCTTTTTAACCATGTCTAATCTCATAAAAGGACACCACCGACTGCTCGAACAATCAGTCTTATATAATGTGTTGTGGACAGTAGCTGGTCTGTGTGCACAGGTTTATGGGCGAGCGCCCGTCCCATCACCTGCTAGCATGCAAATGTCGCCCCGCGTTGCCGCCGCTTTGTCTAATCAGTTGTTTTTTTATGCAAATCCGGTTTAAATGAAATCACACAAGCACCACGTACAGAGGCGAGGACGCGCAGACAATATGGAACCCCAAACGGCTGAGCGTGTTCGATGATAATCAGCTTTTTTCCGATGCAAATCATCGTGTCTCGTGATTTTTCAGGTGTCAGGTGTTGCATGAAGCTTCTATGAAAGCCACAGTTCTTTACTTAAAATGATGTAGTTGTCAAAATGAAGTTGAAATAAGAGAAACAGTTTTGGAAAAAGTGGAATTATTTGATGTGCCCGGGATGTTATGGGACATTACATTTTCCTCCACCCTTGACCTTCTCCTCCTCTTCCTCCCTGGAGTTGTATCTTTTTCTCTGCCACACCTTCCATTTTTCCAAGTTTCAGTTCATCCCACCCTTTTTCCCTATTTCACCCAATATGATCAACAATGTGAAGATTGTTTCTCATATTTGCAGAATAGAAACTGACACCTTTGGCATATTTCAGTGTTAACAGAAATATGCAGAATAAATTCCTCTAAATTCTCATTAAAATCAACTTTATCGTGCTTAATATTGTTAAGTGCTACAGTTTAAAGTCCTCTCTGTCTTTTACTTTACTCCAGCCTCTCATGTACTATGAACTCATCTGAACCCTGAGAGCTATAACAAACGAGCACAAGCGACACTTCTTGAACATTCCCTTCATGCGTGTTAATCAGAGTGTGTGTTTGTGTGTATTTGGATTCCCAAGATTCCTCCAAAATTCTTGTATTTTTACCAGTATGCTTGTACGTACGCATGCACACATCCATGCACAAGGCTATACGCACTTGTGCATTCACAGAGCTGCACACACACCATGTACCGTGTGTTTGCATAGCTGTATACACACTATGAATGTGCCTGTGTGTGATCTCTGCAGAATGTAAGTCACCTGGCCGAAAACATATCAAACCTTTATCAAAGTCAAACTGAGCAGCCTCAGTTCTTCTCGGTTTGGGGTCTAAATATTTAGTCTGCAGTATAAACACGGCAGCCTTCTAGGAATGCTCTGTTCACGAGCGACGGCCGTGCTTTTATCCCTCTACTGATAATAAGGGTGAAGGGACGCAAACTGTTGATTCATCCAGAAACACGTGGCGCTCTGAAGTTACGCCGCTCCGCTCCACTGTCAGGTCACAAGTCTGAGGCAGGCCTGTCTTTATCAGAGATGTTATATTTCTGAGAGATGGCTTCTGTTAATCCGCTCATTTGAAAATATAAAATATGAAATGTGAATTTGTAGGACCTGATTTTCAGTGTTCATAAATAAGGTAGATTCCATGTGAAGTATAGCGAGCTGATCTGAACTCCCAGGAATTGCTTTCCTTTTCGGTGGACAGAGGTAGACCTTTAACAGCTAAATGTCATTGCACAGTGGGTGAGCATTCACCTTAAATAGTTCCAAAATAAACCTGACTTCATCTGTCACATGAAATCAATGATGTTTTCTTTTCTTTTTTTTTCAAGCAAAGTTGATACTTACTACAGTGGCAGTTTTCTTTCTTTGGGGCACATAAATGTCTTGTTTGTCTGTTCACCTGAGTCATTACTTTATGTATGGTAGCATGTACTGCAGTTAATGGCACACTCTGTTGATGAATCTTATGTTCATGCTCATATTATGGGTGTTGTTCTTCTGTGTTTTTCATACTATCAACAAATCCCACAGAAAAATCCAAACCAGCAACGTGTTTGTCCCATCTGCATCTCCTAGCCGAATCTGTTCATTCCCAGCAAAAATGTAAATGTTTAAAAATCACAAATACATTGTGTCATGTAAAAAAAAAGGCTCAGAAATCTCCAAAAACAGCTGGCCGCTGTGATTTTTAGCTTAAGTTACTCAAACAGGAGTAAGTTGAGCATTTGTTGGGCACTATTTCCAGCTGTGGATGAATACACATTTAGTGCTCCTGTTTGTATTTACAGCTGTGTGTGTGGGATTGACTCAAAATAGACTACAGTGGAACAGTATTTGTGGTAATGAAAAAAACAAGTCACATGTGGCTCTTTTTTCAGGTTTTAACAGAGTAATTAAAACAAGTAAAAGAGTAATTGTGGAGTTTATGGTGCAGGAGATTAAGATATATCTTTGGCTTTGCAGTCATTCAGGAAAATACTGAATATCTCCAGACCCTTCATGAGTTAGTTAACAAACCAGCCAACTTCCAAAAAGCCCGCACTGTTCCTTTAAAGTGTAAACTCCAGATTCTTACGCACACACACTCAAACACACAAAGGTTTTATGTTCTGAGGAGGCTTTTAATTTCCCAGACAGTATTGTCATGTGGTTTAACATGAGCTTCACCAAGCAGACTCAGTGTTTGTGTGTGTGTGTGTGTGTGTGTGTGTGTGTGTGTGTGTGTGTGTGTGTGTGTGTGTGCGCGCGCGCGCGTAAGTGTGTTTGGGTGGAGGCACAAGATGAAGAGAAAAAAAAAGAAGAAATAAATGGAAGAAAGACAGGAGGTGGGGGTTGACAGATCCATCCCATCTCTTTCTCTCGCTCTGGAATGCAGCTGGAATCCAAGCTCGACTCCCCTGTTGGCTCCACCCACGACTCCCACCACCTCATATCATGCTACACACACACACACACACACACACAAGCTGGGTTTGCTCTACTTATTCCCTCTGTTGGGTCATTTTAACCATGAAATAAGTGGTTGCCTGCTCTAACCTGTCCAACTGATATGGAGCCTCATGCAAAATCTTTTTGTTTTGTGTGTGTGTGTGTGTGTGTGTGTGTGTGTGTGTGTATCAAAGAGTCCCACCAGGCCTCAGCATTTGGTTGCCTTGTTTAAACAGTTAGGGTAAAAGCGCAACGAAAAACATGGATGTAAAATGGATAAAAAGTATTGTTTGTCATACAAAAGCGGCTGTTCATTCGTGGTTTTTTTTTTTTTTTTTGGAAAATGAATAATGATTGACAAACACTCGCAACGCGCGCATTTGCAAGTTAATGTGTTTACAGCGAGGAACAATGGACTGACTAATGAGGCCCACGTCCTCCAGCCCTGAACTCATCTGTAGTTCGTGAATCCACTTACAGCCGCTCTGGATGTGGAGATGCAGCGAAGGTCCGAATAAAAACACCCCATAAATGTTTCAAATGAATTCACCAGTTGCTAACAAATTAAAAAATGGCGTAGCAGATAACGATCCATATCTGGTTATTACTGTTTAACCCTGCTGTTGTCCGTATTTATATCACCATCCTGGGACCCATTTGAAAGATGTTTTTCCTCTGCTGCTCTGCTTCAATCAATAAATCCACAAGATGTGCTTTAATAACTTTTAAATCACAATATGCAGAACAAACAGAAACAGGGTTTGAGCTCTTGGCGTTCATCTTCAGCAAACTCCACGTCTTTGTTCCTCAGAAGATAATGTGGCTCACTTTCCACGGTTTCTTTTGATTTACGAGGGCATGTGCTGAAACCTTTGGAGGTCACACATTTTGCACAGCGATCGCTGCTGAACCGGAGTTAAAAATGTAACTGTTCCTTCTGAGTGCCGCTCTCAATCACTCCTGTGCACAACATTACGCGGCCATAATGTCAGGTAAGGTATGATGGATGTTTCAGGTAGATGACGCTCAACATCTTTATTGCTGTGTTTAATTGTATTTATAATTTCAGTCCATGTTCCTCGCGTCTGGTTTTTCCACTGCCGAGAATCTGCGCCGACTGCGTCAGAGCCTTTGAACATATAAACCATCTCTTAATGCTTACGTTCGAGAAGGATGCTTTCTTTGTTCTCGCGCCTACGGCCAGGGTCAGCGGCGTGTTTGCATCACCGAGCCGTTGCCGCGGCAACAGACGGAGCCTCGCAGCCGGTGGAGAGGAGAGCCTGAGGAGTTTGGGTTCAGAAATCCTTGAAAGTAATGTGGAACAAAGCAAAACAGGAAGAGGCTCAGTGCATCTGCGTTGTGTTACACAGTATGAATAACCCTCGTTCAGCATAGTGCAACAAGTAAATGTTCCTTTTCAGATATTAGAACAAGTGTTCTCAACAGGATGTGCAAGGAAATGTCAAATGTGCGTCACCTTTTGATATCATAGACACCAGTCCTTATTCTACCACTGCAAAATAATGAAGTAACGCCACATATATACATGACCTGAAGAAAACAAGTCAAAGAGTGACAAAGACTCAACTCTGATTAATAAACAGAGCTGCTCTACCTACACTTATATAGGTATTGAGCTGCATTTCAGTGGAACCAGACATATTTGATAGCTGCCATTTTACGCTCGATATACATCATTTGACACTACAGTGACCAGATGGCCCAACATACACTTATAAATGCAAATGATTCTGATTTAAAGCCTGACAGATTTAAACTGATGGTGATGGTGGGAGGGTGGCTGAGGTCGTTAGACCACAAATGGAAAAAACTCGAGAGCCAAACACATCAGTGTGCTTTATATTAAGAGTTGACTTCACAGTATATGTTGCCTGTTCATTAGAAGAAAATCGAATAGTACAGAAAGATGCATTTATAAGTTAGTTTGACCACCTGAAACCACTCACAAGATCATTTTATTGATATAAAATGTCCCAGTAAGTATATATCTTGGCCACTGTTCTTTAAAAAACAAATGAATACCACATCTTGTTATGTTGGATGACTGGATATTTTAAAATCCTGCATATCAACCTGAATCCAGCATCAGTCCGCCCATATTATACAGTTACATCCACTATACCAGCATCCTTCAACAATCCAGCGTTGATTCCCAAATACATCCAGTAAACACACTCAATGAAGCGAATCTAAACATCAATTTCGTACAGTCGGGTTCGCCCAGCATGCTGGCTTTGTAATAGCTGGCTGTCTCCGCAGAGAGCAAGATGGAAAGACTTAATAACTCCATGAAACCAAAAGGCATGAAGACATGCAGGTAAACACTCAAAGCACACACTCGGGCTGCACGCCTGCACACACACACACACGCGTGTGCGTGCACACACTGTACGACTGCGGTGAGTCGTTTCAGAGCCTATTAAATCTCCATTAACACACAGCCTCCCTGCTAGCCCGAGCTAATCCAACCCAGGTGTGCATGTGTGTTTGTGAGTGTTTTCGCCCCATCTCCCCACTGCTCCTTCACTCCCTTCCTCCCTCGCTCCCTCCGCTTTCTCCACGTCTAGCGTCTCCTCTCCGACGAAAGTCCCCGCTTCCCACGCTCTCCCTCAAACCTGGCGAACGACGAAACTCTTCCAATTAGGTCAAATTAGGGCAAATTGCAGCTCTCTGCAGGAAACCAGACTGACACACCTCACTGTTAATCTTATTACGAACGGTCACCTCCACAGTCAGCCCGTAAGTCTGGAGAAGACAAAGCAGATTTTTCCACTTTCAGGTCGACTCATCCCTCCTCATCGTCAGCTGGGGTTAAGGCCTCTCATCGATTACCTGAGCGTGTGTCCTGCATACTAATTCGGGCTGGGCGTTAATCCACAAACTATTTTCATCCATGTGTCTTCATTTTCATTTACAAAAGACAACGCATCGGCTTTTCTGAACAGCGATGGTGGTGCACGAGAGGACAGGAAGACGCCTTCATCTTGGGAACATACGTGTGACACGCACAGGTATTCTTGGCGCGTCAAACCCAACCGCTTCTTCTTCTGTTTATTGCAAACAAGATGCCGTCATTGCTGCTGGAGATGTGAAACACGTCACTTCCTGCACTAGTGGAAGTTTTCCAGGAAAGGCCCACCAGGCGCCAGGTGCTCCGAGAGGTCCGATTAGGGTCGTTTTCTACATAACTATACATGCAGGGTGGCAAAATGAAAAATTTATTTATCAGGAGAAGCAACATAAATAGCTTTCAGCCTCTTCATTTCATGCATTAACTTAATTTTGCTTCAATCCAAATCAAACTGTTGAAACTTTTTAAAAAGAAAACATCTTTTCCACAGTCCAAAAAGTGGGCCAACAATCTGTTTTCCTTCCAATCTTGTGGGGACTACTGGATCTCAAAAACTAATATCTTTGCACACACTCCTCTCTCTCTCACACACACACACACATTAATGTTCTGGGAAGGTACTCTGCAGGGGAGAATATGATCAGTGCTTGGAAGTGACGCTGTTCCCTCCTAAAGCAGTACAAACACACGGTGTTATGTTTGTGAGTGTGTCTCTCCCCACCGCGTGTGCGTGTGTGTGTTGATATGTGGGTGTTGGTGACAGTACAAACAGCTCCACTCGGCTGGAGCCCTCTTATGAGAATACTTTGCGAGTGTGTAACAATAACAGCGCGGGCCCACATTTACCAGAAGATTTTATTGTTTTAAATGGTTGGAACAGTGAAGAGAGGAGGTACTATTTATAGTAAAATCGATGTAGTTTGATTGTATATGCACTCTGCAGCCCGCAATAAGGCCTAGTTCAGTTTCTATACAAATGTTTGTGGTCATCTACTGTCAGCATGTAAAACATCCTTTTAAAGTTAACATGCTTTGGGAACTCGTTTCAAATACTTGTGTTTCTCTCCCTGTCCGATGCATTTTAAACAGTTTTATTTGGCCCCGGTGCTGTGAAATATGTCCCGGCTGCAGCTGGTATCAGCAATTGTAATGTTTTTGCAAGATACTTATGACACGGAGAGGCTGGAGAGACAGATGTGCGCAGCTGTGACTGGCCGCGAACGCAGCCCACCCACAAGCCCGCTGCGATCCATCACTCGCGGTTTGCAGAGCTGTTTCCCTGAAGTTCCAACCTGGGCGGGTTGGAGGGGGGGGGGAGCAGAGTTATTGGAAGTTGTCTGGCGCCCCCTGGTGGCAGAAATGGCTCTTTACATTTAATCTGCAGCTCCACAACTGATACACCCCTCAAAGCTCTCACACCCAAACACTGACAACACTTGCTGCCAACAGTAACACTTCATTATGTGCTGACCTTTAACAGCACGTGTAGCATTGAATTAGTGGACTGTGCTGCTTTACAATGTCCCAGAGGTTAATCATAATGTTGTAATAGTATTTTTTTTTTGTTACTGCAGAGGAGTTCCAAGTGCATGAAACAAAACTGAAGTAATTATAGTAATACAATACAAAACTACATATATTCTTTCTTCTTGCTTCTGCATTTATAAGTGATGGAAGTGTTTGTATGTGCAACAGGAGTGATTATGAATAGATTATCTTTTAAAAAATGTCCACTAGATGGCACTAAAACATTGGCTCTCCCTGTGACGCCTCACTGATGAGCCAGAGCTTTGAAAGAGGTCGCCTCGCGTTGTTCCCACAAAACTTCCACGCAGGTTCCACCGACTTTAATGAAACACGCGTCACGTTCCAACCGGAGGCATTTGCACAAGCTTCACAATCCTCATCACACACACACACACCTGCAACCAATATAACTCTCCCTGCTCGCTTCTGGAACTTGAGTGTTCCTCCGCTGAGCTGTTTTTCTATTTATAGCTGCAGAGGCCCGGCTGTGTCTAAAATGCCTGCTGTCTCTTTCTGTTTTGCTTCCTCACTGTCTGACAGATTTGGGAGGTGAAGGAGGTGGAGGTGGGGGGGGCGGGTTTGGTGCGAGGTCCTCCGGTGTAAAATCACTCTGCTTTTCAGGGTCGCATTAATACTTATCCTCGAGTGAGCATTTGCTTTCACAGAGGCTGCTGGGGGAGGCAGAAACAAATGAGAGGCCTTTGACGACAAATTGAAGAGTCTGTTGTTTGTCTTTGTGGAAGCATCAGAGAGTACAGCGAACCTGCCTTAACGTGACTTCACCTCTAATCCCTCCACCCTGCTGACCTCCTGACCCTTATGAGAAACTTGCAGCAGATGAATGCAGTTCAACATGCATGCAAGTTTCTTCTCCTTATTCCATGGCCGAGTGAAAGCTGAAATAAAAGCTTATGTTTTGCCTCGTTACACTGTCGAGATGCAAAACGGTTAGAAACGGTTCCAAACACGAGTCCAGTTCGGTGACGGCCACTTGTTTGAGCGCTAGTTTGCTTCCAGCAGATGATAGTGATTCCTGCCGGCACGGCCTCGAGGGGCGATGACAGAGCGGAGGAGATAAGAGCCTGGGAAGAAGAAGGATCTCTCTCCGAAGTGAGCTGCAAGCAAGATTTTCTTCAGGGGAACCGCATGAATGCAATGCTAATCACACAGTATGAATGTGTTTGGAGGGAGGAACAGCTTATTAATGAATTTGCTGATGACAGAGCTTGCTGGTCACTGCATCTCAGATTTTAGGATTAGCTGCTTTTTCTCATCTTACATTGGAATAAACTCAGCTTGAAAAAGTGCAAATTCAAGGTTGTACTTAAATACTTAAAATGAGTGTTTCCATGTTGTGCGTCTTCCTCCCCAGCAGAGATCTCTGATCTCTGACAGCTGTACTTTCACTTTGCTTCACGGATTTCAAATTTTCATCGCATTTCTGTCGGGTGAAAAAACACCCAAATTAGGATTTGAATTTGAATTATTTTTTTTCTGATAAACTGAGGGATTAAGTGTCTCCTACTTCTCTCGCCAAACAAACTATTAAAAACAAACCTGGGATCAGCCGGATGAATGCACTGTCACAAAGCTGGAGACTGGGCTGTTTTTCTCAGCTCACAAAAAGTTAGAGAGATAAGCAGTTGTGATGCTGCAGAATATCACGCATTGCTTTGGATTAAACTACCCGAGTTAAAAACAGCTCGCCGTTAAACAGCTACAGCAGTAAAATGCAACACAGGAACATCATGTATAAAAGTAAAACACTGACATGGATCATTTCACTGCACAATGAGTACTTTTACTTTTACAGTGGTAATAGCAGTAGCACATTTACTTGTGTATAGAACTTGAATACTTCCCCTCTGCCACTCTCTGTAAGTGGAGGTTTGGCCTGAGAGGTCATCAGAAACATTAAGACTGATCCTCCGGGGACCTGAGGACATAACCACTCACTGACTCACTGCGATCCGCCAACTGGGTTTTTTTAGGGGATGGAAATTGGGTTTTTAGGAGGAGAAAATGAATGGAAAGCACATAAACATGCAGGCCCATAAAAAAAAAAAAAGTTTTAGTTTTGAAAGACGACACTGATTTCGGCTCCCTTGGCTCCTCTGCAGTTCAAAGGAGCCTCCATGTCAGGGAACAAATTGCCGCGTGCTTTGCGGTGTAGCCTTTGGAAGGGGCAGAAGCGGGTCTGTCCAACAACACCCGGGCTGCGGTCCCGCCTCGGCTCCTCAGAAGAACAATCGAGCCGATGCAATCTCGTGTTTTTGGATGCATTTAGCGTAAGATGGCCCGAATGGGAGGGAGAACACAGCCAGAGTGTGTGTAAAAGTGAGTCAATAAAAGGTGAGGGATGGGTGGGAGTGGGGGGAAAATGAAACCAGGCAGAGGGGAGCGGAGGAAGTTGGTGGGGGTCACCCAGTCAGTAGCCACCCCTCTTTCAGTCGGAGCCCTGGGGCCTCGGCGTGAAGCTCTGACCTGGAATTCCAAATAAATAATTCCTTAAACCTCCCTGCTGAGAGAAACTCACACACACACACACATACACACACATATATATATATATGCACCAAGAAAATTTCTCCCCAAGAAGCCGTGGCTTATTTGGACAAGCTATCCAAGTATCTGAAGGCGCATTTGATCGACAGATGAGCGACAATTCGGCGCGGTGAAGTCGCACACACGCGCATGCACGAAAGGGTACACACTTGCAGGTATTAATTCTCAAAGCTTAGCCCTGAGTAGCCTAAATCCTACATGTGTGAGCAGGAACATTGGGTTAATCCTCACTAAATACGCCGTGAAACACTTTTATTCAGTAATAAATAGGCCTGCAAAGAGAGGCGTGACACTGGGGTCAAATGCTCTGCGCTTTTATGCAGGTAATCAATACGCAGAGAGAGAGAGAGAGAGACCGGGCTGTCACCGCGGGTTAAATAGACACGTTTTTGCCACATAAAACCAGGTGGACTAAAAGAGACAGCAAAGAAGGTTTATGGGACTTCTGTGAACGTCCTTCGCTGAACTTGTGTGCAGCAAGCTGACAGGCGTCAGAGATAAAAAAAAAAACGTCCAGATAAAAATAAAAAAAGACCCAGAATTTGATAAAAATCAAAAACAAAATTGGATTTTATTCCTTTGGGCTCATTTTTCAGCCACGGGACAGGATATGAGCATGCAGCGTCCTCTTCATATTTGTGCCTGAGCCGGAGTGTGCATGCACACACTCAACCTACATATCTGTGACCCAGAGCGAGATGTCGGGATGGACTAAACCTTTTGATGAACGTTGCAGAGGGATTAAAGTGGATGCTGCCCAATGCTGTTTGTTGTTCACATTCACCATGAGGGCCGACTGTGGGACTATTCTTTCTGTGCTATGTTGGTCTAAACACTCTCTTTAGACCAACATTCACTAAAAATGGATAGTGATGCAGTAAGTTACAATGGCTTCCACCTTTTTTGTAGTTGAAGGTAAAAGGTCAGGACTATCATTAAAGTTTCCTATTGGTCAACAGCACAAATGTTTTTAAATGTCTTTAAGAAAAGGGTTTTTTGTGTTGGGTGATGCTGAACTACCTGTTTCTCAGTCCACCAGAAAAGACTAAATCACACTAAAGAATGGAAGCAGATACTGAAAAATAGTTTCTCGGCGGTGCAAAAAGCACATTCCTATTGCTTGACTGATAAATATTTTTCTTACATCTCTTACAAAATGCATGGGAGCGAATACCAGAATATTTCAAAAAGATGGCTCTGGAGTTGAAACACTGCCAGCCCACACAAAGGGCAGACAGCGTTCTTTGGACACTGAAAACAAAATGGACGAGGTCGGCAGGCTGCAATAAAGGCCAGAAAGATGGCGTTTATTGACAAAAAAGAAATTATTCAACAAACACAAAACAGCACTGGTAATATAGGGAAACATGGACTAGTGGAAAGGGTCATTAAATCTACTCAGTGATTCTTTGTCAGAGTCCATCGTTCTGCTCTGTTGCAGGATCAGACAAAGAGCGGGTGTGTTTGAGTTGTTGTGAAAGATTTTCACCCAGTGCGAGTATCGTATCTCCGGCGTTTACACTGATTGACACAAATACATAAATGGGAAGTTGTAAACTTAACACGCCATGGCATATGTGAGGGGATCTTATCCATGCTTCCCCTCTGGCCCGTGACAAACCACATTAGAGAGGACATTAGTGGACGCAGGGGTCACTGTAATGCACACACACAGATACACAAGGGGACGGACGTTTTTGCCTTCAAGACCGAACGCTGCACAATTAGATCATCCGCCCACCGCCTTCGGACTGTCTCCCACACACACACGAGCGCGCTCACACACTCCAAAAGTAACTCAACACTGTTGCTTTCTCACTGGAGGAGAGGTTTAATCTGCACCAGACAGAGAGATTCGGGCTGCGGAAATTAATGTTTACTTTTCGGCCGTCTCTATTTCAAACTGCTCTCTTTTTCCTCCGTTGTTGGGAAAACATCCCAAAGGAGACGTGAGATTGCCGAACCAAAACACTGCCAAACAAACCCCGCTGCTTCATATGGTTCTCTTCAGGGGAGTAGCATGCAAACTTGTCAAAAAATTGCCTTGCGAAGTATCACGTGTCTGCACACAAATGAGGAGAAGCTGAAAATGTTGCTTTTCTCACACACATTACATTACATAGCATGTCCCAGGTGCTAGTTACATCTCATTGGAATCAAACGCTGATGTGATGTCCTGCTGGCCCTTAAACTGCATTTCATACCGAGTGCTCTGCAAGGTTAGACTGTCTGATTACTTTATGGCACAAAGAGGGGTGCGTGGGGAATTGCTTTACAGCCCAAAATAAGAAAATGGCATTTCCTGAGAGGCTGATATATGACTGGGCTATGTGTCTCACCTGCACATGAACATTGTTTTATGCTTGTAGTACATCCATACCGGCTTAAATAAATAAAATGTGCTGAGACAGAAATTATGCCAAAAATGCCAGAATTGAAATAAAATCATTGAATTTCTCAATGTAGTGCTGTGTAGTGATGAAAATGAAGCCGCGCATCACTGCAAAAAATCAATCCAAATGCAACAAGCCAAATATATTAGAAAAAGTGTATAAATATGAAACTAATCTTGATATCAAATATATCAAATTACTAGGAAAAAAAAGGTTTTACCTGTTTTATTTTCCCATTTTCTATCACTGTTTGAGTGGTGCAGCTGTCACATATCTTGAGTCTGTTTGGCGAGTTTCATTTTATACTCACGTGCAAAAAAGTGCACCGTCAACAGAAATTACACACTTCACAGTTACAGCCGAGAATGAGTTAAAGAGGTAATTTACGAGGTCTGCATCCCTTTGTAAGTGGGAGAAATGGGCTTTACGGGGATACGTTTATAGCTGCGCCTCGAGGGGTGACGGCACGGCTGGCACATGCACATTGCTGCAATAGCTTCTCCGGAGCTGATGTGCGAGAATGCAACTACGCACTGGGGCCGTGGCGTCTGCAGAGGTACCGCGTGAAGGCTGCAAGAAGCACCATCGGTCACAGCGGGATGCTTGTTTCTGTCTCCTACAATTGGTGAAATCTGACTCTGAAGTTTGAATCCAAACTTGCATAACATGTATCTGCTGCAGGGAGGGCGGCTGCCATCACCTTTTATAGCATAAACACAGCTTAAGTTAGACAGAAGCTACTATCTGTCTCATTTGGTGTCTCATTTTGCTTGAATGTGACCATATCAAGGTCTGTAGTCAAATACGCATTTGACTTCAGCAGCTCTTTGTTGTTATGATGCAGCTGTTTGTGCTGAAGGTGCATGTGTAATATCACTCTGTGTCTCTATTATTATCCCCCCCCTCATCCACCTTTGAAAACAGACATCACTCTGGGCTGTCTGTGGGTTGTACATGTTAACAACCAGGCCCATTAAACTTAATGAGGACCATAATCAAACTACAGGCCGTGCAGGCTCGAGTTCATAAATCCAGAGCTTCTCCCAGGAGGGGGGCTGTACTGTACAGGAGCATGCTGCAGAGGTCATCTATACCATAACAAGGAAGGTTTAGCAGCCAGAAACAGCAGCTTCAGTGTTGGTTTCTTGATGCTTTTCGTCTTATTCATTCAGCTAAAACAGGCCTTCAAAGATCTCTTGCATCTTAGCGCACACATATTTGAATCTGACCCTTCACAACAGCGAGTATTTATAGCGCAGCAGCTCTGATTTATGATGCAGTGAGATCAGACCACGACTTTAAGACAACCGCCGACAGATCCGAATCAGAAACCGCCGCCGCGAGCCAAGAAAATCAACACGTGCTCCATCACGGTTTCAGTGTTATGACGGAGGCTCTTGCAACAGTGCGATGATGGCATCCTATATCTGACTCCTCCATTGACATTGACGGGGTTAAACAAAAAAAAAAACTGCACCTCCAGATTCGCGAGGCTTTGCAGATCTTGGCCGACCTGTCCAAGATACTGCATGACTATTTCAAGGTTTTATGTGTATTTTGGTTTTGGAGCATTCCAGAGACGTCGGACCATCGAGGTCCCGTTCCTCCGACGCAGCCTCGCCTCCTCACTCGGAGGGAACGTAGGGAGGACATCAGGGAGGAGAGGCAGAATGGATGGCGGTGAGGTTCACAAGTTCAAGCCTCTCCGTTTCCTCCAGCGTGTCCAAGAGAAAATACACTGAAACCGGGAATCTTTCATATCTGAATTCCAAAAAATACAGTGTCAAAGCAGCTTTTTTTTTTTCAGTGTTGCTGTTTCATGGAGTCAATTCAACAGGTAGATTTCTATGTGATCGATGATGCAGCAACTCATCTTTGAAACCTGTAAACAGTCTCTGGTTATGATCTACTCTATACAATGTATGCATATCATATAACTTCTGTATTAATTAATTGATTAGTCAGTCAAAAAAATTGATCTATTTCAAGCTTCTTTGAATGTTAAATTTGTCTTTGCAAAACATGACATTTGTATATATCAGAAAGCAATCTAGGAAACTTTAAGGGCTTTTGTTAGATAATTTCTGGTACTTTATAAACCAAATGAGTAATATGTTAATCAAAAAAGTAATCTGCAGATTAATCATTAATGAAAATCATCACCAGTTGCAGCTCCAGAGGGAACGTTTCAAAATAAAGTTACAAAGCCCTGCAAAATCTATTCTAGGAGGTAACTAGTGAAAAGATGCAGAGACTCTCCTCCTACATCTGATCAGAGGCTTTGCTGCAGTATTCCTTTCCGGTGCTCGGTCCATGTGTCATTTTTGTTATAAACACTTCAGTGTGGACCACTTTTGGTTAAAAAACACAACTGCTGGCTCCTGGCAGAGAGCCGCGGCCTCTGTGGTTCAGAGCATGAGCGATGGCAAAGATGAGTGGCGGCTCACACATGAAACGTCTCAGAAAACACGGAGGCCGAACCAGAATGCGTGATTTCTGATAAATGAAACGTTACGCCAGCAGCCCAAACACTGTTTTTACAAGCTGAGCAAGCTTGCAGCACCAATGTTTTTTTATTAGATATTTCACATACCACGTGGGGGATCCTATCAAAATACATCACAGAAATGTTTCACAGGAAATTCAACCTGATGGCCAACGAACTGTCTCGAATCACTTTGGGCTCCTTGTAATAGATGTGTTTAATTACTAACGCAGGAGAGTGCTGTAAATGTTACCTTTAAAGGGAACATTTGCACTCTTTCCTCACCAGCTGGCTTTTACTGCATCTACGGATGATTTGAGTTCAGCATCCTGGAACAGGTGAGCGCTAAACGGGCCGCCTGCCTCACTGCTGTCGAGGCGAGTAAGACCTCCATCCATACTTCTGTCATGTAAGGAACAAAAAATAACACTTACGGACTGTGACCATGTTTGTGTATGTTATGCTGACCTTTACACGGGAAATGACACGGCACAGGAGGCGGTGCTTTCTACGCCCTCAACAATCCACAAAGTAGATATTTCAGTCCGAACCAAAACGGTGGACTGATTCACAGCCTGACGTTGTTCCACTGAGCCGCAGTCAGCTGTCCAAAGAAAGCAAACAACAGGCTGGTTTGAACTTTCTCAAAGTGCGTTTCTCTGCTTCTTCTCTGAGTGCTCCGGTTCGTACTTCAGTGATGATGCATAAACATTCATTATCTTAGGGGGCGAATTTTAAGAATGCCGACAACTGTTTTTCAAATGAAGACGCTTCTATAAACCCAACAAATTTGATTTTGGTTTTTGGGTTTTTTTTGCTATTTAATATGCTTGTACGAGAATGCAAAGATGAGTGTCGCTCTGAAAGACCCCAAACACACCATCAACTGTGAAATTAATCAGAGTCCGAAGGAGGAAATATAAACTTTCAAACTCGTCCAAATGGCCACCTGTCTCGCCACGGCTCAGTTAACAGAAAGGAGGGATGTGCTTTGTGCAAACACAGAAATAACCACCTATTATGCAGCTAAATCAACGCAAACACACACACTCTCGCAGCAGCTCTTCCGCCTTTCACATTATCTGACTTAACTGGATGACTCCTAAGTCTCCACTATATGTCACTGGCTCAGTCTGCAGTTGCTCATGTAACATTTTGCATGTAGATGCCTGCAGATTACGCAGCCAGGAGACAAAGCCGTGACCTCAGAGAGCCGCTGCCGACCTTCTCCAAATCCTCCTCTATCACTCATTGGGAAACAGCGGTTGTAGTGTTTTTTCTAATGGCGGAGGTTTTCATTTTGGAAAGTTTTTCTTCACTTAGTCTCCTCTTCTAAAGCATTAGGGTAAGTGGCTCTAAAATTAGCCCGTGCAAAGTCAACATTCTGGCGCCCCATAAACAAGCGGGATTGAATTAGCTCGGCTGCTGCTTCCTCTCAGGGGCCTTCGTGCACGTGCGTCCGCAAGCGAGGCGCGTCCGCCTTCGGGCCGCTCGGCGTGCCGCGCGTTTCCACACGACCGAAGATACAAATTCCGGCACGTCAACCTTCCTGTAAAAAACCTGCACTGTTTTCATACCCACGCTGTTTTCCAGAACGCGTGTTGATATGATGCATGACTCGACACTCAATCACTCTGCACGAAGAACCACTTCCAGTCGCTGACCCTCCTACTGTAATAACACCAAAGGCACTTTTGAAGGTTTCTTTTTTTTTTTTTTGCGTCATTGCTCTTTCAACATCAACAACCTGACCGTGGAAACGTGGCTATTAAGCAATCATGGCCAATATAACTGTCAGGCAGAGCTTTTTGTGTAAACCGTTACATCCCCGCGTTGTCTCTGCTTCTCCTTTCCACTCGCCGTCCTCGTCTCCCTCCTTAAAAAGGCATAGCACGAGACCTATCTGCAGAGGTTGTCCTGCTCACACACACACACACACACACACACAGTGGTGCACATGCAAATCATTTAAAGTGGGATCTAAGTCCAAGCAGAGGTTTGGACATTGTATCGATTGTGATGCATGAACTTGCACCTTCAGGTGAATCTAACCATTAAAGTTTTTATATCCTTGTTTTTAGTGAAATGGGGTTCTAGATATACAATAGATTATAGAAGAAAAAAAATTCAGAAGTTGATTTGGTTTCACTGTTGCTGTTGCAGAAAATGGTGGGAAAAACTGGTGGTTTGGTACATGTTGGTCCAGACTATCTAACTGGCATTAATGTGATGAAGTGCCCCCATTTTTCAGCTATTCAAATCATGAGATAAGCCAAAAAAGACAAGCCTTGTTAAAAGCCAAACCGTGCGACGCTGGCGATTTTTTACAGCCAGCTTGTTATACTGCAAATGCATCAGACTTCCATCAGTCGACGTTATGTTGCATGATTCACCAACAGATAGTGACATTAGGCATTAATTTAAATGAAATTCTGACAGATTATATATCTAAGTTTGTCAGAATGTGTATTAAAGGACTCACTTTACATGGAGTAGGCCTACATGTACATAAAAACGTAACGTAACTGTGCTTTTTTTGGGTCCTGTGCTCTCTCTCTGTGATATAAATATACACCTAATCAACAGAGCTCACCTCCATCAACGCCAATAAAAGCTAAAGCCAGGTTATGAATGATGACTGTATATGACAAAATCTTCCTTTTTTACAAAAGTCAGAGACTAAAAACTACTAAACTAATGGCATGGATGTATCACCACCATGGGGACCAGTCATTTTGACTTTAATTTAAGATATAAAAGCACTGGAGTTGTACTATGCAATGTATTATGTAAGTAAATAGCAACTACATCAATCTACAATCTGCAGCATTCAGAACATTCCCAACACAAAGTCTTTGTTTATGCTCCACTCCAGGTCTTTACTTCACACCTAACAGTGTGTGAAACCCTCCCAGCGGAGCGGCAAACACTCCTCGGCTTGGTATTTTTACAAACACTCAGAGGTGCAATAACTTCACGGTCCAGCTTGTGCTAATGACTCCAAACCGATGGCCTCATGTTATCCTCAGCGGGCCGTGGCGTTGGTGGGGGGGGAGCCAGCAAGCGTGGAAAACAGAGCGGCGGCGGTGGGAAACTCTGCTGAGTGAGAGCTTCTCGACATCTCGGAGAGGAGAGAGGAGGAGTGCGTGTGCCTCTGTGTGTGTGTGTGTGAGAGAGAGAGAAGCTGGAGCTGTTCTTTGTAATGGGAAATGATGGGAGTGCTGTTTGAGGGCCGCGCGGTTTTGACCCCGCGGCCGCTCGCAGTCGTGAGAACTGAATCCCAGGCCATGTGTCCTTAAGGCCCTCGCGTCGGCACGCACACACACACGCCGCTGCATGTACACACATGCGCACAATTACAGCCAAGACAAGCAAAACACATGTCAGCTAAGGAAGGAGAAAAAGAAGACAGTAAGTCAACAAAAGAAGCTGGGAAATTATCATACCTTTTCACCAGAGCACGTGGACCTGTGCCAACTATGCAGCCTATAAAGCCCCCCCGCTAAAAATAAGTCGCCCAAGTATGTTTTGTTAAGGATTTCATACGCTGCTTTCCCCTTATTCACATTCAGTTTGAAGTCTATATGAAGACAAAAGCTCAACCGGACTAATGACGACAACGGAAGGAGGGAGAATAAAAAAAAGCTTTAGAGGAAAAAGGTTCGTCCAGAGAAGAGTTTCTTTCCCAGGCGAATGTTTGTGTCAGGTGTGACTCTCACAAGGGGCTAGAGATGCAAAAAGGAAAGAGGAAAAAATCCAGGTGAAGCAGTGTTTCTCTGCCTCCCCCCTCCCTTAACCCTCCGCCTAATTACCCATGAGCCCTTGGGCAAGAGCGGGTACAAACTGCACACTGGTTTTGATACTGGACGACTTCCAGGTGCAGATTTCAGCGGAGGGTCAGCGCTCCCTCTTCAAAAGCCGTCAATCTTCTGCTTTCGACCCACACACACACATATACACACCTTAAACGGTGATGTCTGAGCTGATCCACAGTGAAATTTTAGACGTACGCATGCAAACGTCTGCAGCCACATGCAAGACATTTTCATCAGATGACCTCCTGGCACGCTGAGGGTGTGCTTTGTTTACAGCAGAAGTGAACAGTGTGTCAGTCTGCTGACTGCTTTTTTCTAATTGTTCCAGATCTGTCTCATGAACTTGCACATTAAAGGGTGTAGTTGGAGGGCCTCTACATTCGGTTCATCCACTTTTCTGTGCTGACATCAGGGGCGCAGGAAGTGTGGGGAGGCAAAGGGGAATGAGTTTACAGAGGAGATGCCACAGTGGATAGTGTGTGTGTGTGTGTGTGTGTGTGTGTGTGGGGGGGGTTCTGTGCAATGCCCCCTCACATAAAGTCTGCACCAGTGAGGAACTTAGAGAAGAAATAGGGAAACAAATCTGAGTGAGGTGGTTGTTTTGAGATGTTGGTGGTTGGTTGGATGTTTGAAGTGCTGCGCTCGGTGCAAACTGAACTTTCTCACACACTTCTGGCACTGCTTCCTGCAGAGTGACTGAGCAGAAACCGCAGAAAGAGACGCTGGAGTCAAAGTTCAGACGGAAAAAAAAAAAAAAAAAAAAAAAGAAAGACGCTTACCTCTGATTTCCACACGACGTAAGCGTGAGAGCTGGACGGCTGCACCTTCCTCTGCAGCCACCTCCGCGGGGAGAAGAGCGCCCCGGTGCTGCCGCTCTGCGCCGCGCCGGGTCCGCGCAGCAGGGCCGGTAAGTCCCCGGCGGTATTCCGTTTGGCACGCTTCACCACGTCATAGTCAAAGTGGAAGTTGGAGGACGGAGAGACGTCCAGCGGGATGGAGGGGGAGGAGATGGACGGGCTGATGGGCTCTTTGAGCGTCGGGATCTTCGTGCGTAAAACCGGCTTCGCGGCCGGAGACGCACCTGCGTCCTCGGGCCCGGCGCCGCAGTGTCTTATGATGGCCGGGTCCAGGCTCCGGGTTTGGCGTAGCCTCCGTTTGGTGATGGCTTTGGAGGCTGGAGAGGAGCAGGAGAAGACGCTGTTGAGGAGTCCTTGCGCGGCAGACATGTCTCCTTCTTTTAAAAAAAAAAAAGTAAAAACAAGTCTCACATCTGCGCTGCTCTTTCAAACGCGGCTCTTTATTTCAAAGCTGCATCCAAACAGCTAAAAGACGAGAGCTGCGTGTTTCTCCATCAGCAGGAAGCTCCCGGTGCGCGCTGGCTGCAGAGCTGCTCTCCTCTGCGCCGCTCATTCCCACAGTGGAGGAGTGGAGGGAGATCACCAGTGTGTGTGTGTGTGTGTGTGTGTGTGTGTGTGTGTGTGTGTGTGGGAGGGGGCCTCAGAAAACTTTAGATCAGTGCTTGCATTGCATTGCATTTCTTCACCATTGCATGTCAAAATATGAAGAAATATTATGAATGGATTTTGTTTTCCATCCCTCCAGGTGAGTTTGAATTTGCAGAGGCAACTTTTGCACCACTTTTTCTTTCTTTGGAAAATAAATAAATGATCACTAATCTCATCTCAGCAGACTCTCACTCAGAAAACCATCAGAAACAGATCCAACACTTCGCTTGTGTCGCTTTGTTTCCTCGGTGGGCGGATTACAGATGATCCTCTCCCATTAATAACTTCATTTTTCATGAAGGCAATTAGGCGAGCAGACAGACGCGGTGATCAGACAGGCAGAAGGTCACGCACACAGACAGACATGATTTAGCCCGGGATGAAAATAGGCGTATTAATCCTCGTCTCCCATTAATCCAGCCTCGCTGTCTGGGAATAATGGACCTATCAGTGGAGGCCCGCTGTGCGCTATTATTAGCCAAACAATAAGTCAGCCGTGGGATTAATAGCCTTTCTTCATACACCTGTGCCAGAGGCTGAACTCTGCGCGTTTTGTTTGCGCATGCACGGTGCGCAACGGTGGAGGAGTGCGCGTCCATAGGGATGAAAGAGAGAGAGAGAATGTGTGTGTGTGTGTGTGTGTGTGTGTGTGAGGGAGAAAGTGGTAAGAGCATGTGTGGCCCAGTGTGTGGAGGCATGGGAAAAATGAAAAGAGACAGCGGGAGAGCCAGAGAGGAGGGTGCTGATAAAAAAAAAAGAGAGAGGAGCTTATGAAGTCAACCCTGCATGACACCGGCACACACACACACACACACACACATCAAGGCGTGACATGACACTGATAACAGCTGAGATAGATCTGACATTCTAAAAACAGTTTGCAGGGGGATGGTGGGAGAAAAAAAAGAGAGAGACTAAGGGAAAACAAAGAAGCAGGAATTATGGAGTGAAAATGTTTTGCATAAGTTTGGAGCAAAAAAAAGTGTGTGGAAAGAAGCCAGCACTTGAGGCCTTATTGTGCTCACTGTCCATCCTCCATTTAAAGTTGGGAGTGGAGGCCAAAAACAACAGTAACATAGAACAATCGTGCATGAGTGAGAAGACAGGATACAGATACACACACCACACATTTACTCGCAGCATCCTTGACTTTTTTTTTCCCTCCTTCGCTCCTCATCACTCTGCTCAGGGGTTTAGGTTACTAATGTGTGTCCGTGGAGAGGATTTAATGTGGAACAGTTATCGTTTGACTCCTCGACTGTCAAAATACATCAGGCGCGGTCAGGGTGGGAGAGGAGGGGTGGTGGATCAACAGGGCCGCCCTCGGGCCTGTGGCGTCCGCCGCTTACGTACACACTGTCCATATTTGGTGCACAACACGAGAGCAGAGCTGCCTGAGAGCATTTTAAGGGGAAAATGAGTCCAGATTTCAGCTGCAGCCATGGACAAGTGTTTTTTTTTCATTTTTCTTCTGTGGCAGGGGATCAGTGTATGTTTCATTGTCCAAGCCTGCGAGACAGATGTGAGTGAAAAGGCCACAAGGTCAGGAACAAAAGACACAAAGTCACCATGGGCCTGGATGTGAAATATGAAACAATAAATCCATGATGTGTCTATTTTCATCCCTTAAAGACAATTAACATGACTTCTGGTTGGAAAGAGGAAGGAAATTCCAGATTTATGACTTTGACATAAAATAATTATACTTCTTTAAGTGACTAAAGTGAGTAACTGAATGTGTTTGCAAACTTACAGGAGAGTCTGAAATTAAAGACACGCACATTTTGTACCCCAGAGCGATATATAAGCTCGACCACAGACTTCACGTGTCCCTGCCTGCACATGTTAACATCCCTATGTACTGTATATATGCAAGAGGCACCATATTGTTCCAATAGAGGGACATTATTAGATTATTAAGACATGGTGAATTTTCTTTTACTAAATGTAGCCTCAAGGAAAAGGGATCTGTGTTAACTGATCACCAGAAACAGCATGTTTTACTCCTTCAAGGTCTGGAGAGCATGATACTTGGGCAGTTTAATCTGTATAGGGTGGTTTAATGTAGATATTCAACTTTGGAATATGGACTGTAATGTAATTGGAGCCATATTCAAAAGTCCAATATATCCCCTGCAGGATCTTAATAATTTTCATGTCATGGATCTCTAAGAAGACACAGATGGCTTTTAACTTTTCAGTGAGGTTTAATACCAGAGTATTTTTTATGTATGGATGTGGAGATCATAAGGATGATGGTAAAATGTGTGATCAATACTTGTGAATTATAATTTTTGTTAAAATGTTGCAGATGTGTTTTTTTAGACATGTATTACACTTAAATAAATAAATGGAACAACTACCTCAGAAGTGAAGTTCAGGAGTTTCAGGAAGCCTTTATTTTGTGTTCATATACTGACATCTGTTGGCTCACTTTTGTAACGACATCTACTGCTACGGTGGCCGCAATCGGTCTTTTCAAGGTTTTTTAATTGCGTTTTTTCAGGCTGCTTTCAGTGTTGTCAGGAAAAGCGGCCAAGCTTGTATGACATAAAAACAGTTTTCTCTTCTGCTTGCAGACTTGCATTTCATTGACATTATTTTATTTCTCTCAACAACAGTAATATAGTTCGACCTCTATTTCTATGTGTATTAAACTTCTATCTATATTCAATTTTAGATTTTTATTTGCAGGTTTCTCCGAGGCTACTTCACTTTGATTGACAGATGTATGATTGTTTAACAGTATCAGCATGTGAAGTGACAGAAACCAACCTGGGGAAATGCCTTTATTGTCTGCTTAGATTATTTTGTATGGCCCATGTCTCATCCAGATGTTTTGGCTTCACTTTCTGGAAGCTGCCATGTCTTCCATCTTTGAAGAGCTGAATTACGAGGGCTCCTGAAAGCGGCATTTGGAGTGGTTGCATTCATCCACCGCAGCGCCCCTCCCTCTCTCCCTCCTTCTCTGCGCCGTGTGTTTTGATGAAGGACCACCCCCCCTCCCTTCAACACACACACACACGCTGACGGAAAAACGTGTCCGGCAGGGAAAGAGTTAAGGGGGTTTATGGGGTCCGGATCGATGCTCCCTCTCCCGCACGTCGCCATGAACAAATGAATTCGCGGGGCATTAAGTATCAGTTTCACAAAGGAGAGAGAGTGCTGTGCTTTGAGCCCGACCCCACTAAGGCTAAAGTATTGTACGACGCCAAGGTACTGTTTTTATGCTTATTTAACTCTTTCGACTTCGAAACGATATTTTATACTATTATAAAAAAGCGGGGTTGTTTTTGAAAGTGTGGAACATGAAAATAAACTAATAAGAGCTCTTCGGCCTCTGGAAAAATTAACATTAGCTGCTAAAAAACAACCGCCATGAGTGTACGTTGGTTTCCGGGTGCGTTTGATTTTTACTCGTGTGCACGATTGAAGTAAAAGTGCAAATAAAGACAAATAAGATGTTTTTTTTATCAGTTTGTTTTGGCCTTAATGCTTCTCGGAATAGCCAATCTTTTAATAATAACAATTATCTATGTTTGCAATAATGTTATTTAAATTATCAATCAATAAATTTAACAGAAGAGTGCAGTCGTTACAGAAGGGTGGAGACAAACGGTAGTAGTTTAATGTAAACACTAAGAAACAAACGGAGCAGCGCATCTGCTCCGCTAACTTGGCGACCACTGACCACTGTAATGTATTTATGAATGCTGTGTAGATATTTAATGTAAGTGCATGACATATAAGACGGTAGTGTTAATGTGTTTTAAGCTGGTAAAACAAGCTGCAGTAGAGTTTGAGTGTCGTATTATTAGCTAGTTAGCCCGCTAACGCTAATAGACGTTCACGTCTACGCATTTTAGCCCGGCTTATGCTAACAGTTAGCATCGGCTAACCGTTGTTCCACTGCTTGTTCGAGAGTTGTAAGTGGTGAAAGACGCGGGGTATTTTACATAAGTGGCAACACTGCATTGTAAAAATACTAGCTCACAAGTGTACATAAGTGCGCTTCAACATTTGAGCTCTGCTAGCAGCTAAATTTATTAAAAGCGAGCTGAATTTAGCTCCGTTTATGTCTGATAGTTGTGTCTGTAAGCATGGTCTTTTTGCTGTAAACACTCTATTTGAAGCTAAAAAATAGCTGATATAGTGTTGTGGTGGTGACAAAGTAAGATTATTTAAATATTTCTTTGGGTAATTTGGTTAGTTGTAGTTTCCATCACATTGCCTTATCCTCATATTTACTATGACATTCTTGACCTTGCTCCATAGTTAGTGACTGAATTGCGATTTTTTTTCACTAAATGTACGATTTAGTCATACATCATAATTTTGCACAATAGTTTTTCATCAAGGAATCAAAATAAAAGCATTTTGGATTGATGTAGACTGAACCATTGTGTGATGTTGTGTCTGTATAAAGGACATACAGTTCTGAGCTTGTGTAATTGATGATAATGGCTTTTTAGCAGCGTTTGAAATTAGTAGAATAGCAACGATGTTTCTGTTAAAATGCAAAGAACTTAAAGTGTTAAGACTTGAAATATGAAGGGACTTGGAGGAGAAGCTAAAGAGCAGTGTTTGAGTTAATGCATGTGCCTTTCTGAAGCTGTCAAGGTTTAATTTGACTCTATCTGACTACCCCGTTGTGTGTGTTGACATTGCAGGTCCTTGATGTCTTGATAGGTACAGACGAACATGGAAGAAGAGTCCCAAAGTACCTGATTCACTTCAATGGCTGGAACAGGAGGTAACGCTGATTGGCTTGCTTGATCCTTACTGAACTGCTTCATAATCTTTGTAGTTTTCATGGATGGAAAAAAATCTCATTCATCCCCTTGTGTGGTGATGTAGTCATAAAAGACATCTTTTATGTCAAACCTTGCGGCTCTGTGTGATTTTAACTTTTTTTTTAATGCATGATTTTTGTTTTGCAGTTGGGATCGTTGGGCTGCAGAGGATCATGTCCTAAGGGATACTGAGGACAACCGTAAATTGCAACATAAACTGGCTCGCAAAGCTCTAGGTCGCATGTAAGTTCATATTATGTTTATTCATTCAGTCAAGGAGATAAGTATCTTCAAAAGGTATAACCAGTGAGTATATTTTATCACCTCAGCCTCTCTCAGTGGTCAAAATAAGCAGTTTTGTGTCTCAAATTAGTGGTCTAGTGCACTGAATCACAGTGTCTGGTCTATATCTGAATCTGTAACGTGTATGTTTTGTTTTCTTATCCTTGCTGCAGGAAGAGAAAGGGATGGGTGAAGAGGCGTCGTCGTCAGTCTGGTACTAAATCTTCTCTGAAGACTCTCCCTAAGGAGGACGACAGTGATGACGCTTGTGAGAAATCCTTCTCTGCCTTGTTTTTTTTCTCTCTAAGCCTCACATAGCAATCAAATGAATCCCTGTTACTTCTCCGTCTTTAGGTTTGATTTCATCTTCAGAGAGCAGTGACGGGGACGATTCAGACCCTGAATCTTCAAATAGTGGGGACAGCACTTTCTCTGAGGATATCAACAAAATGGTGAGGTGGAGCAGTGCGGTTCCCATCTCAAAAAAACTCATAAAACAAACTGGCTGATAGATCTGAATCAGGTTAAACTAACATGAGATTGTATGTGTGTGACCACATCCTCTGAGTGTTTTTATTGACCTTTTACCTGAGAGTTCATGCCTTGTTTGCTTCAGAGGGTTGAACCAGACATTAACGTTAAGAGGGAGTGTGAGGAGAAGATCGTCCACGTTGACATCAGCATCCCTGATGTTCTGAAGAAGAAACTGGAGGATGACTGCTTTTACATCAACAAGAGGAAGAAGGTACACAGCATATATTATGTTTTTAAGAAAATTGATTAGTCGATAAGTTTATTTTGGGGAAACTGTTGCTTTAGACAACATCAGTGGCATGCACGTCTTGCTGATGTCTTTCATGGTATGCAGGATCATATATATTTGATTACAGTAACAACTGGAGAAGATGTATGTGTTTGATTAGTTTTATACTGGTACTAATAGTTGGTAAGGTAGGGACCTTGCTTGGCTTGAGGTTTAACATCCATATTTTTCTATTGTAGCTAGTGATGGTTCCCTGTCAGACGAATGTCGTGCACATCCTTGAGTCCTACGTGAAGCACTTTGCCATCAACAAAGCGTTCATGGCCAATGAGAGGTACCGGCGTCAGCAGAACACCACGCAGAACAGCAGCCCACAGCCAATCCCTCCAGAGAAGAGGTGAGGATGCACTTTTTATTTATAGTCTACCTGACAGTTCCATTACTACATAACCCTACTAAAATATTGTCAAGACCTCTTCTAATTATAGCATTCATTGTACATCTAGTTCAGGACCAGCCTTCATTTATTAACAAATTTCCTTTGTTTTAAGTGAGGATTTGTGTAAGGAGATGGTCGACGGCCTGAGGATCACGTTTGACTTCACCTTACCCATGATCCTCCTCTACCCCTGTGAACAAGCCCAGTTTAAAAAGGTCAGCTCCTCTCGTCTTTTCCTGGCCGCCAATGAAAGCTCGCCTTGCTCCAGCAAGTAAGTGTACCTCCAGAAATCAAGCTTCACTTGTTTCTCAAGTGTTCAGAAATGTGTCACTATTATGTGTCACGCTAAAGGCTTTTTTTCTGTACAATTACATTTGAAGTGCCCAACGAGAGCGCAGCCCGAGTCCGTTGGGGCACAACCCGCCCACCCCCCAGTCCACAGACAGCCAACCAGCACTGAGTGACATCTCTGCCACCACGCCCACCGCCCCAACTCCTACTCCAAAACGCCGGCGTCACCCTGACATGGACTGTATCTCATACCAGTCCCAGTCACTCAGACGCTCCACCAGGAACACGTCGGGGAGTGAGCGGCCGGCTGAAGGAAGCAGTGGAGGTAATCAGTGTTGTATCTCTTTTTGTGAAGCATTATCACATCACTGATTACATGTGAGCTATAAATACAGTGTATGTCATGACCCAGGTGGAGGCAGTGCCACGGCATCCCCGCAGCTAAAACGCCGCTTGGTCGAAACCTCATCGCAGCCCAAGTTTTTCCTCAACCTGGACAGAAGTAAGTAGACACTCCAGTATGCCTGCTATTGTTAAACCGTTATTTAACCATACTGGAGTTTTTTGACCGCTAGTTCTGGTGTTTTTGGTCATGAATAAAAATGGGAACTTGTTGGAGTTTTTGTGCATATAAGACAGCTTTCAGCATTTTGACTTTTTTCCATCATTATCACGGTTAGGTACACTTGTGTGTCACAAGTAAAAATGTATACAATGAGACAAAGAGTGAGATGTATCAAAATTGCAGTGTAAAATATATTCAGTGTGAAGTGACATGTTTGTGTTTTGTAATAACCATTTTTGCCCACTAGATGGTGTTATTGCTCTTTTTTCCTCCCTAATTCATCCCATCTTAAGTGCTAAAGAACGGTCTTATCTTAACAGCAATTTTACTCTCTGGAAACCTTTCCATCAATTCTTGCTGCCATTAAACATCATATTTTTTTCTGTTGCAGAAACCCCAGTGCACAGTGGCTCATCTTCCCCGTTGCCCTTGACGCCAAGCAAGGAGCGAAGTGGGCCTTTCTATGGCCTGGAGAGCCGGAGAAACAATGAGCTTAATGAGGTGATGAAATTGCGTGTGTGATGAACATACTATTAGCTGGATAGGAAACAATGTCTTGCTCAAGGACACAAAGCTGGTTACATAAATGGCTTCTCTTATTGTAGGGAGACTTTTTAGTAAGCTGTATGAAATAATAGTAGTTCGAATGTGTGTGACACATTTCTTTTGCATTTGCTAATGTTTATTTGATTCATACAGGCCCACGCTATTACCAAGTTCAAGTTGACCATAAATAATACAAATATTTATTATTGTTGGTCAGGTGTGTTGAAGTCCTTTTCTTTTATTCTGCTAAGCAGGTCCTAAGTTGGAAGCTGACTCCTGACAACTACCCTATGACTGACCAGCCTCCTCCACCCTCCTACCTGTACGGAGTGCAGCACCTCTTGCGCCTTTTTGGTTGGTGTCACTTATCATTTCACTCTCACTGCCCCACTTGTCTTACCTGATTTCAGTGGTTAGGTTTTAGTGAAGAGGGGGGACTTTTGTTTTACCTCTTGTGTTTGACTTCTTTCTTTTCCCATGCTCACTCTCTTGCTTTTTTCCAGTGAAGCTTCCTGAGATCCTGGGAAAGATGCAGATCCCTGAGAGGAATCTCCGAGCCCTCGTCAAGCATTTGGAACTCTTTCTCAGGTAAATGATTAATGTGTTTAGATCAAGCTCATCTGAAAGGTTTCGCCTTTATACATAAAATGAATCACAGGAAAGCTTTACAAAGCAAAAGAGGGACAGACACTTTTTAATTGAAATGGGAGAAACTGTTTAGGTTTCAAGTTTCTTCACGCTGTGCTGATAGGAGAGTACCAATATTTGGCTCACTCATGCCTGAAGGCTTACAGCTTCTTTACTAAAACATCCAGGCATAATATTGGAAGCCACCCTCCCCTTCTTGAAAAATGGATTGTGCTGTCAGGTGGAGAGAACCCATGTGAAATGTATAATTCCCTCCCGAGGATAAATCTTTTAAAAGACGAGGTGCTTCATTCAATTAACGGGACATTAAATAGGAAGTGCTTAGACTTAAAATGCAACTTGCTAATAACCTGCACGGCTCATTAACCAAGGTTTGACCCAGCTAAGCGTCAAAGCTCAATAGTAATGGCCAGTGTCGAGCCACAAGAAGTTCTCATTACACAAGGAGAGAGGGGGGATCTGAAAGTTATCAATACAGTCTCCAGAACACCCTTGACTAATACATTTTATGCCTTATGCACAACTCCCTGATATAGTGAAATAATGTCTTCTTAAAAAAGGAAGAGATTAAAAGATGGAGGAAAATACAATTCATGGAAAGAAGCAAAAAATAGTGTTTGACAGGAAATGATCGCTGCGCCAAAATAACCCTGAAATGCCAAAACAAAAAGGCAAGGAAGAGCAAGTAAATGAGAACATGGAGGGGAAGGAGAGATGGAGTGAGAAAGAGCATGTGTTAGAGGGAGGGAGATGAGTGGGTGTTACACAAGCGCGGGAGTCTAATCTTTAAATCCTCCCGAGCGATCTTCAGTTCAGCCGGTCCCAAACCTGGGGGATTTAGGTCCTCTCGTTCTCTAATCAAACACACACAGTACCGCCTTCTGCCACCGAGTTGTGCTGCGGAGCAACACACACAAACCCACCCCTGGGAGTGGGCACAGGGACAAACCTGAGTGTGAGAGCCAGAAATTACCTCTATTCCCACCTCTCAACCAAAAATACATCAAAATAAACAAACTAGAGCCTGGCGCTTGTGCCACGGAATCACGAGGCAGTCTCCTGAAAATAGCTGCAGCCGGCATCCGTGTCAGTTCGTGGAAGAGAGCGGCGTGCAGTGTGAAAGGATTACAGCATCCAACCACATATGCGATGCATTGTCTTCACTGGATTCTTTTTTTGACCAGACATAGGGGCTCTTAAAACAGAGCAAAAATGCGGGAAGAAAACACCTCTGTCCTGTTCAGCAACAGAAGCAGTTCTTCTTGGCAGAGCAGCTTGTGCAGTGTCATCAGTAGCAGAAATACTGTCCAAAAGTCTTTCATTTGTTCCAGTGTCATTGCACTGCAAATCACTGGTGCATCTCTTTTCACAGAACATTATTCTGCATTACAGCACAGACAGTAACATGGATTAATAGAAGTGCTTAAAAGTAAATTACTTCTGCAGTTTAAACCTCCCCTGTAGGTCTGTGATGACAGGATTGATAATATTCAACACGGAACACTTTTTGGTTTTTGTTCTCAGTAACTAATTACTATTTTCAGTGTGTTGGAGACTGCAGAATGCTGGACACAAACTGATCCTGGTGTCATTTGGGAAAGCCTTCATGCCTTTTTTTTTTAACTCTGAAATCAGCCTCGTGGCAGATTGTGCCGAGCGGGCAGAAACTGATTGATGTCGCAGGGACTGAAGTGCAATGCATTCTGGGATTTGGCCACAGTTGATCTCTCACTCTCCCTTTCTCCGCAAGAATGATTATGATTAAGTGCGGGTGTGTGTGTGCGTGCTCACATGTGGGCGCACACGTTATGCTGATTTACAATGTGTATGCCTAAAGCGGCTTGCCTTGTGTTATTACTAATCTAACAGCAATAAAGATTAACACAGGCCTGGCACCAAAGAGCCCAAAAAATATTTTCCAGTTAATAAATATGTATTGAAACCTGCTAAGTGCCTTTCAGTGAGTGTCTTTAATCAATTTGTTTTTGTATGAAGGCAAGATTTAGGCTTAAAGAAACCTGATTTACCATAACCAAATCTGGTTTACATTTGTTTCCTTCACTGTGGGATATTCATATGTCCCCTTTATTGTCCCATCAGGTTGTCTTGTTTATTATTCGTTGTCAGAGAGTTCTCCTCTGATGAGGATAATTTGTTTGCATTGAGATTAGGAAGGCCGGTGGAGCTAAGATGAGATGGCAAGATTTAGAGGATTTGGCCGAGTAGCGGATACTAAGAAGATTCCGGATTAGTTTTCCCCGCTACTGATTAGATGGGAGGGGGGATTTTTTCACTCTTTCCCTCTCTGACTGCCGGTCGGTCGTTCTCATGTTCTGTGTCTCTCTGTCATAGCGATTCGTTCTCTGGTGGCGGTATAGGGGCGGATGAGGGGGCTTTGTCTCTGACATATATACCCCAGGCTGAGGGCAAGGGGTCTAGGATTTATCTGGAATGAGCCAGGGATATCTAGGAAAACCAGAAGTGGAAGTGAACTGGGCCATGACATTTGAGGCTCTTGGCATTTCGCCTCATGTAACGACGTCGTGTCCATGCTGCCTGTCATGTGACAAAACCGGCTTCTGATGAATATTCGCATGAATGGAGACGGCAGCCGAGCATTGTCGGAGTCAAAACATCTCACCAAATTTCTCCCTCTTGCACTCCCTTTTCCCGCCCCCTCCCTCTCTTGTAGGTTTCTGGCAGAGTTCCATGAGGATTTTTTCCCTGAGTCTGCATATGTGTCAGCATCAGAGGCCCACTACAACATGAAACAGCCACGGCCAATTTACTGAAGGAGACATCGCTGCCCCCCCCCTCCCCTCCGCTTGTCTCCGCCCTCACCTGACCTGTCTGGGCTCACGTACGGACGAACAAACAGCAGCCGTCTCTGGAGTTCAGCCGCATTGTTTTCCTGGACCAACTCTTCGATTCCTCTGGCCTAACATTATTTTCCTGCTTTGTGGAACCAGCTGCTTCTGCCACGCCGCTAACCCTCAGCTCTGTCTGTGGGAATGTCCCGCAGTGTCAAGCCGCACGCCACTGCTTTGCTTCAGTGTACTGCCTCAAGGCATGTCGAGTGCTGTGCGTCGGCATGCGCTGCCTTTTTTTCCTTTGCAAGCCCTGCTACAAGTAACGAGCCTCAGCTACCAGAAGCCAAAACAAAACACTTGGCTGCAGAAGCCGACACGTTCCACACTGTAGTAGAGTATTGTGGCGTGTTCATAGGAAGGAAAGGGACGCTTATTAATCTGCCTGCCCAGTATATGTTGGATACTCTTTAGGACATTATTTGCTGGTCTAGTAGCTTGACCCCTCTTTATGTAGCGACTTCCTGCAAGTCCTTCCATGCAGCGCCTCCAGTGACCCTCTTCGGGCATGTTTTCCCGAAAGCTACTATAGGACTTATTCTCCTTACCTGGAGATGCTTCACTGCTTTCGCTGAGTAATTCTTATTTACTGACTCCTTAAAAAAAGACTTTCAGCCAGGAATGTTGTTTTTCCTCTGGATTTGACACTTTTTTTGGATGGGCAATGTCCGCTGAGTGTCCGTGAGAGACTTTCTTATCTCTTGCATTTGTCTTGCTTTTGATGTTGTCCTGTGTGTGTCTGATAAATGCTAGCAGTTTTTTTTCAGTGTTTGTTTGCTTGTTATTCTCCCTCTGGCCACATATGTAACAGAAAGAATGGGGCACAATGTGTTGCTCCTTCACTTCCATACACCGGTCAATGTTGAAAAGCTTTAACGAGTAATCTTAATTTACAGTTAAAGGCCGCTGGCTGTTAGTATGAGCAAATATTAAAGATTGTCTGGCTACTCTGAAAGTCACTTACAGATTTTGAATCCATTTCAGATTGACAACATAAAGACAGAAGCCATTTAACAAACAAACAAATGCGAGGAATTCTTTGTAAATGCAACAAAAGTCACTCATCCTGACATTGTGAAAATGTAAATACAAAACACTTGTTAATCAGTATGTTATTTATTTTCTAAGCACACCACTGGATCCCTTTTCTTCATATGTTCGTCTCAGCTGTTTCTTCTTCTACAAAAACATCCATCTATACAGTAAATTACTGTACTGTAACACACTTGTAAGTAAAACACATTGTATCTATGATTCCTGTGTACAGAGTTATTTTCATGGCCTGTCGGATGAATCTGTTTTGTTCATTTTCAGCTGTGTCTGTTCCCGTTTTTAGCCCTGTTTTCTCCATATAGTTTAAATAAAGATTTTGTAAAGCTAATCGACTCAGGTAAAATCACGTGAGGCAGCATGGTTTTCTGATGTTTTGTCCTGATGTCTTTTACTGTCTTGATGAATGTCTACTGTTTCCCATGCCTTTGACCACCATTGTGCTTTTCACTGTTAGATGAATCAGCCGAGGGCATGCAAATTGAATTACAGAAAACCTCACAAAGCACCGCTCTATTAAAAGTTAAATGTTGGCTGGAGGGTTTTATCAGCTCCCTTGACCTCCAGTATGTCTGGACTGCAGCTGATTAAAACTTACACCCTGAGAATGCTCTTCCCACCTTCACATTTTGACTCCTGCTATTTGTCTTTGAGCCAGTGACACTCATATGAGGAAGTCTGATGATACTTTGACACAGGTAAATCAAAGTTGATTTTTTTTTCCCCTTTTAAATGAGAAAAAGCCAAGACTGTTGTGCTGTTGATGTGGTATGACTGTCATCCTAGCGAGCCTTGGTGAACAAGTTTTGATCTAATCTGTGTTCTCTACTCTGCTGAGGATGGACGAGCGTCTTGCAGTCTTGTTGATCTCAGCAGAGGTGGACAGGTTTTTGGCAGAGAGGAAAAGTTTAATATGTTTTAAATCAGGCGCTGGAACTGGTTGTCCTGAAACTCCCAATGTGTTGAGAAACTCTGCAGAAGTTTCAGCTCACTATTCAGAGAAGTTTGAGATTTCATAGCTGCGCTTTTAGCTCTTAACTCGTACACACGGAGAAGGCTGTTTTTACATTTGTGTTTGTGCATGTCTTCAAGAAATGAGACGGAAAATGTTGACTGTATCAGCTGTAATGGTGCTGCTAGGAATGATACTAGTATTTATGCTAAGCTAGGCTAATTGACTCCTGGATCTCGCTCCATAGTTAATGCACAGGCATGGGAGTGGCATCGATCTCCTCATTGAACTCTAAAATGGAATTATCCACTTAGCCCAAAATATCCTGCATGTTGTTACATCATTTCCCTCCATGTGTCATTGAGCTGCTGTTAGTAAATGTGCATTATAATGTGGAAGATTTGCCACACATTTTATGTAATGTAGTTTGGAGATTAGATGGAGACAAATTACTCGTTTCTGTTCTCAAGCTTTGAAAGCTGTGATACTTGTGGGTGATAGAGATGTTCCAAGCATGGCTTTGTGAAAGTGAACAAGTGTACGTGATTCACGAGTGATTTATTAGCAGAGCCTCTGGTGCAGCTGACCTATGGGTGCACGCTTCAGTACCCTGAAATTGATTTGATGGAAATTTGATGTGTGCACATCCTCCTTTTACACCTGTATACTTTATCTTTACTGTCTCTCAGTCCATTCCCAGTGTACCTATGGGAGACTGTCTAACCGCCACCCCCCTCCATCAGGGTCCTAATGGGTTTTAAGTGTTGAGTCCTAATTGTATTTAGACTGGGTTAGACTTCTTGTAATGAACCGCTTATCACTGCAACCCAAGACGGCGCTCTCTTGCCTGCTGCTATCATGTAGCCGCAGAAGCCACCAGTTCAGGCCTCTCCATGCATCTCGCATCGATTTCCTGCCCAGCGCCATCTCTATCCACTTACCACATGATTCAATTGTTTGGGGGGAAAAATGGGATGTAATGAGATGTGAGCTATCACCTCGTAAGTGCTGCTGCCCGCACCTCTCACCTGATTCTGCCTCTTCTTTTGTTTGCGTTCAGCCCCTTTGTGAAGCTCGCGGCGACTCAGTCCTATCTTCCCATCCCACTCTGGTCTCTTTCTCTGGCTTCTTCTTTGGTCCCTGAGTGGTTTTCTTTCCCTGCCCCATATCGCCATCTCTTTTGTCTAATGTTTCCTGTGATTGGTCTTTTGTCTTTCTGCTCCTCTCCTCGCTCTCTTCAGTACTTTGACACAGAATAGAGCAGAGTGAGGAGCCTTTTGACCAGTCTGAGCGCGCAGACGTATCCCTTTAGATTCATTTATCTCATCTGAAAGTGTTTTCGTCTTGCTTCTTTTCATCCTCTCCAAGCTTTCGCTTTATCGAGACATCCTTTGACATTCGTCCAAGCCTCTGCCACTTATCTTCATTCTCCAGTTTTGTTTTATTTTTTTACCCCTCCCCATGATTCCATTCTCTCCATTTTCATGCATCATGGACATAAGAGAGGGATTGCTAGAAGAGAGGGTGGACACCAGCCCCTCTGTCTCCACTGACTCTTCTTGGACATCATTCGACCTCAGCACTGACCTCACATCAGTCAGCTCCGACCAAGTCTCGACTCCCGTGGCAGCTCCCATCGGCTACAAACCGCTCGGGGACCTGCACCCAAAGAAGTCCCCTTCAGTCAAGGTCTCCTCTGAAGTGCGTATCAGGAAGGTGGCATGGAGGGAGACTTCTTTTCTTGGAAATGACGAGTAAGTACGCTGCTGTAATAACTGGAATACTCATCAGGGATGATGTGAAAATAAGTGACAGAAACACTTTCATGTGCAATTTACTGGTGAGAAAGAGGAATTGGTCATTTTTTCCCCCCATTTTAATATGTAAAATGAGGCACCTTGCAAATATTCAAGTATCATTTTGATACATTTTGTACCCAAAAGATAAAAGGGTAAAGCCAGTATGCTAATATACTCATGTTGATATATTGATCAGATGTTTCAGTCTGGACAGAAGTTGTAGACGGATTTTATCATCTCTAGTGAGGCTGTAAAGGAGGACAAAAAGAGTCATCATTGCTGCACGTCAAAGTGACCTTGAAAACGAGGCGCTATTCCCCGTCACTGACATGTGACCGGTGATAAAACGCATGCATGATTGTGTGTGTTCGACTCATTTTCAATCAGGGCGACGGAAAGCTTTTTCCATTCTCCGCGACGCAGCTGGTTTTAAATATGCTCCTGTGGTTTGACTTGTAATCACCATAAATCTTTCAGGCCTCTCGTTGCATTTCAGTCACCGGCAGAACGCATCACGGGGCACATTAGTTCCCACATTTTCATGAAAATTCAATCTATTCTCTTATGTCATTTCTCTGTCATGTATTACACAGATGTGCAAACACAAGGTCCGATCAATGTGTTTTCATTAAGCCCAGAAAATATCAATATGTGCTTTTGCGTACTTTTTGAGCTCATGATGGCACTCCATTGACATTTTGATAAAGGTATCTGATCGTCATTTAAAAAAAAAAAAAAGTTTTGTTCAGTAAAAGCAAGGATTGTTCTCTTGAAAGCGTGGTGGAGAGGAGGATAAAAGATCTCTACCAACAGTACGTGAATGCAAGCGCTCTCGCTGAGACTTAACTTTCAACCCACAGTGGCGATGATTATCTGTTTCATCTGGTTTTAATCACGGGTGGTTCAGTAATGGGAGTCTCATTCCCAGTAGCAGGACTGTGAGAGCGGATAAAACAAGCCCCGCATTAGTTTAGATAGGGACCATAAATCACCTCTCCTCCTCGAATTCTTTGGAGAATCTCTGTCTCTGGCAAGTGGGAAAACCTGGGGTGTTGTTCATCAAGCCTTTCTTTTTCTCTTAACTTCCATTCCTGCCCTCCATCACTCCGCCATGCTCCCCTATATATATAATTACCCTTCCACAGATAGACAAAAGTCTGATCACACTCACAGGCCGACACTCCTGCCTTGTCTTTAAATTCCCTGCAGAGTATTTCAGTATCTTTACATGAAGACTGATTAAACTAGGGTTGAGGATTATTGCACAGCCAGCTGTGGAATATAAATGCATTTCGCTCCTTTTCTTTGTCTTTGTCAGCAGCTGGGCATCCGTCTTCAAGAGCAATGTCTGAATAGAAATGGCAAATGTCAGCAAGATATCTTTATACGATTCAACATTTTCACATTCTGGTGTGAAGAAAAATAAATGGGAATGTAGATCTTGTTGACAACACTAACATGCTTTCTTGCGCTTGGACATACGTGAAAATGTGCATAATAAAAGGATAACACAGATAAGAACATTGATAGCACTCCTGCTCTGATTCTAGTCTTTTTGCTAAGCTAATTGTTTCACTCTGTAAAGCCTGAACCATGAAATAATCGCCAGAAAATTCATTTTTTTAAAAAAGTTTCATGTTCTCATATTTGTGAGTGACATCTCCAAAGTTTTAGCGACCCTCCACACTTTCTCTGCCTCCACCAGGTCTCCTTCTCATTTTTTCTTTTTCTGCCCTCTCCTCTGGCTCAGTCATGTGCAGGCAAACAGTTAATGTTCTCGTGCTGTATTTAAAGTCTAAAAAGGTTACAGCGGTCAGCGCGCTTAAACCCCATTGGCTGCTGCAATTAGGGAAGCTTAGTGATGATTGGACCATCTGGATCAAGATGGAACACCTCACGTGAGAATAACGATGAAAGTAATTGCACAATTAGCATTTCTGAACGTAAAAGACAGTTTCTGTCATTGCTTTTTTTTAAAATTGTATTTTTCAGAACCAAACTAAAGATCACATCTCCAGATGTACAAAGAGGGAGGGAGGGCAAGAGGGGGAAAAAGAGAGAGTCAGCCTTAGGAGGATCATACCACAGAGGGACAGGGCTACAGAGACTTAAAGAAAAGGGACAGAAAGCAGATAAAGTGACGCTCTACTTGCGGCTCAATCACCTGCCCCCCGTCGGCACTCTTCTCTGGACCCTCTGCCCCGAGTATCCCATCTCTCTCCACCTCCCATCATTGCTCTTTCTTCTCATTTTCTCTTTCTCCTCGCTTTGGTATCTCAGCCGCTGCACTTTATCTTTCGCCCCATTCGTCACCCCCTCACCTCTCCCACGCCCCCCCTCGCTGACCCAAACGCAAAGTAATTTTTGCCGGCTTGTCGTGTCCTGGTGGAGCCGGCCCCTCTGCCGGTGGCTGCCCCGAGGATTAGGACACAGTCGGGCAGAGAGTCGCAGCATGATGCCACACTGAGTCATGAGGTAAGATAAGATACGGCGCTTACTTCCCCATCTCATCCTGCGTGTCGACATGATGTAATGATAAGCTTTAGGGATGCCTGTGCAGCTATACTGTCTATGACGGTGAAGGCACGGGGGGGGGGTTTGCATGTCTGTGTGAATACGTGCATTCACATTTTGGCTTATGTGTGAGTAAGTTCTGTTAGATGTAGCCACTTCTCATATCTTTGTCATGAATTCGCTCACTTTACACTCTTTATTGGGGTGGTTATCTTCTCGAAATGCTGCATCTATTCTTTTTTACCTACTTATGGCACAGCGCAGATAATCAGCTATCGCAGTGTGTGCCTCCGTGTTCCAGTGCACTTAGTGCCTCATTTCACCCGAGCGGAGGCTGTAAATGTCTCGGTCTCCTCAAAGAATTTGCTCGAGAAGTTGCCTCTATCTCTCCAGGCGAGCGCAGTGTGTGGCAGACAGACATTTTCACAGTTGGGTGGAGGCACTCTGATCGGAGCCCTCCCACTTATCTCATTGTGGTAACTGCATTTTCTACTTCTTTCAAGCTTTGTGGTTCTGACATTATAAAAAAAATCGAGGGGATTTAAAGTCGGGCCTTAGTGTGAGGCTCTGCAGTCCAGTCAGTAGGATGGTCGCTGCTTAAACCCACACACAGCAGAGACTGATAGAAGTAAACATTAATCACTTTTAGTAATAATATTTCATTTGAACCATTAAACCGATGGAATATTGAGGATTTAATGAGCTATGGGGTCTGTAGGGGAAGGTTACTTTGGATTCACATTTTCTACATTTTCCACACCATCATGGTTGATTATTGTTTGATATTGGCCTTGAATGAGGTATTATGTGTGGTTAAAACCCAACCTTACAGAACATTACTTGACGATTCATGAATGATGTGTAATGTGAAAGGTGCACAGTGACAAACCCAACAGTGAATTATCACCCAGATCTGCATTTCCCATAACTCCACAGAGTCTTTTAGTGTCTTTCAGATCATTGCTTTGGTTCTCCAGTCCACAACCTCGCTGTGCCACTTCAGTCTTACCTCTCATCAGCCTCTTCATTGAAAATAGTTGGAAATGGTAATATTTTCTCGGCACCAAATGAAAATCAGACCAAGTTCTCAACTAGCTGATGAACATGCTGGAGCTTAAAGAGTACTGTTTGTACTCATTGTGTAAATACTTGCAGCTGCATCTCATATTATCTTCACAAAGTGATAAAATGTTGAGTAAATGCTTTATTTACTGTAAATGCTAGGTTATCAGACCGTCCCGCCTCACAAGAAGCAATGAAACAAAAAAAGAAGTTGTTACTTCTCTCGACCAATAGAACGTGGCGCCACTCACTCTGGTATTATCCAATTCATTTGAGGAGTCTGAAATTCTGACCTTTAATTGTTCCTCACCGGACCACCAGTTGAATCTGTGGGCACAGTTGAATGTGGGTGGAATACAGACTTGAGATAGCCGCGGCCTATCAAAGTGAGACACTTTGACATTTAATTACAGTGCTTTAATTGGGATAGTACATGCAGGGAACATAAAAAATCTGGACTGGTGCTACTCCAGGTTGCACGGTTTATATTTTTGACGATGTCGACCTTAATTGGTATTTGGCTGTGGGGGAAAAGTTGTCAGACTCAGACAAGGGAGCAGCTGCATTAAACCCAACAATATGGAAGAGGGGAGCACAGAAGCGACAGATTTTCTGTGCTGGTCAGCTGGTGACTGGGTCAGTTAATTCATGCTGTATTATGACTGATAGTAGAGCGTGTAATTAAAAAGGATGAATCTCTATTCTCTTTTTTAATGAAACGGCGAGGACCTTTGGCAAATGGGAGTGAGCCGTCTGTTGCCTCAAATCCAACAGATGAGAGTCTTTTATCTGTGACCAAGATGTGAGCGATACGGATTATGAGTTTTGACGACAGGTTATTGCTTTTGTTCGGCGCGGGGGTGACGTATTTAGCCAAATAGTCTCTGCACCTCAAAGTCAAAATCAGTCATCTTTTATATTCTAGGATTCATTCTCCCTCCTTTTTATATTTTCATTCATTTGCCCCTACCTTCCTCGACTGGTTTTGCCCTTCCTTTTCTCCCCCACAGTGTCCTCCCTTTCATTCTCCCTATCTTCCACCCATCCTCTGCTTTGTCACGTAATATTACATAAAATAGATCTTGTGGTGGTAAGTGGATAAAAAAATAGCCTTTACTGAGGAGACTCTTTTGCTAGCTTTTCCCCGTAAACAAAGCAGGGTTATGTAAAGTCCTCAAAGCCTCCAGATGGACATGTTTGAGGTCCAGTGGTTTGACCGGGAGTCACGTCCAGTGTAGTATTCACAGAAAACACGTACACACCTGTATGTGTCTGGGTTTGAAGGCATTTAGGAGCTTATTCTCATTCCTTAATCCCACATTTGATCCCCACATGCTCACCTTTGCCCCCTGCCTCACACTCACCTTCATGGTAACCTTAACCTCACTTTAATTCAAAATCCTGACCTTTGTTCGAGGCAGGGCGAGCAAACAGAGCTATTGATGTTCAGGAAAACATGTTGTATATACTTTAAAAATGTGGAAATCATTTGTCAAGGATAGCATGCGAGGAAATGGGTTTTATTTAGAGCGTTTAATTGAGCTGTGGTCAGGGAGAAACATCCATATCTGCAGTGGAAAACGCAAGCTGGACGATATGTGATATCCCATATTCACATGATATAGTGTTTCAGCACATATTCTAGTCTAACCTTAATTTTTTATTGTTCTGTGGACAAAATTAGATGCGCAGGGGTCATGGGCATGTACATATGGGTCCCTGTAGATATGGCTATAGATAGCTACTTGGCTAAGAGTCAGCACCAGGTGGCATCTCAGCAGCAGCAAATGGAGCTGACCTCCACTGAACTGGAATAGGCTAAAATTATATTTGCAAATAGGCGATAATAATTCGACTACCAGTATATGGAATATTGAATAAAACATTCACTCACGATCATTTCTATCCTGCCAAAACTACTAAAGAAATGTCTTTAAAAGCTGCTCTATTTTCTTTTGACTGTAGTTAATGCAATTGTGGAATTCTGTTGAACATGCATTTGCATTTTGCAATACAAAGAAACTCATAATGCAACATACAAAAATCAAATTCAACTGTCGGAAGACTGATGTACTGACCCACAAAGGGGCGACTGTAGAGGACATCGCACCTCACGGCTGTAAATCTGAAGGATAATCAGACAAGCGGCACTTTTCACTGGCCAGAGAGATGTTATAAAGTTGAGTGCGTGAGACTGTAAGCGGCATACATCACTCGGGTTATCGAAAGAGCGCTCGCGACATCTCCAGCAAGGCTTCAGCAGTGATATCTGGCCCCTCCGAACCCTCCGGCTTAACAGAAAACACAACCAAAGTCACCTCCCCATAACGTGCTCTTGTTCACCAATATCATTCAAACATGTCCAAACTCGCCATCAATCCCTACAGGAGGAAAAGCACACACCGCTCACATCAGTTCAGAAAGAAATTTGTAGCAAGCCAACAAAGCATTTTTTAAGGAGAGATGCCATACTGCTGGCAAGCAATCAAAATTGAAGAAACAAATGTATAATGATGTCATACGGTGTGCTGCTCCTCTGACGCGACTTCACCTTGATAAACTTTTTCATTCTTCAAGCCCGTCCCCTGTTCCTGAATGTCTTTTGTCATTAAAAAAAAAAAATCATATTTCACCCCATTAATTCTTTAAAGTCTGTGTAAGCCATACCCTTGAGGGCACACTCTCTCTCTGCCTCTGTTATAGCCGGTGCCCTACACCCCGAACAGTGTTGATCTTGCAGTACGTTTCTGTATTTCACACAGCTTGCCCCCCCCCACCTCGCTCGAGACAAAAGGGAGGGTAAAAGTAGTTTATGTGATGCTGTGTGAATAAATTTTCTTTCTCACTCAACACAATCAGATTTTATTGTCACCGGCCCTTGTTTATCTCCTCTACTGAGTCAGCAAGGACGGCTTCACTATTGTGTTGCGTCCTTCTCTTATTGTGTATACATTATTGTTGTGTTAATCTCTCTCTGCCTGCTGTATGCCCACAGGCACAGTTGACCTCCGCCTGCTCTGGCCGGGGACAATCGCTTCACTGATTGTCACACGTTTCTGCAAGAAATGTCCACGCGCAATCTTTCCTCCGTGGCAGCAGACATCTTTGTGTCTGAGATACACACTCACACACACACACATGCTTGCTGTAAGTACAGCTGCTGATGTCTGTGCTTAGTAGCGGCTCTAAAGTTGGCACACATCTGTTCATGCATTGATCCACCCGCTCTGTGTGCGAGCTTGTGTGTGTGAGGGGGGGAAGGCCGCGTCTGTGTGTGTGTGTGTGTGTGTGTGTGTGCACGCGCGGTGGAGACACTGTATATGGCAACATCTTGTCATCTCTCTGATGATGCCATGTTGAGGAGGGGGAGGTTTTCCCAACATTGTCCCCTGCGATCTCACACGCCACATGACACCCTCAGCGTCTGTGTGTGATTGTGTGTGAGCTGGTGTCTGTGCTTCAGTGCGCGCGTGTGTGAGTGAATGGAGTTTATCCCCGCTGGCCCAGATGCCCCGGCTAAATCCATCACCAGCGGTGCTGCACAGCGGTGCTAAGCTGGAACATTTGGCTCCAAGCTAGGAATGAAAAAAAGAGAAAAAAAAAAAGAAAAACAGGAACACACTCACATACACACAAACACACACACAGAAAATTGAGTTTGGGGATTTTTTTTAAAGAGATTCAGAGGTGGATTTTTTAGTGGAGGAGTTGGAGTCAGGGAGCGGGACAGGAGCTTTTTCTCCGACGCTCTGAGCCTTTTTTTGGTGGCGGTGGGGCCGGGGGCGTCCATCCCACTCTCTCCCTCCGTTCACTCCTTCATCCGTCCGGCGTGGCTGACAGGATGGAGCCATGCGACGACGATGAAGAGCTGGGGATGTTAACCGCTTTCCAGTAAGTGTCCTCGTTGTTTACCCGGCTGCGGCCGCCGTGCTTGTCGCCACGACGCAGGACCTCTTTGAGCTGAAGAGCCACCGCCACCTCTTTCAGTACTTCCTAATCAGGGAGTTGAAGCTTTTTTCAAGAGGGCTTTTGTTGATTAAGCTCTCTGGGAGGTTTACATGGAGGTTGCTGCTGGCTGTTGGAGTCATTATGGGCCTCTTGTTAAAGGGGGCGGGGGGGCAGAGTTCTGTTGTGCTGTGATTGATCTTTTGATGCCTTCCCTTCTCACTGTGATTATTGTCATCTGAGACCTGCAGTGTACATTGATAAGAGTGTGTGTTGTTGCTCTGTTGTTGTTGCTAAAGTTGGCTCTGTGTCTCACTTTGAGCTTTATTTAAGGCCGAATATTGAGTTGACATATGTATTTAAGTGCTTCGGAGAAGTTGAAACACGTGACCAAGTTGGAATCGGTTGTAGAAGAAGCCTTAAAATAAGTTCTTGAACTAAAAGTATCAGTAACACATGAATGTGTGTTATTATTTATTATCTGCAAAATATGTGTTGTGTCCAAAGTAAAAGTACTTGTACACGAGGAATAGCCTGTCAGTGTTATATTATCAGACTGGGATCGTTATTATTGATTATATGAACATGTAAGTGGTACTTTGATGGAGTTATAATAGGCTGAGGTTATTTAATCTACTTAGCGTACTCTTGGGTTATTAAATCTTTAATAATGCATCTTGTTTTATACCTGGATCATATGTTGCATATTTAAAAGTCGTTGGTAACTCTAAATAAATCTAGTGGGGTAGAAGTATAAAACAACAAGCAATGTTAATACTTATAAGTAAGTGAAATGTACAACTCGAGTAAATGTTCTTTCTTGTCATAATGCCACAATTTGTAAAAGGTTACTGTTGAAAACTGCTCCCATAAGCATGATTTACATCACTAAACCTTTTTTCTGGATTGTTTATCTCTGTTTTCTGATGGGTTTTTTTTCATTTCTAAGAGCTTTTTGTGTTATAAAGTGCTCAACTTTATAGTTTTGCATCCCAACTTGAATGGGATGCAAAATGGCAGCCACACACACAGTTATGGTCTTTAATATGAATTAGCTAGGTATTTACTGACATGTTAAAGCTGCACCTGATTGACTCACTGTCTGCATCGTCACTGGAGACCTCCCTGGTGATGATCTTTCTTTTTCCTCATCATCCTTGACCGTCACCATCGTAGCCGATCGGAGCAAGCTGATGGATTTAATGCCGGGCTGTCTTGCCGCAGGCTTTAAAGCAGCCATATTGTAATCTTGCGCGCTGAATTGACGGCACGTGAGTCATGTGTTACATAAGGCCGAGGTGGCTCCAAGCAGCAGAGGAATCCAGGACCTTGTAATTACTGAACACACTTTGAGATTACATCATGGATTGAGGGGGTTTATCTAGCTGGCTGTTGGGAAGTGTGGCTCTGTGTGTGTGTGTGTGTGTGTGTGTGTGTGTGTGTGTGTGTGTGTGTGTGTGTGTGTGTTTGTGTGTGTGTGGGGTCTCAGAAAATGTATAAATGTATTATTTGTATGCATGTTGTGTCTTGCACTATGCATATTAGATATGTACTGTAAACACAGGCTACATGCATGTGTACCATACTTGTAGGAGGCTCAGTAGGAGATTTAATTACTTTGCTATTGTCCCTTCAGCTGCCAGATGGTGTGTTAAGTCTGACTGTCATTTGGAGTTACCATCTACATATAAAGCCAAGAACACATTTCAACCTTGCAATCGATGAACTTCACCGAAAACACATTTATGTTTTGACGCTACTGGATTTATAACAAGACATGACAAACAGCTACTTGATCCCCAATCGGTGTGTATGTGTTAGTAAAAAACTAATTAGGGAAGTAGCAACAGTTTGCTTGAAGTAATGGATAAATGCTAGAGACATCTATAGCTGCTGCCACTAATTGGATGAATGTGAAGATGACATTACCAAAACATAGACAGGTTATGAAAAATCATAGTTACAATGACAACAATTAACACAGTGATAAACAACATCCTCTTAAAAAAAGGGTGTATTCAGAATATGATGGTTGGTTTTGATGAAGTGATACTTTATTTCATCTGACAGGGCGGTCGGGAGAAAACTACTGACAGGATGTGCAGCTGAGCACGGTCACCATATTTAGACATGTCATTAATAAAACATGTCTCATAGTTAATTAAAAAAACTCTTGAGTCACTTTAACTTACAAAAAAAAGTGGGATCAGACATACTAATCACACATCCCAAGTTTGTTTTATTCTTGAGAAATCACACTTGAGTGTTAGAGTGATGAGCAGGACTTGGTTATGTGGCTTCAGGATAAATTCTGAATATTAAATAAAAATTCACAGTAGGTTTTTCAGCAGCAGGACAGTAGTACAGTAGAGATGTAAAGATGGCATGCGCTCGCCCTTCTGTCCTCGTTTTTATTCCTACCTCAGCCCGTGCAGCTGCTGGTCAGCTGTGGACTGTGAGATTGAGGAAGCGCCAGATCGCAGCATCATTGTCGAAGGATTACAGCAACAAGGTGATAGGTCATTGGCCAGGAAACATGTGGCCCAGAAAGCAGACAAATGAAATTTGATTCAGATTCAGACTTGGCTCTGCTGTGTCAGTCAGAAAGACAGACAGGCAGGCGTGGACTGATTTTTTTTTTTTTTTTTCAATCTCTCCACCTGCTGTTCCTGGTTTTCAAACCACTGATATTCCAAATATTTGAATGTTGACTCAGCATCTGCAGAATGAGTGACACACATTGTTATACAAGTGAAATGAAGTGGACCTGCTGTGCTGCTTTTTCTCATTCCTGTTGAGCTGCAGAAGGCTCGCAGCAAAGTTTTCTGAAATAGGAGATTATCCAAAAACCTACCAAATGACTACAGAGCATAAACTGAATTTACATTGTTAAAATAAATGTGTTAGTTTTGTACATCAAATAAAACAAAGCAAGATTATAAAAGAGACTTTGAAGTATATTTTAATACAAACTTTGTGGAGCTTCACAGTGAGAGGAATTTAAAGACTTGAGGCTTTTATTCAAGTGTTGCAATATGCCTTTTCACTGTTGAAATTAAGTTCTATTGTTCAGTTTTAGTATAGTTTTATTCACTTTTAAACATTCCACATAACCAGACAAACAACACTGGTGTCATGTGAAAACTTTGTGGGACACTTTGGTTAATCAGTTATATAGATCACGAATGACGGTGCCTCCTGTGGCACAGCACATCATTATCATGTATCGTATATTCAGTCAGAGAACACGTTAGACTCAAGGAAAAACAACACTCACCATTTCATCACTATAGCCAGTTAAAAAGCCTCTGAGGGATGACAAACTTATACACTTTAGAGTACAAATTAAATATGATGACATTCAGTGGTTTTCTGTATTTTCCTTATGTGAGACACATTGGCTGATTGTTAGAGTTCTCCCATTGTTCAAAAGATCGTCCAGAAGAGTGCAGATGAGTTGTGTATCTATTGAAAGTGCTCTTCCTTTGATTATAATCTGCTCTCGCTCCAGCTCGGTGCCCCGCCGCACCGCAGGATGTTTGTGCTCGGATTGGTTGAGTTGGGCTTGAAGGGCCTTGAGGCCAAATCGGTCATAGACCGATTACTTTTCTGGCAGGTGCTCAAAGTCTCGCCCTCCTTCTCTTCTCCTTCCGCCTGTCAGATGGAAATTCATGTAAATTCCCGTTGGCCACAGAAAGCAAACAGAAATGATTTGGAATGCATCATGACAACCATCACAGCCACAATCACCGACTCGGATTTCAAAGATCCAGCACCTCGTGAAGGAAATGTAAAAAACACACAATGCTTTAAATATTCCAGATATTATTACATATTTTTTTATTTTTCACTGCGTCCTCAAAAATACGCTACAGGGCTGCAGAAATGGGTTGTCAACCACCTGCAGTAGCTTTGATGTATGAAAATCAGAATATACAGTAAATTTGACATGGTGTGGTGCGGGACTTTCTGCCCTTTTCCATTTGCATTGAGATCAACACAGCCGTATTGTCAGATAAGCCAGGCGTGTTATCGGTGATCTCCCTGCAGTAACACTTTAACCATGCACCCAATTTATGTATTATTACTTTATTTTTTATTTATTTGCTTATTCTTTTCAAGATGTTTGTTTCCTTTCTGACTCTATAGGATGAGCTAGTCATGTAGGCCAGGAAAACTGGACTTCATAGAGTCATGCTATCTTAACTTGCATTTATTAATAATTAATTTATTATCATTTTTGGGTACTTTACTTATTCATAGGCGTATACACTTATTATTTTTTGCTGACTTGTTAGTTTCCTGCCCTCATCTAATAAAAATAAAGATAAAATAATTTCCATTTTCTAGTAGGGCTATACAGAAACCCTTATTTGACAAAGTGAAGTGTGTTCTCTCCTCTCCTTTCTTTCCCTAACACAGCATGATACATTATCAGAGTTAAAAGCAAATTACTGCCATACACCACACTGCATTTAATGTACTGTAAGCACTGCGGCAGTTGTGTTGACGTGTGTGTGTTTGCCCTGTAAAAGACCATCACCAGAAAAGCTGACCGCATCATTGACCAGCAAGGCTGAAGCGTCAATACCACATCACCAGCCGAACAAACCCCGTGTCAGTGTGTGTGTGTGTGTGTGTGTGTGTGCAGCTGGTAGGTATTGACAGGGCGTCACACGGTGTTGCTTGTTATCCTGTGTCAGTTGTTGTTAGAGTTGTGTGTTGATTTAGCCTCACTGTTGTTCATGCAGGAAGCAGATGATTGGTAATCTCGCTGGGAATGCCACTTTACACACATACACACACACACACACAATATCTGTGGCCTGCGTATGACTGCGTGTGTGTGTATGTGGACGCGAGGACCAGACGTGTAACGGCGCGCTGCACTAAGTGGGGATTTGCGGCGCAAATCCATCGCCTGTTTTCAAACAGTCAGGGATCTTTCATAAACGTCAGATGAGCTAATGTGCAAAGCTGCAATCCTTTAATGACTAAATGCAGATATGGCGGCGGCCCCACCACTTACAGAACGTTTGCATTCAGCGGCGTTATCGCGTGATGTTTATCTCTGCCCGTCTACCGCAGGAACTGTGAGGTTTAAACTCCAAATGCCACTTAGTCACATATGTTCTGCTCTCAACAGATGGTTAAGATTTGGATTAACAAGTTTTCTATCACTTTCTTTTTTTAGCACACTATATTTTTTGATGCCACAGCCTTCATGTCAAACAGATTCAGAAATGTCATTTTTTTGAAGTGGAGTGGTGCTGAATTTTGATTAGAGGCTTAAAAAATATATATAATTCATTGAGATTTTGGCTTGATTAGCATTCAGACCATCACACGGATTCAGCATCAGTGAGCCAGCAGCAGTAGTGTACATCATTTAAAGCCTTTTACAGCCAGTACTGAAAATCGGTATTCAGTGAGTGAACAGGCAATATGACTTCCTGAGAAATACTTGCAAAGCAAAATTGAATTATAAGGTGAGAGCCTCCTTTCCCTCCGCACCGCACTCGTAGTGTGTGTGAAATATACTGTACCCCAGCCAAATTGATGCTGACAAGTTAATTCATTTTGAAGTAAATGCTAAATTTCGTGGGGTAAAGTCAGGTAGGAAAATGCTTTCGCGCTACAGATATATGAGATTTAACCCCAACTGATTTATTTTGCCTAACAGTGTATCACGACTACATGGCATCAGTTTCTGTTGGCTCAGGTTAGAACAGTTACTCTTCTCAAGGTCTTTCTCGATCTGTTTCAGTCCTAATAAGGTGGTCCAAGGGTGGAATAGAGATCCTAGTCGCCCGTCAGCAGGTTTTGTTAAAATCTGTTCATTGTTGTGCTCATATCTGGCTCCATTCACTGACCTGTACAAATCTCGCTGAAGTATTCTCCAGTTCCCTTCATCCTGAATGAGAATGACAGGAAACAGCAACAATTGAATTATTTTATTCTTGTGGATAGGCAGAATATTGTTCCTGTCTTGTTGATGGTGTCAGCATGAAACGCTGGACTTGAACTCCCTAAAAGTATTGTTAACATCATTTCCTGTGGCTGCTTCACCGCAAATACCTTTGAAAGCATTTACAGGTGTTAGTTCATGGTCTGAAATCCATTCTCAGATGCAGATGGAGTTAAAGTTGGTCTAGTTTTCTGTTTCCGCTGCAAAGACAGAATGAAGTAGTAACTATTCAAATGAGTCTTGCAATTTAAAATCTTAAGTTTATACAAGTCAGAGAACAAAATTCACCTGAAAATCAGCAGAGCAAGGCTCATTTGCTTTCCTGCCAAGGTTTAAATGAAGATATTGATTCCACTCTCATATCTGTTAAAGAAAATATGAAGCCGCAACCAGTTATCTTAGCTTAGCATAAGGACTGGAAGCACAGGGAAACAGGTGAACAAGGTTTGTCTAAAGACAATGAAGCTTCATATTCAGCATAATATTTGCATTAAGCATGTGAAATAGCATAAATTACAGGCTATAGGAATGTAATTACTGCCTAAATCTCAAATGTTGTTGTTATCATCATCTCTGCATGGCTGCGGTGGGTTCGATTTCTAATGTAAACCTCATGGAAAGTTTCCATCGTTTGCACTTTAACAGTGTAGCACTCCAGTCCAAACATACTTTAGCAAGTCAAACAGGAAACGCCACAATGCGGGCGCTCGCTCGGCTTCTGCTCCGGGAGAGAAAAACAGTTATTTATTACTTCCACCCTTTGCCCAGAACACTTCCACCATTACTCCGACTCTCACTTTCTTCTCTCATCACTGGAAGAGCTGCTCACTTATGTTCAGCCACACTGGGACCGCTGCCCAAAACGAGGGCCCGGCGGCCCCTTTGTCATCGCACATTATTGGTCCTTAGCCTGGTAATCACGCTGTTAGTCCCCACATTCATTCAGCAGTCGTTCCTCACAAATAAACTATTCCTACCCAGTAAAAGTGACTTAAGCCGGTTGTCAAAATTGTATTAACACATTTTCTCTTTCCCGTTTAATTAAGCTATATACACATAGAGAAATGGATGTAAGGGATTATAATGAGTTCCCTATTAGAAAGTGAGACAGAGCGACAGGCTTGGGTGCACACATGTTTGCCTGCTTGTTCGTGTGTGTGTGTGTGTGTGTGTGTGTGTGTGTGTGTGTGTGTGTGAGCACATTTGGCAGTCAGACTGCTGGCTTTCCTGCTCGCCCTCCAGAGATGTGGCTCACAGAAAAAAGAAAAAAAACAGAAAGAAAACGCACTCTCTCGTCAGTATTCAAGCTTAGTGAGTGTGTGCGTAATTAAATGTCACGCCGGGCTTGAAGAATAGCTAATAGCATTTGATCAATTTGTTTAGTCTGCATATGGATCTCAACTCTCCGCATTTTCAGAGCGTGTACGCCAGGCCACGGCGGCGAGTATGTGCGCGGCATGCAACCACAGAGTGCATATATACTCCAGAGGACAGCGTGATTGTGCATGTGGAGGCAAAAACCCAGGGGTCCGGGGCAGCCGGCAGCTTGCTAATATGCAGCGAGGTGACAAATAGCCCCCGTCGTTTCCCACCCTTCCTTATCTCCAAAGTGTCTCCGACAAGCACCGTTATTGAGGAGGGACGTTTAAGAGGCTGACAGTGGGGAGGTGTGAGAGAAGAGGGGGAGACAGAGAGGCAGAAACGACGAAGAGCCGAAGCCAAATGTATTATTTGTTTAAAGGCACACGGAGCACTCGGCAGGTTTAATGCGTCAGACGCGGTCCGGTCGCTGCCAGGCAGATAAAAACTCAGCTGCTCTGGGAGAGAAACTTTTAATATGAAAACAGCATTCTCCTGGGCCTGTGGGAAGGTTTTACAGGACATTACCTTGAAGAAGAACTATAAGAGTCTTCAAGGTTTAGACTTTTTTTGTTAGAAAAAGAACGGATGGATAGAACCAATAGCACCAAATTGCATCAGTGATCTGAAAACTATTGAAAAGTGCTTGCACTTGATATCAAATGAGCTTTTTTTTGTCTTTGTCAAGAGATGAACTTTAAGTCACTGTAAATTCAACTGAATCCACTTTCAGATGTCTTGATGTTGTCTGTCCTTCTTTATTACTCATACTGGAGAACTCCCGTTGTGTGTGTCCATAATGTATCAAAACAAGTGAACTGAAAGATTTTTGAAAATCCAACTTAATCCGTGTCTGGTATGGTGGATCAGAGAGTATCAAGAGATGAAGAATTTCTTTTGGCATTGCTGCATCTATTAGATGGTGAACAGAGAAGTCACTGGAAATAAGAGGAGTGGATATGTGTGGAAGAGTCGTAATGTCGGTGACTGCACTCAGCTATTTTGATAAGGTCTCTGAATTATACGTGTCTGCAATAAAAAAATCATCTATATGAGCTATGCTGATACATCAGCCAGCACTTTTTCACCTTATTGCAGATACATCACTGTCAGAAGTGTCAAAAACGTCTGCGGTAGTTCTGAAATAAAAAAAACCCAACTTTTATTGAGACTTTCAACTTTAAAAAAAAACCCCAAAAAACTCTTTCAACTATAAAATGTCCCATGTTGTATGATTTTAAGTCACAATAATTCTTATAAAGAAATTACAGACATCTTCCTCAAAAGATGTGTCAATATTGGCCTGCTGTATTAACGATTAGCAAAAAGAGAGGTGGACAGTAGTAAAATATCCCTGCGATTGTTTTCAATATGAAACATCATTCGCTGTCACAGTGAGGTGAAAAGCTACATTTATACAGAATGATGGGACATGAAGGAAGAACGTCAGCATGTGACCACACATGACGTGACGTATAGAAGTAACCTAGAATTTTTGTCGATAAATCCATCAGAGCTGGTGTGACGTCAAGAAATCTATAAATTTACAGGAATAGAAATTGATGTCATGCACCATCCTTGAAGCAGCTCTCCTTTAAATCCATATTTTTTTTATGCTTTTTCCACAAAACGCCGGCTTCTCTCTCGTATCTTGTAACCAAATCTCAAGCTAACCCCTCTTGATCTCGAACAGCGTGACATTGTGCATATAAAGCACAGGCCTTCTCTGCTTCCTCTCCTCCTTTCTTCTTTTTTCTCCTCCCCTTGTCATACAATCCATTCGCCTCTTGCCCTTTTCCCATCTCTTTCATTCACTCCATCCTTCAGTCTCCTTCTCTCCCGATCCATCATCGACTCCCACATCATACCTCCGTCTTACGACCCTTTCAAATATCCCTCCCTCTCTCTCATCCATCCATTTATCCTCCCTGACCTCTCTCTGTCTTTCTCTCTCTTTTCGTCTCTCACCCTCACACCCTCATCATCTCCCCCTTCATACACCTCCCTCGTCCCGCCTTGGATCAATCTAGTGCGTTTCTCCTCTTTCTCACACCATCCCTCCCCTCCCTCACTTTAGGGTCGTCTGCCCCATCAGATTAGGCCTGCGTCATAAGGAAAAGAGAGAAAGAGAGAGAGAGATTGCCTGCTGGATTAAAGGGGGTGCTGGAATGAAATTCTATGATCTCATTGTTTAGACACATAAAGTTGTTGTATGTGTGTGTATGCGCGAGTGTGCATGCGAAAGGGTGGCGTTGGCTTTATCCCCTGTAATGACGGCGAGCTGGTCGGGAAAGGCATGCTGGGAAATCACGCATGCGTTTCCTGGCGTGGTGACAGAGAGTTTAATGAATGACTGATCTGCACTTTTATTGTGTTCATATATTATTATGACGTAGTGTAGATTGGACAGCATATTAGCTCGCAGAATGATGATGGATCGGAGCACAGAAACCGGACATTACAGAGCAATCAGGTTTACATTCTAATAATTAAAAAGAATAAATTAGAGTTTGAGGCAATATTATGATTGAATGTCTGTGCTGTGACCCAGTAAAACACAATTTATTCAGTTATTTATCAACTTAAAAGAAGACTGTAAAAGTGAGAGTAACAATAACTTAACATTTCTCACCAGAAGACGTCATGTTTAGCAGCAGTCAATGTAAAAGTATCCCTTGTGGATTGTTACATTATATTGCATCATTATTACTGCAGTACCATGATATGCATCACACTTTATAATAGATATGTTTGGTATGTAAAATCTTACTCTGGAAATTAAAGCTGTCAAATAATAATAGATACCATTGCATTAAATGGAATCTACCTACTTAAGAACAGTGCTTGAGTTAATGTACTAAGAACAAACTATACAAAGAAAGATTTTTATCTCCATGACATGAATGTATTTTACTTAAACTGAGATACAGTGCTCTTTTCTGGCTCGCCACGCTGGATGCTGATCTGGGTCTGAGAGGCCCTGTGCTTTGTACGCTCCACCAGCCGCCCTCCTCCCTGTGACGGTTTAAAGATGTCACACTTCATCGCCGGTGAACGTAAGCCAGGCAGCGGCAGCGTTTCCATCAAAGCGCAATTTGCAGAGCAAATAAGCAGTACATGGCCATATTTTTGCAGCAGAGGGGGTCGGCCCTGTGTATACTTGACAGAAGTCTGCAGAATACAGAGCGAGAAGCGAGCCGGCTGCTGCAAATGTGACCGGTGATTTATGTATGAACGCCACCACTCACAGACTCGAGGGAAATGTCGAAGTTGTCAAGGTCCAAATTCTTCTGTCAGAAAAGCCTTTCATCATTTCTTTATCCAGCATCAGCCGATCAGCCAGATGTTTTAATTCAAGATTCATGCGCTTCATTACACAACATTTTAACTGTGTGACTTTGTTGTTCTTGAAGCAGCCTCGGGTGAAAATCACATTACGGGATAATAATATGCTAGCTATTTTGTTGGCTGCGTTGTGTCCTGCACTTTTTAAGGAGAATGAAGAGATGCCTTGATATAGATGCAACACACACACACACACACACACATATGCAGGCAGGTTAATGATTACCTCTACGTGTGTGTCAACCATCATAGATAGAGCACAAGGCGAAGGAGTGCTGAATGCCAATGCGGTGTGTAATAATGCAGCGCACACGCTCTGTCTTTCTCGGGCTCTCTCTCTCTCTCTCACACACACTCAGTCGCTCACACTTGAATGGTGACCTTGGGCTATATTGTTATTCATTAGTGGACAGAGGTGGGTAGGCTGCCTTCTCTTCTCTTATCTCTATGGGACACAAACCAGCGGTGGGATGCCCGCGCGTTCCGATCTGTCCCCACTGTAATAAGCATCGCTGTTTTAAATCAGAGGGGAGAGATCAGACAGCAGCCTTGAAAGATAAAAGAAAGGTCCTGCTGTCCTGTCCGTCAGGTGCTGAACAGTTTCATGGACTATGAGGGATTTATTATTTTTTATTCTAAAAAAAGTTTTTTTTTTTTCAAATTCAGAATTCAGGAAAGATGAGCAGAATAGGAATTTGCATCTCACATATGGAGAGCAGTAACCAAAATAAATTATATCAAGGCATCCTCAATTAAAAGGCTTGTGTCAAAGTAACGCGTCACTTGTGAGAAGTTATATCCCAGAGTTTTTTTTTCTGTCTATAGTCATCAGTCACGTCTAAAATCTACACGTTTGTTGAAGACTTCCCATGACTCAACTCTTTTCTTTGTTATATATGTGCCATTGTATGAGAGCTCCTGTTCCCTTTCACGACTGTCAAAGTTGCTGCTGTCCCTCCGAGATTGAAACCTGTTCATAAGATTTTGAGAGTGGCTTTGAGAGTTGAATAGGTGGGCAAGTCACTGGAGGTGTAGTCAGTGGAGTGTGTAAGTAAATTACAAGCTTATATATAAAAGGTCCTGCATGTCCTTCACACACCCCCACTCAGAAAGTTAAGAACGCGGACTTGTTTAATAAACCATCCCTCTTCGTTTTCTTGCATATTTATTATGCACTCCTCCTCCTGCATGTGAGTTTCAGTGAACTGAATTGCTCTCTTCCCTACTTTTGAAGAAGAAAGATGACGCATAACAAAATCAAGTGTTTTTTTTTTTTTTTCCTCCAAAAGATTCGATTTAAGAAGAATAATGGGGTTCGCCTGCGGTCTGAACCTAAATCTTTATAGAAGTTAACAGATATGGCACAAAAGCAACACCAGCTCACGCTCGGTTCAGAGGGGTTAGTGGAGAGCGTCGGCACACTCTTTGTCCTGCCTTGCGTCCCTTTTATGAAACAAGTCATAATACTAAAATGGGAATTTGTGGACCTTGGCAAAAGTTCACTCGCTCTCCCCCACTTCTTCATTCATTCCTCCCTCTCAGCCCTTATGCCTGCTGGCCGCTCTCCATCCTCATAGATCCCCGCTTGCCTTTATTATCCTGTCCATTTCAAATTAGGCGACTCCTTCCGCAGTACTTCGTCCAATCTCTTAAGCCTAAAGGTACCACTCCTCTCACTTACCCAACCAATCATTAGTCACCATTTCCTTCGCCAATCCAATCAGCTCCTCCCGTAGTGCATGATAACGATGACAAAGTGCAGCCGGCAGCTCACTCACCAACACCAGCAAAAACTCTGGAACTACATTTTATTATCAGTTATCTGTTTTACTTTTCTAATCTGATGCTGAAGGTCGCTGCATTTCAGGTTACAAATAAATACATCGAGACTCTATGTTTGTATTTATGTTATCTGTAGCCATGCATAGTAAGACGGTGTAAACCAGTACAGAAACTGTTATTTTGTGGCTCCCCCAAATACTTCCAGACACTTTTTGATTTCCACCAGTTGCCAGTCTGACCCGAGACACGACTGTGATTTATTTGACAGAAGATGGTCACTTAATTTCAAAGATGAAGGATCGGGATCGATTCCTGAAACTCCCGGTGATGCACAACACCATATATCCCAAAATAGCTCCTATCTGTGATAAATTCCTGCAGGAAATTGAACGCGCTAACAGATAAAAGGGCCTTCATTCATTTCTCTCTCTCTCGTCCTCTGATGTGATGTGACCAGTATGAAATTATGGGAGACCAACTAGGCCTTTTATATCCTGCCAC
>JBAJHX010000011.1:3470045-3486647 GCA_037176925.1 Amniataba percoides | reverse complement strand
ATCCCAGCATAAAGCGGATGTGAGTGTCTGAGCGTCTATTTCAGAAAGTTACAGAAACGATCGGACTTGCCTTAAACCGACACTGGAAAGGTGCGATGGGGCGGAGCAGTTCTGGCTGATTTCCCTGCCCCATTAACCCTGAAGGATCCTGCTGCATTAGATGAGTTACAGAAGTGGAATTAATGATAACCTAAAGTTTGTTGAATATCAGAAAAAAAGACACTTAAGGTAACTTTAGAAGGTTATTTAAAGGAAACACTGGACGTATCGCTGTATAAATATTTAAGATGGGCTGTGCTGTTCCTGTATTCACTGTCAATCTGAGCAGTATTTTTTTAAACTTTTTTTTCCCCAAAAAAAGAAGTCTAAACTAAGACTCAAACTTTTAATGTCACCAAGCAGTCTTGCGTTGAGCCCTGGGGAAATGTTGGTGCTCATAAATAGTGATTAGACTGTCCCGAGTCATCAGAATAGCTTTTTGTGAATTCTTAAATTTCGCAGTGTTCAATTTGAGAATATCTGCCTCCATTTCTCTCGTTTCATGAGTCAGCCGGCGTTACGTCTCCCCTCCGTCGTCCCGATCTGACAGCTGCCTGCCGAGAAATTAAAGAAAATGCCAGCATCCAATCCTCTAATTATTGTCACTTTTGGTTGCTGGCGTTGAGGTCAACAGGCCAGGTGAACAAAACACCGTCACACACCTGCGTGCACCGATAACACCACAAAAATGAGAATAAGTGAAACGTACTCCTTTTACTCAGAAGACGCGCACTTCCTTTCATTACACGCCCTGTTGAGTTGAGCTGGATTACATGGGATGCTAAACATACTCTCCGCTCTTTTGCGTCCAATTAAAGTTTATCATTGCCACAGAGGTTCCTACGTGGTTTGTCCTTGGCCCCTTTGTGGCACGGGGCCAGAAGGAGCAGCGTCTCGCGAAGGCTGAACCATCTGTGCGCTTGACGACAGGCTCTGTGAAGGGATGTGTGTGTTTGTGTGTATATGCAAAACAAGAGAATAAGAGTCCTTGAATGTTCTTGTGAGAAACTAAAGGCAAACACTGTAAAAGTTAGTGATCTTGACTCAATTTTCTTGTATTAAGGCGATTAAATCTAATTTATTTTGGTGCCAGTTAGGTTTTGAAACAAATGGATGAACGTATAACGTCAAAAACGTTCTCCGAATTTTGTTTGTGCCTGGGAAACACATCAAACACAGTGTTTCAGCCGCAGGGGCAAAAGATAACTACATGTTGATCCGGACTTCTGTTTCATGCATCAGCCATTTTCACTCTGAGAAAGATGATCAAAAGCAGAGCGCTGCTTCTGGATGAGAGCGAGCAAGGAAGCTGCCTCGTCACCAAGATGCATGATGCACGCTTGCATCATTGTGAGCGGTGCATGAGCTCACTTTGTCAAACCAAACGGGGGAGGAAAAGAAAGAAAAGAACAAGGAAAAAACCCTGAGAGACGGGGTCCTGCTCCCATCAGCGGCTCTTTCTGCAGAGTCAGCACTCCTCTGCCCATCACCCCCTCCCTCCCCTCTCTGTCTCTCAGTTGCTTTGCCTTTACAACCAAAGCACTTTTACTCTCCTTCTTTTTTTGTCCCTCCTCCATCTTTCATCCTGATTTCCTCCCCCCTGCACCCCCTCCTCCTCTTCCTCCTCGGCATCCTCCCCTCTGCCCTGCAAAGGGACTTTGCAGCCCGGATGAAACGGAGGGCAAAGCTGGAGCCAGAGAGCATCCGTCATCCATTCGCTTTGTCCCTCCCTCCCTCCCTCTCTATCCCATCCCTCTTCCACTCTCTCCCCCTCCCTCTCTCCTCCCCCTGCTCGCCGCGGCTAGGATTGCTGCACTTCTCTCCGAGACGGAGAGCACAGCGGGCTCGCTGCAGCTCAACTAAGCCAGGTTGGAGAGCAGCGGGGAGAGGGCTGACTCGTCCCAGAGAGAGAGAGAGCAGAGAGGTGGAGAGGGGGGAGGAGGGTGAGCAGGAGGGGGGTGACCCTCACTGTCTCTGTCATCACTTAAGAACGCAACACTGTGGAAAGATAGAGGGGGGGGGGCTGCGCTACTGGACGGGGCACTCAACCAGGATGATACTTGCTGCCGTTTGAGTTCATTCCCCGAAACTGCAAGATGATTCAGTCAGGAGGCTTCAGTTGACTCTTGGTAATATGGATCCGGGTTGAATCTGGATTGTCGGAGGGTTTCAGAAGCAAAGGGATTCGGATGTGGATGTAGAATGCTGATGTGGAGCGTCTAGGCTTTGGGACGCAGCGCTCTGTAGCAGGACCACATGGACATGTTTGGCTTCTCCAAGATGCCAAAGCTGTCTGGGTGAGTGTGTGTGTGTGTTCTTCTACGGCTGTTGTCTGTTTTTTGTGTTTTTTTTTTAACTTTTTATTTCAATTTCATATATTAGTATTTTGTCCCAACTGTCAGTTGCGCCGAAGCAAATTAAAGTTAATCCTCCCACAATATTTTCAGGTTAAACTGTAAAAAAACAAATTGCCCGTTTATCAGTTTCTGCGAGCTCTACGAGGCACGTCAATAACTAAAGATTGGGGCCTGCATTCACTGTTGTGTGTTTCATTCAAAAAGTTTCATGACTTTCACAGTGTATGAAAGTTTCAGTTGCGTGACCCGGCTGGAAAGAATGTTTGATGAAGCGAAAGCTGCATCTGATGTTAATGTTGCACAAAACAGATCGATGCCTCAGTATCAGAGGCACTCACTGATTGGGTTGCTCCAGATGTACTCTGCAAGGCCTGGTCATGTTTTTTTCTCTTGCTTTTTCTGTTATTTGGGTGTCTAAGATATTGCAAATTTTTAGATCTTTGAGATACACCTCATGCTTAGGTATGTGCGTGGCAGCAGCTGCAATAACAGAGGCTCGGTGAATGTGGGAAACGGGGTGATCGGAGTCAGAGAGTCCAAGGAGCTTGCAGATAGTGCGAGGGATTAGAGAAGAGATGAAGGAACGAGAGAGGACGGACAGTGGTTGTTGAATAGGATGGAGACGCAAAGTGAAGCAGCGGAGAGCAGAGGGGCCAGAGGAAGAGTTGCAACGAGACTACCAAGTACTTGAAAACACAGCTTGGTTTAACTCTGTTCTGGAGAAGGAGGTTTACCCACATGCAGTCCCTATGATGCACAACCACGCCCACTTATTGCAATGATACAACAAGAGGAAAAGCTCAAACGTGTTATTATATCGTGTTCTGATTCAAGCACCCAGTGTGGCAGTTTAACATACCGAACCAGTGGAACTGAAGCGACTTCGGGCCCGAAATGTGAGGAAACACTAAGAAGTCTTAAGACAAGAGGGAGGGTCGGTAAGCGGCAGCAATAATGAAGAGCTCAGCACACGACAATCCCCGCTCGCTGCGATTTTACATGCCACACATGTGTCCGGCACAACATGTGTGCGCATACATGTTTGCACAATCCTTGACTCTCGATGTGCGCTCGCATTGCTAAGCCCGCTAAACGTGGCTCACGGCAAATCTTTTAAACCTGCACATACTCAGACTCAGAGGTTGGCATCTGGAGTGTGTGTTCGGCCTCTGCTCGGAGGCAGAACGAGAAAGAGAGGAAGACTTCAAGTGTCCATTGTGGTTCAGACTCAGGGATATGTATGGTTATAAAGACATTCATATGCTGATGTTTGACCAAAGGTTGACGGGACAAGTCTGACTTTCAATCAAGAATAGTTGTGGTGTTTGTTAAAGTTGGTGCTAACAGGTTAAAAAAATATGTATTTTCACAAGTTAAATCTCTTTTTAAGTCCTAGATTCAGAGGTTGGTTGTGCTCTTGCATTTCCTGTGCAGTCTTTCAAGTTAATGAGTCCATAGGTATAAATGTGTGTGTGTGTGTTTGTATATATATGTTATATGTTTCAAGTCAGCATCATTATATGTAACTGTCACTGGGAGGAGCACACTGTGATGTAGTGATGGAGAAGAGTAAGATTATCAAGCAAAAAAAAAAATTACCCCACCTAAAAGTCTCAAACAATGAGTGTCAGCCTCTATTTCGCCTAGAGTTCAAACAAACTGAATTAACTCACAATTTAATTAGCATATTAAGTGGTAATAAGACATAGTCTTATATATTTAAAACTTTTTTTCAAAAGAGTAAAGTAAAAACTTTTTTTTTAAAACCCAAACCACGATGGTTCCCTTACCTCAACAAATTTTAACTCAAATTGTGATCTCTTCTAAAACCGAACAAGGTCTAACAAACCATCACTGCAGCAATGTCACATCATAAAATTTCATCTTTGTCAAAGCGTTTTGTGGCAGTTTAGAAGGGCCCAGACAAATGATCTTATCTTATTGTTTAATTTAGAGGACTCATAGTCTTGGATGTGTGAATCTTTGACTTAGTAACATATCCTTGCATTTCTGACTTCTCTTCCTCTGTGTGTATGTTTTGCTGCTGTTACGCCGTAAATTTCCCCATTGTGGGACAAATAAAGGAATCTTGAATCTTGAATCTTGAATCAATCTTGAATATTTCTCCACTCTTCAGTCATCTCTCACTGTGCTGTGCTTCAACAAAGCGCAGCCTTTTTGAAAATCAAACAAGTAAAGCAGTCTAAATTCGTTCTTCTGCCGAATTTACCAAACCGATAAGGGAAAGCACCACACTGTGCTCTCCAGTGCTTTTAATGTGTGTGAAGCGCGGTTTTAACATCCATCATCGTGTGGATATAAATAAATAGTTTATCTTCTTTAAATATTTGTTTTCCAGACTTCATTTCAGTGAAACAACACATAAAATGGAGAACATTCAAATTTTGCGCATTCATTTGGATGAATGTGTCACACAGCATAGAAGCAAGTGTGCATGGCCTGCATATTAGAACATATTATCTTTGCTCGACTTCTAATTTGAATAAACAGCCTCCATTTCTCTCAAGAACTGCTTCCCCTCCTTGTTGCGTTCCAAGAGTTTCACCCTCCTTGCACCTCTCCTTATGCTTTCCAACTTTTGTCAGCCGGTCAAAATGTTTGCCACACCCTCTTTTACACATTTGGCTCCGTTCGCTGTCGACAGACTGTAAAATGGCGAAAATTAATAATGGCGTAACGCTAACAGGCGCCGCGAGGAGCGTTGCGTCACTGGCAACTTAGCCGCACTTCCCCTGCACCCAGATGGCCGCTGTGGATCCGCGAGATGTCACAATACAGTTTCGCCGCCTTCTGTTTGCAGATGGCGGGCGAGCCAAATTTGCTTCATAAACTTTAATGAGAAGTTGTGGATCATTTATCACCTTTTAATGCTCGTAATAAATCATCGGTAGGGAAGGTGGGAAATAAAGCAGCTGCGGCAGGTGAGAGGGATCTGTGATCTGTGTTTGTTGTTCCTACTTTAATTGTGGACTAATAAGAGTCTCACATCTGGCTCCATTTCCTCAGCATTAACCTTCTGCGTTCCGATCCCAGCATCCTAAAGACAAAGACGGTACCTGCATCTGCGTTTGCAGTGTGGGAAAATCTTGGCTGTCGCGTGTCGGCATTTGGCAGCGAACCTGGCCAGCAGGGCTTGTTTGTGTTCTGAATATCAGATTGCAATAATGCATGCCAAATTGCCTTCTGCTTTATGCCAATGCATGCTGCTACTTCAGAGGGCAAAGATCCATTGTACTGAGAGCCATCTGACAAGCCGCGGCATCCTAAAGAATGCTGCGTGAGTGCTTTTCAATCTCAGTAAGTCGGGGCGCTCATTAAATTACCTTGAAAACAGCCGTAACGGTTTCATAATCAGTTCAGACGCTATAATGAAAAGAATTCTTGCTGTTTCACTTGTGTCTCTATATGATACTGAAAATGTTACTTATGTAACATATGAATGGAGGTAGGAAAAAAAAAAGATTTCCGATGTTAACGTGAGTTTATTTTACATTTTAAAGGGTTTCTTAATATAACCACATGGCTCATGTGTACATTGGAAGAGTTGTTATAATCACTCCTCCCTGTTCTGCACCCACAGAGGGAACAAAACCTGTGTAAAACATATGCAGGGAAAACCACGTGCATATTAAAGTACAGATATTTTTGTTCCTTTGTAGTGGCCAGTGAGTAATAAAAAAAAGAGCATTGTGTATTTTTTTTCCAGTTGTGTGGTGTAGGTCCACGTGTCGCTGCCCACATGTCAAAACACACAAATCAGAGGAGAAGAAAAAAATAAATAACAGCGGACTACAGCGCTGTCACCACCACCGCCCTCCTCCTCCCCCATTCCTCTCTTTCTCACTCTCTGCCCGTAACCCTTAAAGTTGCACGATTTTCTTGATTTGAGTCTGGATAATCCTCCTAAGGGATTTGGTCGGTGATCACTGCAGGAGGGGCCCGGCGGGGCCAAAGCACCGTTGGCTGTTTCATTCACTGTATGAAATCACATCAGACATCTCCCTCGCTCTCCCTCGCTCTCCCTTACCTTCCTGCCCGCTTCGTTCGGCGGTGCGTCCGTCAACTTATCTGCTGATCTGTCCCTGCCTGCAATTTAAACCAGGTACAGTCGGCCTCACAGATGCATCTTTCAAACTGATTTTGTTTCTGAGGAAGAAGTATACTTAAAGGACTGTTTGCTTTATACGTCTTTAAAATAAATTCTTTTCTTTTTTAGCCACAGTAGCAACTTTAATTTCAGCCCAGCAGAGTAACACATTTGTTATCTCTCAGCACTTATTCGATAAAATATATAGCAGCTCTGAAATGGAATACTTTAATCAGTCCTTCATTATTACCCGGATCTTCTGCGGGGATTCATTTCCTGGTGAACACTAATATTCTGTTATGTTATGATTACCACATTTTACTTCCCATAATTCCAGTCATCTCTCACACCGAGATAATACCAAAAGACCGGAGCGATGCGACTCACGCTTCCGCACCCCCCAAACACACACACCCCGCCCTCTTCCTTTTGACGAGGAACCAAATTCGATCAGCTATGCAAATGAAGTATAAAACCCATTTTGTTCCCTGCTCGGTTTCAGATCCCGGCTTCCTTCCCTCGCCTCGCCGAAAAACAAAATAACTTTTTAGAACAAGTGTTGTCTCCCAATTACGCACCCATTCTGCAAGGGCACAATACACCAGCTGATCGGCAGAGCAAAAAGTGACACTCTCATTGAACTCTCGCTCAAAGGAGTGTGTCACACGCTCTGTGGGTGTTAAGAGAATCTGACATACGCCGTGTGTTTCTCTGTTGGCACTTCCATGTCTCATGTATTCTGCATGGAGCCTTGCTAAGGAGGCAAAACTGCTCAGTGCATTATTTAATGACACCTTGCTGCGCGGGCTTTTGCTGCATAAACGGATAAATGCCTTGTGACCACGTAACCGTGACTGTGAAGGTTCAGTTGCGCCTCGGCACGCTGACACAACCTCCCCTTTTCCCCAACGCCCGTCATAACGAGGCGTGTAATGGTGTTTGGCCTTGGGTTGAACCCCGGAACAATCCCTCAGAACAAAGGCACTAAAACTACCCATGTGTCCCGAGACGATTCACTCAAGAGACTGATCTTTCTGAAGTTTCAACTTTCTAACACCGTGGTCGACACTGTGATGAGTTAGCAGCTGGCTGCAGTGCTACATGTTCCAGCTGAGGTTCATTTATTAGAATTGCTTTACTGGTAGTTTCTTTGGATTTACATCATCAGGACATCTAAAGGATCTTTACTGAGGAGCACTGAAGCTGCTCAAGAGCTGGCCCGAGTTCTCACTGAGACACTTTATGTTATTTTTTTTCTTTTATTTGTAATCTATCTGTGATTTTGCTGGAGCAATTTCCATACTGACTCTTCAAACACGACATGACTCACGTGACGAGGTGAATTCACAGCTCTCAGCTCAGCAGGAGCCCTGCTGCCAGTTTGAAAATCTTCATAAAGGAAAGTGGCCCACACCATGCCACTTTATTGTTGACATATAAAACACATTTCGAGTGACACATCTTCTCATTTAAAATATCATCTCTTTAGACATGGCACGTAGAATTCTGCTGCCAGTTGTACATCTTATTTCAGTTGGTGTTCAGCAACGTGAGGCTGACTCCAGGAAGTTAATGCATGGCTGTCCAAGAATGAATGAATTAAACAAACGAGACATTATGATACATTATGTGTTAACCTTTAGATGGAAGTTAAGCTATCATCCTCTCAAATAACTATCAGTAAGAAAGCCTTTAACTAAATGCATTACTTTTTCCAAAGATTGAAAGCCTTTGCGCATGATGAATGGTAACCTGTGTGCATGATGAATTTATGATACAGATGTACTCAGAATGCACAGTTTTTAAAATGATGATAAGATTGTTCCCAGTGCAGCATTTTCAGGAAAAACTGCTCTTTTGAAACATAATACAGACACATTTCTCGTACATTTACACAGTGAGTACACTCGGTCTCAATGTACTGTACCACTGCACTCCACTTTCCTGTACCATTTCCCCTGTGCAACCGCTGTTGTTCCCTTTTGATCTAATTGCTCATGGATGTACTCACAAGCATCATGTATGATAAAGTGTCAGCATAAAACACAGAGGACGCATGGGTGATTTTGCATCTGTGTTCTTACCACATAAAAAGTAACATCACCTCTGAAACTGTACATATCTGAAGTTTTCACAATGCCTGACACACACAGAGGCCTCCACACATTTGACCACTCACGTGCTGTCCAGTGGGATGATGCCGATGAGGATGCCTCACAAACACAGTCCCGCTGTACTGTACATGCCTCTTAGCGAGTGCACGCTCAATAATTGATCACGCTGGCTCGGTTTTTACTACATACAGCAAGCAGTTGTGTTGTTGTGGGGCAGAGGGGAAGGTTAAAAATACCCTCTGTATCTTACATTTCATATTCTCTCTATATATCAGTCTTTTTTTCCACACACACAAGCTGGTACCCTGGTGAAGTTGTAACAGGAAGGAAGACAGCACTGCGGGATTCTCAGGGATTGTTCCGGGGTCCGAATTCTTGTCATTTCTCTTTAATGTCTAAGTGTTCCATCAGTGTTTTTTTTTATCTGTTCTGCACTCGTAATGAGGAAGTGCTTTCATATCACTTCCCACATCTGAACGTCACTTTGCTGTCGGTCATTGTGAAGAAAAAAAAAACGCTTTTAGATGCTTTTAGATACATAATAAAACAATACATTATTTCTGCACATAGTGTGTGTGGGGTTTATTCCAGTGTAGTGGACAAGATGTGTAAAGATATCTGAGTGATGAGGCAGCTGATGGGGCTCACTCCGAATGCATCCAGTTGTCTGTTTGCTGATGTTTGCTGAAGAGGCCAGTGGAGTGATTAGTTCTGCTCCAAATACTATCGCATAATACTTAAGTGCCGCCGTGTGCTCTCGGAGCCACGCTGTCGCACACACACACACACACACACCCAGTGTACTGTAAACCTACATACAGTACAGTACGCATATTTAAGCATGTGCATCTGCTTCTTCGAGCCGCAGCATGTATATCTGTGTGTAAACATGAGGACCCAAATCCATTCCTTCACTGATGGAGCACGGCTATTACTTCCCCTAATTGAACTGAAATAAATTGGCTAATTCAATTTAAAGGAAATTGGAAAGGCAAACATCAGTTCAGCCCCCCTGGTTTTCTGAACGGAGCGGAGTGAGGGTGGTTGAGGTTTACAGTTGAGCTGTACAGCTGCATTTTTCATGTGTTAAGTGAAACAAATTAGAAAACAGGAAGTATCAGATCGTCACTGGTTTAACAGTTTTAGATGTTGTTGGAAGCACACACACACAGCAAGTGATTTATAAAAATGTACTTGAGAGCGAAAGTCTTTTTGAAGAAAGTGGAATCAAACAAAGTCATCTCATGTCATTATTTATTTACTGCTGTGCAAGCTTTGGCGCCTGCTGCTCCCAACACCAGCCATTAATCAAGGGGCGCAGGAACAGGTGATTCTGTGATGTCAGCTCTTCCCACATCGACAAGCAATTTACCAATCAGCCTCGTGAGGGGCGATACAACCGTGCATAAGCGCAGACATAATGAACGTATGCCGGAACAAGTGGGCCGTGCGTCTGTAAGCGCGCAGGCCGGCATGCCCTTTTTCCAGTTGAGGCACTAAATCAGCTGAGCAATGCGGAGCTACTCAGCTGATTATCATGCGTGCAGAAGCGAGAGTCGTAAATATGTTTGGATTGCGTCCATTGTTGCGCATAAAACATAATTAATTACAGCACAACTCTGGAAAATACAGTAACTTCTGGAAGGATTTTGGCTTCACATGGTGGCGTTTCAAACCAGGAAAACTTGGAAGTACACACCTGAATTATGTTGTACAGTGGGGATTAAACAGATTAGATCCAGCATTTAAATAGTGTGCTATAAAGGCGGTCCTGTAGGCCAATTTTGTTACTTTGGACAGGCTTTCCTCTCATGTTTGAAGTACTTACGCTGCGATATGCTAACCACATCCCTACTTCAGCTCTCTACTTTACACAGAGATGTGATTTATGTAGATCTTCTCATCTCCCTTAAGAAAGGCAAAAAAGAAAAAGCATATTTTCCAAAATGTTGAACTTTCCCTTTGTTTAATGTGTGCAAGTGTGTGATTCTTCAAAATGTGTCAACATTCTGATCTGTGGTGTATCCAACCCTACTTCAGTTTTATTGTCTTCCTTGTTTTTTTTGTTTTTTTTACTGCAAATGCACCGGGGAGTAAAGAGGTTTTTGTTCCGACATTGCAATTGAAGAAACAAGACATGAGCACAAGTGTCTCTTATTCATCCTAATGATCACCAGCCTCCTGTGTAATCTTATTTAGGGAGCGTTTAGCGACGCCTGTTCTGCCGTGGTATTTTTGGCCCGCGGCATTATGCTTGAGTGTTGAGTGCAGATGTTCCAGTCTGCTCTAATGTTCGCAGCCTGTGCCGTTTTTTTGATGCGGACCAAACGCACACGGTGACAAATGGAGTCTCTTGAGTGTGTTTAGTGCAGACTCTTCTGCACGCACACACATGCACAGTGCTCTTCTTTAACCTTTCCGATTGACTTGAGCCAAATAGAAAAAAAAAAAGGTAGTCAATGCTTGGTTGTCATTACATCATGCGAGAACTGGTAGTAAAACTCCCCTTAGGCCGAATATGAAGAACAATAAAGGGCTTTGATACAGAATGCAAAATCTAAGCCCTGATTTTTCACTTATTTCTTTTCTTTCTGCTGTAAACGTGAGGTGACTGGTGAGTGATTGTTTTTTCGTCGCCTCTGGGGACCCGTCCGTTTGATCGCGGTCTTAAAGTTGCAGATCAGGGCTTATTCTCGGCTCTGCTAACGGACAGCCAAAAGGCGCAGGTTGCAACAGGATTTCTTTTTCCTCCTCTAGCTGACAAAGTGAATTCTATACACACACAATAAGCCCAGAAATTTATTAGCTGGATTTGTGTGGTGACGCTGATAAATATCTGCGTGTTTATGTAGGATGCAGTAATACAGTTGCTCTGCTCTATACCGGTATGTGTGTTTTCTTTCAATGGCGAGTCCGAGTGCCTTTCCAGTGGCGCTTTAGGCAAGCCAAATGCGAAAACCATTGATTCACCAACAGCTTAAACATAATTCAAACAGCCAATCATCAGATTTCTTTCAAAAACATAATTTAAAACCCGCTCTGCTGGCCTTTGTGTTTTCTGCCTCGCCGTTCCACTGGGCTTTATGTGACATTTACAAAGAATCAATGGGGTGTTGCGCTGCGAACTGTGTTGTCCCACTGAGATATACTGCTGTGCTGCAAAGGTTGAAAAGCAACACTGTAAAGCGTTGCAGGTCTGCCGCTGATACAGATACAGTGCGAGCTAACAGTGTGTCACATGGTGGCAGCTTGTAGACGCCAGTGAACTACAAGCAAGGGAGCCCATTCCTTTCACCTCGTGTTGTTCCCCTTCCTGCCCCTGTAAGTCCTTTCTTTGAGAATTATTTATAGAAAAAGATCTATTTATCCACACATCTCAGTTTTACACTGTTTTAGACTTGCAGTTTATTTTTTCCATCACTATGAAAAAAGTGAATGAGTCACAAGTAATATTTCCAGACAGGTTCATTCATATAAAGTCCAAATATTTAACACAGAGGTGAAATCATGCAGAGCAGATCACTTAAAGACTAAAGGTAATGCATCATCTGAAGCAATACTTCTAATTGAATAAGCCTGACCTCCCATCGCATTGTAAAGGTTACACTACTTATTGATTTTTGTTTCAGCTTCCCCATTTTCATCACACCAGCAGTCCCGTCAGTCAATCACCTCATTGGCCTACATGGCTCCCAAAGGGCAAGACACCATTAATAAAATGGACTTTTTACATTTGTGTTACTATTGTCAGAATGAATTTGAAATTAGTATTGTTAGAAGTATCTGTATTCATCCATAAAGTATGTATTTTAGGAAGTAGCCTATACTTTTAGAATAAACTCATAGAAGTAATGGGAAGTAAGGCTTTACATGTGAGTATCCACACTGTTTCCCATCTGCAGTCTCTATCTATACAGCGACACACATACAAGTAACTCCACAAATCTTTAAATCTGTTTAATCCATTTCCTCTTTCTGGCGTCTGGCTTATTTACATTCTGCCACAGTGTGCTTACATTCTCTGCCAGATCCTATATTTTTAACTCCCCCCGCTGGGATCCACGGAGGTTGCGCCCGATATCATCTTATCTCTTAAATAAACACACTTGTCGCCGCACCTTTTGTCCTCTGCCCAAATGCAGCTCTCCCCATTCGCAGGACACGTTTGCTCCGAAGGGGAAACGTGACCTTTCTGACGCACCGGCCTCTCGTCTCAAGCAGTTAAATGGCATTTGGCGGTGCAGATGAGGACGGTCATTGAGCGGAGATGAGTATATGTGTGTGTGTTGTTTTGCTACACTCAAGAGTCTGGACAGCAGCCAATGGGGTAGTTGAAATCTTCGCATTGGGAAAGGACAGGGTGTGCCCGGTTCTAGTCCGGTGCTCTGTGTGTGTGTGTGTGTGTGTGAAGTAGCTCTCGTACACTGTGCGGTTGAGGTGACGCTGATGGGAGCTTCATTGTGAAATGAGGACGCAGCGGCCGGAGGTTTAACCAGGCCGGACAGCCATGATTAATGACACTGACTGTGTATTTATTGACACAGCCCTGAACTATCTTTGTGCTCATATAGTGCTGCCTTTCCACAGATAGAAAGATCATATATAAATTTTTTTTTTGCACTGCATCGACTGGAAAATCAGTATTCCCATCCTGAATGACACAGAGGTAGAGGGAGGGTGGGGGAGCTGTCCGCGGTCCTGAAACCAGCCGCATGAAAGCCTCAATGAAGCTCTCCCACCTTCTCTGATGTCTTTGTGAGGAGTGGCTCTTCATGTCGAGCTTTTAATTGATCCCACCGCCGCGCGCTCCTGGCACGATTCCACATCAGCGACACAGGCCCGCGTTTTTTGCGAGGAAGAGCTGACATGAAGGCCCAAATCCCACTAATCAGCTCGAGTACAGTCCTGTCTTTATTATGATCTCAGAGGGCAGTTAATTTTGCAGGGGAAAGGACTTTACGGCGCAGACTGCAGCAGCACGGTGCGATATGACAGATGCAACATTATACGCAACCATAAAATAGGCAGGATAGCTGGCGACTCGCTCCCTCTGCAGTTAGAGCTGATGGGCTATGGATTTAGCAATGTGGTGGCTGAAGGGGGAAACACAGATGACTGCATATGGTGGAGAACAGTAGCCTGCGCTGAAAGTCTGTTATCAGGCTTGCCAACAGGAGTTTGAGTGCTTTAGCTGTGGGAATAATGGCCCTTGTCCAAAGACTTTACGGCCTTGTGCTACTCATGAGTTTTTCAGCATCATGTGGACGGCTGGACAAGGAAACAGGAAGTGTCTGATGGGACTGCTGATCCTTTAGTTTATAAATGAATGAAAGTGTTCTTGAGAATTGATCTGTTTTGACTGAATTTGCGTGTGAATGTCTCCAAAGCCTCCGCAGCAAATTAACAACTCTATGAAACTCTTGCATTTTTTTTTAAACTCCATTATGCTTGTTTAGCAAACACCCTCACTCTGCAAGATGTTCAGAGAGCATGCAGAGTGGAGCTTAATGTTCGAGGGGTTACGTAAAGAGAAAGTGTGCGGGCGGGGGTTGCGGGGTTCGTGTGCACGTTTGTGCGTGCTTGTGTGTACGAAAATGCACTGAGAGCCAAAGCATGTTGTCTTTCAGATTGTAAAACTCTATAAAGGGAGAGCACTTCCAGGGCAACTTTTAACAACGTGCACCGATGTTTCATTTATGAAACGGCTCAAAGTCATGGAGAGAGACTGAGAGGAGAAAGAGGGGAAAAAAACAACTAACAAATGGAAAATGGGGGAAGAAAAAAGAAGATGTGAGTTGAGGAAGAGCGGTCAGGCGATGGCTGGAGTCGTCATGCTGGGAGCGAAGAGTGGTGGAACATTAATGAGCATAATGAAGACGAGGAAAGGAGCTCCATTTGGAAGCAATTAGGACATTTCTAGTGACAGATCAATGTCGAATCGGACAATCATATTATATCTGCAGAATGTGCATGCTATCAAAATAAAGTGTGTATACATGTATTTATGTGTGTGTGTACAAGATGCTCTGAGAGCCAAAGCATGTCGCCTTCAGACAGCGAAGCTCTATAAAGGGAGAGCACTTCTGGGCCAAATTTTTAACAACGCGCACCGATGTTTCATTTATGAATTGGCTCAAAGTCATGCAGAGAGAGACTGAGTGAGTGAGTGGGAGAGAGCGAAGGAGAAAGAGCAGCAAGAGGAGAAGAGGTTGCGGATTGGACGAGAAGAGGGTCAGGCGATGGCCCGCCGCCGCCTCGCCAGGAGCTTCGGAGCGCGTTTAGTCGGGACGTTAATGAGCATAATGAGGGAGACTAAGAGGGAAGAAGAAGCGCCATTAGCGAGCAAATTAGGACATTTCAGGCGACAGATCAATGCCAAATCGGACAGTCAGAGATATTCAGTTTACGATCACGTGTGACGATGAAAAGCAGCAAATACTCACGTTCGAGGAGCTGGAAGCAGAGATGTTTTGGCATTTTGGCCTGAAACTTTATCAAACAAATCATCAGTCATCAATAGTTGGTAATTATCTTTCTCTTGATCGATGAAGCGTTTATTGGACTAATGGCTTCGGCTCTAATGTATTAAATTTAACACATCAGCCAGATTCCAATACACAAACAGACAATAAATGAGAGGACTGACAGCTCCTGCCTGGTGTTACGGTGGAAGAGTGGGTTATATTACTTGGTCAGCAGTCAAAACAGGGGATCCTAAATCACACTGGGAGACCAATGCTTGATTCAGACAGCCTGCTTCGATATTCCATCACTATCAGAAGTGCTATTTTTGAATGAACTTGCAATCAACTGTGCCAGGCTGTAACCAGAGTGGACGTTTTTTTCTAACTTTCTAAATCATGACGATGACCTAGAAGTGCTGCGATCCAACCAATCAATCTAAAACTTTATCTTTAAATCTCCCGCGTGACACAGATGGCAGCTGACATTTTAATAGATGCATATCGGACAGCGTGAACCTGTAAGCTCTTATCTGACTGTATATGCGGCTTAAGTCGGTCATACGCACATTTGAGTTTTTCTGTGCTACCTTCAAACCACAGCCAGAGAAAAGCTCGCCATATATATTTTTAACCAGAGTGTTTCTAACAGAGGCCCCCTGCTGAGTTTGGAGACGATACATTCTTGAAACACACACGCTAAAAAGTTACTTCAGGCTAATTGTGAAGTTTTACAGAAGTTTTTCTTCTTTTTTTTTTTCTCTTTTTCTTACTGAGACGTGCGTGCTCAGTTGTGCGAAATCACAGCAAGCGGAAAAAAAATGGTCTCTTTGCATCTCATCTCGAGTCCCTGGAGCTGAAATAACTTTGATTGGAGCAGATTGTTTCCTTAAAGCACTTAAGTCATTATATCAGCCTGTAAAGGGAAAAGCTGTGAATGTGAACACTTTTTCGGATTATTGCAGACTCAGCTTGGCGTGTTCGACATGAATAAGCTGAGAGGGAAGTGACCCAAACCCTGATTTACATTTTCTATGTATTTCACACCACTTAACCTACATGTCCTTGTGTGCTGAGAGGGTCCTTCAGCTCCACCGGCGAGCAGGACACTCGGCAGCTGAGCTTTTAAAAGAAAGGAAAGAGTCTCCCTTAGAATTACGGCTGAGCTCAAATTACCCCAGTTGTTCCGTAGAGTGTAAAGTGGTGAGAATTGGCAGGGGGAGGTGGGTTTTTACGCTACCGGCTGTAGTAAGCATTGTCATAATGTAGGCTAAAGCATCTTGGGAGAGCTGTTCCGTCTTTTGTGCAAATTCAGTCAGTCTGGATTGAGATCTTGAGGGGTTTTTATGAGGTTTAATGTCCCGTGTTGAGTGTGTGTGTGTGGTCTATTCAAAAAATGAAGGTCAAATAAAATGATTTTCACTCTCAGCAGTAACAAGAGGCCAGGCCGGTGGCAGAAACTGTCCTTTAAATGGCCTCCGTCCTGAGGCTGGAGCCCTGAAACGCTGCACCGTTTTTTTTTT
>JBAJHX010000011.1:3431553-3469945 GCA_037176925.1 Amniataba percoides | reverse complement strand
GCCGGTGGCAGAAACTGTCCTTTAAATGGCCTCCGTCCTGAGGCTGGAGCCCTGAAACGCTGCACCGTTTTTTTTTTGTTTGAATTACAAATTCTGCTCTCCTGCTCTGCCTTTGAGGAGACAGTCAGACGGAGGCTGATTAATGTTCGGGTTCAGTGGCAGAGTAGAGTCCAAACTGAAAAAGCAGAGTGCCTTGTAAGTCTTGGACAGAGAAAGAAACAAACAGAACATAAAATCTAAGATGAGGTTGTCACAGTGTCCCAGATCTCAAGGTGTGTTGTCTTTAGATTTCTTGTCCTGTACGACAACAGTTCAAAACCCAAATGTACTCAGCAACAGGTACAGTGATATAAAACAGAGAAAAAAGCAAATCCTAACATCTGAGAGGCTGGAACCATCATGTCATTTTGCCTGATAAATTACATAAATGACTAATGAAATGAATATATTTTTTAACTAATTTAAGAACTAATTAACTGCAAGATCTTTCCACACTTGTGTGAATATGTGCTAATTCATCCACCGGACACCTGTGAAAAACATATACAGTTATCATTGGACATGAAGACCTATTTTCTGTAGCTCATGAGTTGCAGAATTCTCCATGAAACAATCATATTTGCCGATGAAATGTAATAAATGTCAGAGAAAGGGAGATTATAATCTACTCTGACAGACTACTTGTTTAGCTCATGCGTACGTGCTCCTGCAGTATAGATTTTACCCAGGCTGAACCCTTGTGATGGATTACTTTGCTGGATCCAAATCAAAGCCGCGGTATATGAGAAATGAAACATTTGTTGAGATGCACCCGGAGCTCGTTGTTTGGGGCTGAGCGTTCTTGCTGACTGGAGCATGTGGCGGCGGAGCGGGGAGGTCCACGCCAGCTGGCTCGACTGCTTTCTGTGATGGGGAGGTCTGACATATGATGCAGCAAAAGGAAAAAAAAAAACAAAAAAAACAACCTGACTCGCTCCAACGATCACCGTCTTCGCGGCTAAATAGGGACAGGCCTTTCTGTGTGGCGGGAAGTTGCATTCGCGTCGCGCTGGCAGGGGTTATTATGCCTCGTCGTGCAATCCATCACCGTGACCCACTCTCTGCTCTGAGTGTTTTAACCTACCTCATGAAAAGAGAGGGGGGGATCGATATCTGTAATGGCAGTCCATGAAGGAGAAGCCATGACTAATCAGTTGAGCAGGAGAGGTTTTAAGGGCGAAAAACCAGCACCGGGATTCTAATTTAGTCAAAAATCATTGAAATGAAACAAAGTATACTATCTGTGGGTAATTAAAAGCTAAATTACAAAATACCATTTGTAAAAATAGAAATTATGATTGTTTAACTCCCATATTTCTAGCAGCACTTGGCATCATTTCAACACTGGAGGAACCTGTTTTTTTACACGTGCAGCGTCTCCAGTAGATGATTCCTGAAGGACCTTGGTCCTCTGGAGACGTTTCCTCTGCCACCAGCATCAGGTCAACACTCAGGTTCAGACGTAATGTCCCCACATCTATAGTAAAGGTTGCCATGAGATGTGACACAGATATTTATGTGTCCGTCGGGATGTATTGTGACCACACTGACAGTACTTTTATGAACAAAATAAATCAATTAATCAATTTTCTATAAATATGATCAATGACCTCTATCTACTAAGTCATTTATGTACTACACGTTCACTCTGCTGCCTCATTTTCAACTAGATTACAAGTGAGGCTTTTAGATGTTGCATACACCTTAAGCTGCCTTAAAGCATAGACAGTATTCTTTAATTGTACATTTCTTAAGCCTTTTCTAAAAAAAAAAAAAAAAAAGGCATTTCTTTAAAGCAAAGAATTTGATTGGGTGTGTGTTGCAAAGTTCAGCTTTTGAGTGTCTGAGAGAAATTGATTTCTGTTTTTGAGCACCACAGATTGATCAGTTTGGAAGCAAAAAAAGTACTTTTTTTTTAAGTCAATAGTCTGGCCTTTTCTACACAGGCAACCCTAACAACAAAGCTGCACGCTGTTTCTTTAAAACACATATATTTGTATTCCTGGCATGTTGAATGGAGACACATCAAACAGGCGGCAAACAGGAGAAAAGGCCTTAATGTCAGTACGGAAAGTTTGTGCTCCGTCAGTTGGACGAAAACTCTGCTGCACAGTTCACGGAAGAGACAACTTTCAGGGTGCAAAGGCAGGGGTTGCATTTCCTTTTCACTTTGTGCTGTGATCCGTCGATATTTGTGCATCTGTGCACAGAAGATATTCTTCAGCTGGTAACCTTTTGGATTCACACTTTAGAAGAGTACCGAGGGGGAAACAAAACAAGTGGAGCCAGAGAGAAACCTGGGCGGGGTTGTCGGGTTTCCATCACGCTGCTGCAGAATTAGTGTGACCGCCACTGTTGTGAATGGCAGACACAATTATTATCTGATTTGTGCTCTCGTTTAGTGCAATTTGAGCTGGAATCCACAGCAGGTGAGGGAGGTGAGGCTGACGGAGAGCAGCTTCGAAGCAAACGACACTGACACGGTGTCCATCCTAAGACGCCTTATTTTATTTACAGTTGGGCCTCAAAGTGTAGTTTGCCATTATACACCCAATAATGTTGGTCGATTGCTTTGTCCGAACATCACTTATGATGTATGTCAGCAGCTGGTCCCCCTGAATTATCATTTTCATCTCTACAACTGCAACTATTGAGTTTAATAAAAATGCTCAATGATGAATCTTAAATGCACTAAGATCTTCAGTTTGTGCATCTTTAGCTTCTACATTGTGAAGTGTGTTACTCACCCAAAATCACCTCTATGCATACCGCAAGTTCCAAAAATATTTTACTGTTTCAAAATACAATATTTCTTTTGTTTCCTCTTGTGCCATCATCAGGTCATAAATTCTGCCTGACATGTTAACATCAGCGTCAAAGCTGCCTTTTAAATAATCTCAATTTTTGTCCTAACAGAGGAGCCAACACCCTTTTCTTTCTCATTCAGGTACACAGAAAGATTAAAAAAGGCTTCTTATTGGCAGGAGGGAACACTGAAAGTAGAGAGTGAAATATTAATGGCACCCAGGTGAACTTTAAGAGTCAGTTTCCTCCTCCTGCTTCCCACTGTGAGGCTCCAGCTCTGAGATGGAGCGGCGTCTCCATGCGCGCTGTTGCTCTCCGAAAATCCTCTTTACTCCACACGCACACACACACACACACTCTCCTCACACACATCCACTCTCATACACAAGCACAGATGCGCACACACCTCCCTCTCATTTTCTCTCTCTCTCTCTCACTCATGCACACATACAAATACTCATACTCCCTCCCCACACACACACACACACGCGCACACACACAGCGTGGATTTGTTTTCTCTGTGATGAGAGGGATTATGGGATAAAGGAGGCGAGGCCACGGCAGTTTAGTTCAGTTTGGACCAAAGCTGCTCTCAGCAGCAGCACAATGACAAACACAGATGAATGTCTGGTTACACGCTGGAGATCCGCACAGCCGTTGACGCCGCGGCCTCTGTATGTTTTGAGCGCGAGAGACTCTGATTGGGATTCTGGAGCGGCGGCGGGTCTGTTTTCCTTTCGGATGACTCGGGATCAGTGGAAGCAGAAGCATCCAGTCTGAAATCCGTGGATGGCAACAGAAGCGAGGGGAGCTGAACCTGAAAGCGTTGAAATGGATCTGTTGCCCCTGAGGGCGTCTTGAACGTCAGCTGCTTTTGTTTTCTTTGCGCTTTGAAGGCATGGAGGCCGCGCGCGTCCCCTCGGACGGCTGAAGCATCGTCGCCAAACTTTGATTCTCCCCTCCACGTGACAGCGAGCCTGGAGGGATGACTGAGAGCGACTGACACTCCAAGTGGAGCTTGTTATATGCACTTTTAATCTGAGGACAGTTTTCTTTCTCTCACACGGCGAGCTATGACATGACCCCCTGATGTATTCTACCCATCAGCAGCACAATATGGGCATCGATCGGCTGGACTCTTGTGGCGATGACGTCCTCATCTAGTATGCCTCTTTCCTGTATTTTGAGATCTTGTATCAGTGTGCAAGTGGTGGATTCGGGCCTTTACTCCTTCCATTGGCCCTTTGTTGGTGACGTCCGTCTCGCGTAAAGCACGCCGTGGAGAATATGCTGCGTAACACAACATCACTCAGGATTTTTGGCCATTAATCTTCCCATTATTACTGTAGCTATGCATCAGCTTGCCATCGCAGATTTGAGGTCAGGACAATAAACTCGTCCTCTTGGTTTATGGCTGCGGGGAGGAAGTGTTCTCCGAAATAAATCAAACATGAGAACAGGGTGCATTCAGAAAGCAGTGGCATTTCACCGGCTTGATGATCTTTTGTTGCATCTGTGATTATTTCGGCTGAGAATTACGGGACGGCCGCTTTATGGCGTGTGCATGATTAGTCGCAGCAGCCTGCTAGACGCTGCAGACTTGAATTTTTAACTCTGTTCTCGACATGAGAAGACCTTGTGGGTGGAGGTATCGCTCTCCTCTCCCATCGCCCCCTTCCCGCTCTCCTTGAAGCCCCTCGGTGGTATTGCTCGAGTAATCTGCAGTAATCAAATCAGCCGTCACATCAGCGCCGCTCCTCGCCGCACACGTACAATCATGCACCGCAGTCATCGATCGGCCATCCGCGAGCCCGATGAGCCGCTATTTGACCGCGGTCGATTGCACTAAGCAGTGCCGTCTCACACCACGAGCCACACACGGGGAGACAAGACGTCACACTAATTGGACTGAGGGGAATCTAAGCAGAACTGCACAGGAGTGTATCTGAAGGTTTTTTTTTTCATCCAGAGGGGGAAAAACAAGATTTACAAATTCACCTTTGATTCTTTTCCTAAATTATTTAACTCTTGTGGTGGACAGAGGCGCCGTGATGTTTATGCATGAGCTCTGTTCTCTGTGGATCGCCTCCCTGCAATGAAAACCGTCCAGTCGATCTCAAGATTTGTTGCAACTCTATAAAAAATAAAGTCTAAGCCAGCGCTTCGGTTTAGATGTTCTTCCTGTTTTCTCTGATTCTCTGCAGTTTTGTGGGTTCATTTTCTCAAAAATATTTGCTGTCTTACCAGGTTCACTCAGCTATGATTCATGATCCCGGTCCTTGTTTGTCTGTATTCCCCAAAACAAACGTGAAACTGTACAGAAATCAAGTGGAATTGCTTCACTGCTTTGAACTTAAACTATCATCCACAGCACACTGACAAGAACAAATTCAAGATTTCAATATTTCTTTATTATATATATTTATTAACATATGATCAACAGTTAAATGGAGTAATTGTTGACAATGAAATTCTTGAGTCTCTGGCTCCTTAAACAATGTTCAAAATATTTTAGAAAGGGAAAATGTGGGCAAAAGAAAAATAGATAAAGAACTGAAATGAATAATAACCTTAGCAATAAAATAAAATAGACCTAAAATGAAAAATAATACAACTAAATAAGATATAAAGCTAAAAATAAATGGAAGTACTGTAGAATTATTGTGTATTGAATAGTGCAGTTTTATGGTATGTAATGTTTTTTTTTCCTTCCTTTGTTTCAGCCATAAGAACAAAATGTCGGGCTGGCCGCCCCCCGGCCCAGGCTCCTGGGCTGGACTGCAGGGGCCTCCGTACAGCTGGGACAGCATGAACATCTCCAGGGAGGGACGGGACTGCCTCACCAAGTATGTACAGCGACGGCGACGCGCCTCCACACGACCAACATGAATTCCCACGGTTGCATGTGGTTGTTTAATGAAAAAAAAAACAAGTTAGGAGTAGCGCTGATCTGTCTCTGCGTCATGTACAGCATGAATGGACGTAAGCAAGGGCATTATGTTATGGGTCAGAGCTAAATACAAGCTGAATAGTGATCAGAGTGGAAATACAGTAAGCATGAAGGCCCAAATAACAAATATTGGTGGTGTGGTGTTCAAGAGTTGTTTTAGCTGTCTAACACTGAGATTTCCCACAAACTCACCGATTCCCAAAATCATCGCTTGAGTTTAATCAGGAGTACACTTTTATGAGCCATTTTATGGGCATTGTTTCCACCTCCTCCTCCCCACAGAGAGCGGCAACACTCGTTCAGGTCGTTTCGCATTCCACCTGCGTCTGTCGTCTGTGTAAATTTGTCCTGCAGGAGGAAACTTTCGGCCAGGTAAACACGCAAATCCACAGGCACGCAGAGCGTCACGCACGATGAGTCCAGCTTCGTGTAAAACGATGCGACTCAACTCCCAGTGGACGCACGTGAACCTCCTCTTTGGCTCTCATTGGTTTATCCCCTTCTTTTTCCCTCTCTTAGCCACCTCTTTCGACATTTCCTTTCTTCTCCTCCTTCTCTTGTGCACACTGATGCTCCTCCTCTCATCTTTTTGCCCTTTTCACCCTTCCACGTGTCTCCTCTCATTGCCCCCCGCCGGCTTTATCTCTTGTCCCCCCCCCCCCTCCTGTCCTCATGACGAAGGGGAGGTGGGGTTGGCGAGGGCAGTCAAATATGACAGCTCCGGTTATGTGGCTTTGTTCCCAGAGAAAAGCTGCTGGCTTTAGAGGAGGTGACACAGATTGAGAATCACAATTGGATTTTCTGTGAGACAGGGAAAGAAAGAGAAGCGAGCGCGAGAGTGAGTAAAGCCAGTGACTGATTTAACTATATTGGACAGATAACTCCCCCCACTCTTATCCAACAATGATCTAGCGGGTTTTTGAACGCCGTTCCTCACTCGAGCGTCAGCGTATGTGAGTTCCCTGAGACACATGCAGATGGGCTGCATTCATTTGCACCAACAATGTCTAAAATGGGCACCTCTGCAGGTCAAATTTCATCTCTAAGCAGACTGTTAATGGAGAAATTTGCACAGAATTCAAGTGCATTTTTCTAGAATTTTAACTGAGAAACTGTCATCAGATAAAAGACATGAGCGTCTTCATTTGCTACATCTATTCAGCTTGTTATGTAACTCTAACGTTGGGCTTTGTGACATCTTCACTGACCCAAAATCATATGCTGTTATTGTGCATGAACAAAATTTGTATTTCATTCAGATCAGGGGGATATAAGGTGTAATGTTTGCCTTTTTTTTTAGCTCCCTTAACATTTGTCATTACTCGAACACTAAATATATACTTAAGTGTAAGATTAGGAAATGATTTAGGTCATTAAATGATATGAACCTCAACGATTAGTTCTGCTGTGAGAACTGGGACATCAGTGTTACGGGCGCTCATGATTTTCTTCCATGGCCACCAGCAGCACCAGGATTTGACCTTTTCGTATTCAGCTCTCCCCTGTCCACCCTCCCTTCTCCTGCCCTCCTGCGGGATTAAACCGCACTGACCCGTGAGCCCCACACCGCAGATTGGAACACGCTTCATTACGGGCAGATTTAGCCTGAGATTGCCGCGCCGTATGTACAATGCAGATCAATGCGATAATGAGGCGGAGAATGAGAAAGCACAAGTAGGGGTAAGGAGGTGAGAGGTGGCGGGGTGGAGGCGGGGGCGAGGTTGAGGCTGGATTGGATGGCGATCAAGTCGTCACATCTCAGATGGTTGGAACATGCTTCATCATCTGGGCGGATTTAGGCAAAGCTGCAGGTATAGTCTAATAACTGGGTGCGAAATTGTAAAAAATCTTTAAACAACATCACCTTGTAATATAAAATTAGTTTAGTGAGCGATGCCAAAATCATGGAGTTGCAGAAAATGTCAGCATCTGTGATTATATGAAGGTATAGGATGGATTAAATGCACTGCCGCATGGACAGCAGGCGCAAACAAAGATTGGATGGATGTTGGCCAGGTAACAATAGACACCATGTACCGGACTTGATGTGCAGAGAGGAAGCGATGGCTGCCAAGGGAGCCTTTTAAGCTGCGAAAGAGGGAGGGAGGAACGGAGAGAGAGAGAGAGAGAATGAGTTAACCCCACTGAAAGCGTATATCACCTCTTAATTAACAGGCACTCTGCATTCTCAGTGTCCCTGGTCGAGACAGACGTCTGCAGTCCAGCAGGCAGGCGGGTTTAATTTAATATGGTACATTGACATTTTAGTGGCACTCTCATCCTGAGTGACTCGCAACAGGGCGAGGAAAAGGACACCGTGAAAACCTCACCAATGTTAACCTACATTAGAGCTGCATTAAATGTCGTCTGAAAAGTTGCCACCGCTCGTTAGCGTCACCACTGCAGAAGAAGTTACAAAAAACAAATCAGAGCACTCACCTGGAAACCTGTGGAAACCTCTTTTTTTTCTTGGCACGCATATGTCACTTCATCTGTGAACATAACTTCATTATCTTCAGTATAAAAGTGAAAAACACTCTTAGGAGGTTTGTGAATCATGTCCACATGATTATAATGACAGCAGATAAATGAACAAACAAACTAAATGTTAGTTACATGGAAAAGATCACCAATAACATGTAATGAAAAGACAATGGAGGGTGGTACTTTGTCATCAAATATTCTGCTTAACGGAATAGACACTAAACTTTAATGTGCATTCCCCAACCAATGTAACTGCGCTTTTGTTAAGTTTCTATTTTTATCCACTGCGCTAAATGTTGCAGTGGTTAACAGCATTTCTGAGGTGTTCGGGAAAGTTTGGATCAATGGAAATAAATTGGAAATTAGAGAGCTGGCAACTTTCCTGACCGCGGAAACAGTTCAGTTAAACTTTACTGCAGAAGTTCCGAATTGGGAACAAATGGATCATATATTTTAATAATAATGATACTAATAGTAATCAACAGAGCCGTAAAGAGGGGAACAGAACCTTAATAGAGCACATATAAAATAAATGTAGCAGTCTTTTACACATTAAAGATGAATAATTGTGACTTGATTAAATGGTCAGTAGTCTGCAGACTTTTATACGGATATAAGAGAAAAAATTAGTTCCAGATTGCAAATCAGAGGAATTTTATGAATGCAGGACCTGTGCTCGCTTTTATAAGTGGCTCTAAAGCATAAAAGGTTGTGCTAATGACCAGGCCAGAGCCAAGGCTGTGATTTATGAACAGCTGATCGGATTATTCAGATCATTCATTCGAAGGTTAAAGTTGCTCTTTGCAGCTAAAACTTTTTTTCTACTCTTGCATCAATTGAATTTTGTAGGACAGGTTTGATCCATCTAACCAGCTACAATACTCTCACTTTATGTCACTCTGGAGATGTGGCTCAGCAAACTGTCTGAGCCTAAGTGAATCAAAGTCAGGCTGAGCTGTGTGATGTCCTTGTTCGCTTTATTCTTTCTCCCCCGCAGAGGTTTTGGTTGAACTCCTCTTAGTCACCGTGTTCCTCCTCCTCTCCTCTGTTTTCCAGCCAAGTGTCCCAGAGCAGCTCCCTGGAGGAGGTTCACCTGGATGGGGTCCCCCCCGCCCCCCGCCTGGTGGAGATGAGGCGGGACCCCGTGCTGGGGTTCGGCTTCGTGGCGGGCAGCGAGAAACCGGTGGTGGTCCGCTCCGTCACACCAGGTAGGCGCTGAGCTTTGTCAGAAAGTCAGAAATTGTCAAACCCAACTTATTTTAGCTTTCAGTGCTTTATTTAATAGAATAATAGTTTTATTGATAGTTATGTGGATTTTTTAAAACATTATTTTTGGTTTTCCTCCATTTTTTTCAGCAACTTTTGTTCAGCTTTTTCTCAGTTCCTATCACATTTCAGACCCCTAAACTTCAGACCCAGTCTTGACTTTCCCTGACTGCAGCCATGTACTTCAACTGAAGCAAAAGGGAAAAAAAACAATCTGCAGCCAAACCAAAGTAAGAAACCCTGAGCCCTGCTAAGCCTCCATTATGGCAGCGGAGGACAGGAATCAGAGCGTTTGTGTGCCGAGAGACGGCGCTGATCAGTTTCATTACCTCCCGCTTACTGTTTGAAGAGTGCTTATCAGTGCAAACAGTTGCTGTGCTGATTGTTTGGGAGGAAACAGACCGCTGGCTTCTCCAGCCTGTGATTGCACAAGTAAGTGGTATTGACCCCATGTGAGAAAGAAAATGAGCACAAGTTTTCTTTTTTTTTTTTGACTGAAAGTATTGTTTATTTTGGTTGATTTGCTGATTGTTAAATTACCTCCAAAGCACTGCGTACAGACTCCCATCAGCTGTCAGCTCCAGTGGCTGCACAGATGCACACAGTGATTAGGCATCTCAATAATCAATCAGTGCTGAATTCCAAGCAGACAATTGAACTAATGAATATTCTATTTAGAGTTGTTGCTGAGGGAAGAAATATATGTGCTTAAGGACTCTGCAGTTTTTGTGTCAGCAGGCGGACGCACCCAAGGACAGTACGCCGGCACACTGACGTACACAGAATCACACACGTTTGCACGTTGGTCCATTCAGCTCACTTCATCGCCCTGATTCGCTGTGGCGTGTTTGTGTGTGTGTGTGTGTGTGCGTGCAGGTGGCCCGTCGGAGGGGAAGCTGTTGCCAGGCGATGAGATCATCATGATCAACGACGAGCCCGTCAGCTCGGCTCCGAGAGAACGAGTCATCGACCTCGTCAGGTGGGAACAAGAACCCTCTGCTGACGCTGTGGTCTCACTCAAAGAAGTAGTTGTCGGGTTCAGACCGATGAGGTTTCCTAAAGAGATCTAAAAGCCCGATAGCTGCTGACTAAGATTTAAAAGTCTGTTGCACTTATAATATAAAAAGATATATTGTACTACTCAGTGTTTGCGCCATGCTTAAAGTTTTATTTTTCAGTTGGAGTTTTCTTCCTCCACCGTAATACAACAGTGGTGAGTGGAATTCATTTGTGCTGCTCGGAGCAGTAAAAATGAGTAAAAAGAACATTTTCAGCAGCAGCAACTCTTTTCAGGCATAATGTCACAGTTATTACGGATAATCCACACAGACTGTCCTGTAAACAGGTTTTATTGAAACCACTTGTTATCGAAGAAATAGTCCCTTTGGAGACGGCTGACAGTGGGATGTGTGGATTATGTGAAATAATTGAGGACATCGCTCCCTGAGAGAGGTGTCCCTGTTTAGAAGTTTTTCAAATGCAGCTTTGCTGAAGAACAAAATTCTGGTAGCCGAGGCAGATAACTTAAAATCCCCACACTTTCAAACACAACTATCTGCATAGATAGATGGCAGAGCTGGAGTAATTAAACCTTTATTTCACAAGCTATGAATGCAAATTTACAGTTTTGGAATATAATTTGGCTTCTTTTGAATCGTTTGAGGCACTTCTGGTCTTCATTTTTTTAAAAGCTCATTGGATATTATGTCAGTATTCACATCTAAATCATGAAACAATGTAAACCACTTTCAAACATTTTAAATGGCAGGTTTAATACTGAACATAACGAAAAACAAAAAAAAAGTCAGAGCCAGACAAAGGCACAGTGAAACACACTAATTATCATTTATTTGCCTTTAAAATCTCATCTTTAATTTCACATAAGTACATGAAACTCTAATGAAGTGCTTGCCAAGTATTAGTCATGCTTTACACACATCTGCATAATGGAGTTAGTGCAGTTCTGCTTATCACACAACCGTGCTCGTCATCTAACAACATTCAGAAAAAGGAACGAATAAGAATTAATAAGAAATAAAAATTTGCTATTTTGATTAACACAGTTTACCGTGACCGTGATGTTTTGTTTCACCAGAAATACTGTTGCATGGTTTTTAAATTGACAGACTAAGGAGTGTGTGTGTGTATGTGTGTGTGTGCGGTTTTAACTGCATCTACTCGTAAGTGATGATTGCCAGAGGCGTCTCATTCCATTTCAGCCAAGCTAATGAAGTTCCCGTCGCTTATCTGCCATTTGTTGTTTGCCGTGATTGTGGTTTTATGATGATTTTGTTGACTCTGTGATTCGCTGTTTTCTCGCTCCAGGAGCTGCAAAGAATCCATCATGTTGACTGTTGTCCAGCCGTATCCTGTGAGTAGATCAACAATGACCTTTTCTAACCACTGGAGCGCAACACGGGGATTATATCCATCTGATACACAGAACATATGCAGTTTGTGTGTACTGTATATACACAGTGAATACATTCACAGTTTATTTGTCTCATTTCTCTGGATTTTGTGTGTTCCACTTGTCTCAGTTGCAACCATTTATGAACCACACTAAATCATCTTTACAAGACAAGTTGCTTTTTTTTTTAAAGAAATCTATCCTCTGGTTGATATATTTATGATATATCAGAAACAAAATCATGGGCAGGGTGACTTCATATACTCTGTTTCACACCAGGAGGGATTGAGTTCTCATAACGTCGCTTGAAAAAATAAATTCAGCTTCATAAAGGCCTGACATCGTGTTTGGGGAGGTGTAGATTTGTGGCCTGCGCCTCCAATTTCCTCTCAGTTAAGGCGTGGCCGGACTCTCCTGCAGGCCTGTTAAACTCTGCCCTGCATTTAAAGGATACGGCTGGTGGTATAATAATATTTTTTTCCCCCCACTGTTAACAAATCCCATGAAGGGATCGAAGCCAGCAGGAACTGTGTGTTATCTGTGTAGACAGCTGAGAAGCTTATTAAGTCATGCCATAAACAACCAAAGCTACTCAAACACATCAGTCAGCTCTGCCCGAGCGTTGGGCAACATCCTCACCTGTTTTATCACACGATCTTAATCAGCACATGATGTTCGCCCAGTGGTGGAGAGTCGTTTTTTCCCATCTCTGAATGGCTGATTTGCATTAACCAACTCCAGGAAATGTCTATCAAAGTGATGTTAGTTTACCCATTATTAAAAGGGCAAAAAATAGTGCCCAACAAATTTACCTCTATTTGAGAAACCTCTACTGAGTAAAAGTACAATGCCTAGAGGGAATGACTGACCCTTACAGATCATTATGGATTATTTTTCTTAAAAATGAAACCATATATTTAACTGCTTTTTAAAGATTTACATATTCTGTAGGAGCAAATGTGCTTTGGTTTGAGTCTGACAGACGAGGAGTCAGAAGTATCTGCCGCGCTGGTTTTGGTCTTTCATGGGATTTGCTAGTAATCACTAAAAACTGAATGTGTTTACCCTGCTCCATGCTCTTCTTAAGTTTGTATTGCGTTGCACCAGGGCTGTGTTTTTGATAACTAAAAATGGAAAAAAAAAACACCTTCTCAATTTCAAATCATAATTTTTTTGTATTAATGTTTTATTGATTTTCTAACGATAATGTGCTGGAAACCTGTTTTTTTCCCCTCCTCCCCTCTTCATTTGTGCATGTGTTTATGCTTCTCTTTATCTCTCTCTCTCCATCTGTCTGTCTCTTTCTTCCTCTCTCTCTCTCTCTCTCTCTGCCTCTCTTTTTGGACGGCTGCCTCTTAGTCCCCTAAGTCAGCGTTCATCAGTGCAGCCAAAAAAGCCATGCTCAAGTCCAATCCGGTCAAAGTGCGCTTTGCAGAGGAGGTCATTATAAACGGCCAGGTTCCAGTCAGTTTGACCGCACACCCACACACACACACACACACACACACACACACAAACACACACTTATGTATGACCTATATAGGCGATGCCAGATGGTTGCCACTTACCGCATAAGACAGACAGTTGTGTGAATGCCAGACAGATAAGACAATCACAGAAATGTGTTATGACATTACACTTGAATTTCCTTTTCAAACCTCATCTTTGTTTTGCTGAAGAGGCCACAAACGTGCAGAATGACAGAGAGCGATCGTGTTCCCTCCTTTGCAGAACCCGGTGAAGGACAACTCTCTTCTGTTCATGCCAAATGTCCTGAAGGTCTACCTGGAGAACGGGCAGACAAAGTCTTTTCGCTTCGACAGCAGTACTTCTATCAAGGTGTGTGTCTGACTGTGAGTGTGTGTGTGTGAGTGTATTGCACCCCTAAAGGCACACTCGACAGAATTAGCAGTCTCCACAGCATCTATAATTACAAAGGGAGAAATTCATTTAGAGTGCAAATTAGTGTGTCTTGGTGCACACAGATAGACCATGAAATTCAATCACTTTTTGAGTTGCATTTGTTTGAGCACCTCATTTATTCAGGCGAGGTGGCAGGGAGCATATTTGACTTTTTTTTTTTTTTTTTTTTTTTAACCCCTTACTTATAGATTTCTTATTTGGTTGTGATCCGCTGTGGCTCCCAGTGTGTAGTTAAGGAGGCAAGAGAGCTGAGTCACTTCTTCCCTCAGCTCCACCGCAAACACTGTAATGTTATTTAACAAGGCTTTTAGTCTTATATCGATTATAAAATCTGTTTTATCTGCTTAAGCTTTAGATGCTCAAGTCACTGGAAACTGCACTCTTTAGTGGGTCAGAAATGACTAGTTCAGTGTTGTATTGCAAATGTATCAAATGTTCATCATGTGATTTTTATGGTCAAATTTGTCTTTGTCTTGAGATCATGTAACTTGTTGAACGACAGTAAAGTAAGTTTGGTTAATTAAAGCTCCTTTGAAAAAGTATTTGACAGTGTTCATGTATAGAAATAACAAAAATATTAATACACAAAAGTCACATGAAAGCAAAAAATACCTCTCACTTGAGTTAATTGCAGAAAGTGCTCGATTGTAAATGGGTCATACATAAACCAAAAGAACTAAATATCCCACTATTCATTAGAAATTGCAGGAATATCCATCAGTTAAACTTACTCTAACTGAATTACTCAGTAAGTTGGATAAGAAGTTTTTAAAACTCCATCGCTGTGACTCAGTTACATATGAATAAAAGTACTTTTAAAAGTCAGTGAAATAAACACATTTTGTCCGTTTACACTGTTGTGCTACAGTGTTTTGCACAAAGGAAGCAGAGAAAAGCTTGACAGATGATGGCGAAGTGTTGGAGAACAAACGAAGCGGCAGTTTGATCGAGACGTTGGCGCACATCATTGCACTGGATTGCTCTGAACATCCGTGTGTTGCGTTTGCTTCAGGATGTGATCCTGACCCTGCAAGAGAAGCTGTCGATCAAATGCATCGAGCACTTCTCGCTGGTGTTGGAGCAGAGGACGGAGGGCTCCGGGAGCAGGCTGCTCCTCCTGCACGAACAGGAGATGCTTACTCAGGTAGGAAGACGTTTCCTCTTCGCACACTTTCTTTGCCTCCTTTTTAAGTCTCGCACACACACACACACACACACACACACACACACACACACACACACACACATTCCTGCTCAGTATTCAAGCAGCCTTTGGACCTCAGTGTCATTTATCAGCCCCGGCACAGCAGGGGCGACAGCTCACATTACACCTACCCTCTCTCCCTCTCCCTCTCCCTCTCCCTCTCCATCTCTCTCTCACACACACACACACACACACAAATGCTCAAACACCACACACACACACTCATTGCCAGTGCCCGCTACATTCTAATGAGGTTGCGGGATCACAAGAGGACAGTTTTAATATTCACGCCGCACAGTTCAGATGTGAAGCTCCTCACTGCTGAAGATGACTGTTTAAGAGTCGCACTTCCCGGACACGCCTGACAAAACACACACTGCGCTGTAATACACCTGAGTGGCAATCTCGGTGACAGGTGCACGGGAGGAAGAAAAGCAGGAAGTCCTTGAATTGGAAAATAAACTCCCTCGTCCTCCCCACAGCCGCTCGTTAAATAATTTATCAAATATAATCAATATTTAAAACATGCGCTGGTCTTGCGGTTTTGTCTTGAATAAGAAATGGAATCAAAATGCACAGACAACCACCGCAAGCAAGTTTTTTTTTTTTTTTTCTGGGTTACTGCTGCTGAATTACACAACCATGTCTTTAGGTTGTAAAGTGGTTTGAAGAACACTCAAATGCCACCACTGGTTAATGCTGCTGCTGCTGCTTGTGCTACGACTGCTTCTGCGATCACCAGTGGGGGAATGTGACTCAGTGCATTTTCTCAAGAACCACGCCGACGTATAAATTTGAAGTACCAGTGGTTCCTAGCGGTCAAAATATTATTAATGAGGCAAGAGAGGATGTAAATCAGTTTTTTTTTTCTGTGAAATATAACATAATGATACTTTTAATCTTCTAGGCCCCTAAAATTTATTTCAACTTAACAATCTGAAAAGAGAAAATCACTGATTTAACCACTTATGACATATTAATACATATTAAACTGCTCAATGTTAATAATGAGTAATAATTCATCATTTAAAATAACATCTAATGATATTATAATATTAACGCTAACAGGAGTCATTCTGCTGCTTAATGAGCTCCTTTAGTAAAATGCAGGACTTTTGCTGATAATTAATTATATTTTTTCATCATAGTTTCATTACACTTTTGAACAAAAGTTAAAAAAAGTTAAAAAGGACTGTCAGAACTGATGCAATTCAGGCTGATGTACCCTGATTTTTAAATCCCTTTCATGGGTTGAGTTTTAAAAAATCAATGGAATCTGCCCATAATGCAACAGTGTTATCTCCTTCTTCCTCTTACCCCCGCCCCCCTGTTATGTCTCCCCTTCCCGTCTCTTTCCTCCGTGTCTCCAGGTGACCCAGAGGCCCGGCTCTGACAAGATGAAGTGTTTCTTCAGAGTCAGCTTCGTGCCCAGGGACCCCGTGGAGCTGCTCCGGAGAGACGCTGTGGCATTTGAATACCTCTATGTGCAGGTGAGCAAAAACACCAGCAGAGCCCTCAAACTGAGTCTAAACTAAACAGGTAAATAATGAACACTCCCTAAACACTCCCAAAACAAGTAAATAATGAATATGAGTGTAAATGTATTTGTTTATCTATAAGATTGTTTGGAAATGTTTTTTGGTGTTTAACAAACTTAGTCAGGCAGGTACAGAATGTATCCTGTCAAGATAAAATCCCCATTTGCAAATAAAGTCCTCAAATAAACCCTCTCTAAAATAATGACTTGCTTCCCTGGAGGATTCTTTCATAATTAGTCAAGTAAAATGGCCTGAGAGAAGGAAAGTTACTCATCTTTTCTTGTCAGAGTTCACCATTTTGTGCCTCTGAGTCCTTCATCAGGGACTTGAATCTGCATCCCTTTGATGGAATCTCAAGCCACAAAAGGTCGAGAACAACTTATTTCAGCTCTGCGGAGATGTGCCGCTGCTTGAATTACTCGATGGAGACGGAAGCTGAGTCTGTGGGGTTCTTACGCAACTTTTGTCTCCCGCTTTTCCCCGCAGAGCTGCAACGACGTGGTCCTGGAGCGGTTCGGCCCGGAGCTGAAGTACGACGCGGCGCTCCGACTGGCCGCGCTGCAGATGTACATCCTCACCATGACGACCAGGCAGAGCCAGAAGGTCTCCTTCAAATACATCCAGTAAGTCTGCGTGCTGGTGTGTGTGTGTGTGTGTGTGTGTGTGTGTGTGTGTGTGTGTGTGTGTGTGTGTGTGTGTGTGTGGTTCTGACACACCAAACATGATCTGTAATGTTAAACTGCTGTACAGCCTGGAGCTAAACCATCAATAATAAATGATGGACTGACTTCTGAAAGTTTTTTTTTTTTTTTTATGGATTTGCAAAACTTTATCAGGGACAGATGAATTCATTGTCCTATTTTTTCTCCTCAGTTGGAGACATAAATTGCAAACCATAGTTTTTTAGTTAAACAATCAAGTTACATAATCTAAAGAAATGCCAAGAAAAAGGCCTCCAAATATTGGTCTTCGTGCAAGAACCACTCGTACAAACAGATGTGCTCTAATCTTACACAAACAAGTGATTTCAGAGAATTTCACAATGTAAGTATGGAATACCAATTTACAGAGAGTTTTGTGTGTGTGTGTGTATATATGTGCTTTTATTTGCATATTTAAGCACATCTTATGCAATTCAGCAGTCCGTGATAGTTCGTAAAAGTAGTCCTGTTGGTAGGAGCTCTTTCCACAGATAAATCACTCCTCCTCATCAGTCTGAGAGTAAACATCATCCAGTTTCTAACCGTTGGCTTCGAGTATTTAACCCACGTCTGTCGGAAGTGCTTTTTTTCCTGTCTCCAAGGGCAACTTTACCCTAAAATCAATTTCACCCTCAACAGAAAGGAGTGGGGCCTGTCGCTGTTCCTGCCTCCCGCCGTGCTGTCCAGCATGAAGGAGAAAAACATCAAGAAGGCTCTGACACACATCCTCAAAACCAACCAGAACCTCGTGCCTCCGGGGAAAAAAGTAAAGCAGCATCTCTTTGTCTTTCTTTGCCCTTGTTAATAAACTTCTGACACGCGCACAAACACACACACACAATCCGTCTCTCGGTTTCCTGACGCAACGTCCTAAAATAGCACTGCTGCCACACTCAACCTTGTAAAGGTTCTCACCCTTGTCAACCTTAGGCCCTCTGTCGAGCCGCTCCTTGAATGCTAATGCGAGTAACAAGCGAATCAGACTGTGTGCATAATGAGATATTCATATTCACACACACACACATGTCCCAGTGAGGGGCCGCCGATCCAACTTCTGCTCAACTTTTTAGCTCCTTGTGAAACTGTTTTAAAGATACAGGCGGCTGCTGCTTCACTTCATTGAGGCTGACTTGCACAAATCAGCAGCGCGTTAAAATTACGTTAACCTGCGCTTCAGCTTCAGAAAGTGATTTATAGTCAGCCATCGTGCAAATAAAGTTTGCTGTGAGGGAATCTGACTCAGACTGTAGGAACAGAAGGGTGCTAATTTAGTCTTTCTTCCAAACTGACTTATACGTGCTGGTGGACGAACATAAATGTATGTATATGTTAGGCCAACAACACTGCTTATGGGCAGAAGACCTGCCTGTTCTAAAATGTTTAAGGCCACAGAATCAAAGGGCGAGGCTGGTGATTTTTTATATTACTCATGTTGTCAACAAATCGCACAAAAATGCTAAAACCAAGCTGATTCTCTGTGCCACAGAGCTCTACTGTTAACAAAAAAAAGCATTAAAACACATCTTTGAACCGCAGTGTTGCAACACGTGACGGACCCTGTAGTTTATTTTTGAGTCGATCCAATATGCATAATTCCTGCAGCCATAAATACTCACTAGAACACCAAATATGTAGTAATCCTGGCTGAATATTATTACCCCGTACTTCTAAGAACTACTGAGCACAGCTGTTTAAGGATATTACTTTGTCTATTTTAAAAAAAAGACAACTGACACTGTATTTTTGAGACATTTTAAAAGATTCAGTGGTTATGAAGGGTGGCACAGAGAGAGAGGAAAGAAATTGTTAGCTCTTTTTTTAGGTAGTCCAGCTTGGGTATGACTTTAAATTCAGATTCCACTATTTCACTATTTCTTCCAAGAAAACAATATTTTCTCATATCATCATCAGTGTACCTGAGCTCTGTATGTGTCCATATTTTTACTATCAAATACCATCTGTACTCAGGGTGAGGTTAGTTTTAGATATTTCATTACAGATGGAATAATCGCCTTCTATAGTTTTACATCTCAGAGCTGCACACATAATAACAGTAAAGTCAAAATTTTAACATATTTTTGCTCCAGCATCCATCACATTCTGCATAAAATCCTGATGAGTAAATCGAATTTGTCCGTGTCCGTTACTTTTCATCCCATGTCAGTGCATGTTTGGATGTTAAAACCAAATGTGTTCTTGGAAAAGGCTGTTAAAATATATCAGGCTCCTCTGTGACTGGTCGAACAGTTCATGTGTTGAAAGAGAGCGACAGAAACTGAAACGATATATATTTTCTAAAAAATGACTCAGATGGTAGACGGGCTCTGAGCCATGAAGCGGTCACTGAAGCCGAACATTCGGGCAGCATCACTCATCGGCAGACAAATTAGCCCTGCTCTGTGCCCGGCCTGATCTGCCAAATACAGCTTCATGTAGTGGATGGAGGAATATAGATCAGGAGGAACACACCTCGGCTCAATCTGTGCACGTATGTGTGTGTTTGGCGTCTATGAAACCTCACTCATACCAAGAGGGATATTGATCTCCTCCCTCTGAGCCTGGGCCGGTATCATGTGCTGCCCGGTCATTTGCATTCACAGTGGTGGCTGATATCCACTCTGTTCATTTGGGAGAAATACAGCCCAACAAGCTGATGTGCAATTCAAAACGTTGACACTCCAAGTTAGCTTTCTCATCACAGTCTTGAAGTTATCACTCAGCTCCCTAAAAAAAAAAAAAAAATTAAAAAGAGGCTGCTCTCTCAGTGTTGTGCAAAGGCGGTGGTTAAGACTGTGCGAGGATTTCATAAAAAGCCAAAATTAGTTTTTAATGGAGATGTCTGGTTTTCAACTAGCAAGGTCAGACATCCCATTAGCCTTTTGTGTCTGAGACTGATGGTGAGATAAAGTACCCCTGGATTCTACAGTGGGCCAGACCTAGTCTTCAATTTAGGGGCAACATCAGGATAATGTACAGAAGACATAGTGTGCCATCAAAGTCGAGTATTGTAAGCAGTTATGAAGGCTGCCTCATAATTTTTATGTTTTTTATTCAACTGCTTTTGCATTTCAAATTACCAGTCATGACAATATATAGACCCCCCCCTAAAAAAAAAAAACCTTTTGAACTGTGAAAGTCCCATTGATCCTAAATGGCGCGAGAGGCAGGCACACATCCACACAAGCAAGCCATAAAGACTGCCGGAGTGGAGCGGCTCTTCAGATTTTGATCAGATTTAAATGATATGACGGGATATACAGTAATGGAAAATCAGCAGCCCAGATCAAAATGGCTCGAGAGTGCTTTACATCCTGACGTTAGACGACAAATGCATCTGTTCAGGCTGAGGTGATTTCATCTTGGATGCTTGCTAATGTATTTCACTTCTTTCTGTGCAGCTGACTGCGTTGCAGGCCAAGGTGCATTACCTGAGGTATCTCAGTGAACTCAGACTGTATGGAGGGAGGGAGTTCAAATCAATACTTTTGGTAAGGCCATTAGCTCTGGAGAGGATTTGTAAAAGTTTGAGAAGAAACTTGAATTTGCTTTTGAACTCCTGTTAAAAGCTTTTGCTGATTTGCTTTAGAATTTTCTTCTAACATACACACCACTTTGTGCAGCAAGGCGAGAAGCAGACGGATGTGACGCTGTTAGTGGGCCCACGCTACGGCATCAGTCATGTCATCAACACCCGGACCAACCTAGTGGCTCTCCTGGCCGACTTCAGCCATGTCAACCGCATCGAGATCCTCACAGAGGACGAGACCAACGTCCGACTGGAGCTGCACGTTCTGGATGTCAGGGTGAGTCACAGCTCCACCGTCAGCTATTATTAACTTTGTCCAACACAGATCATAGCATCTGTTGTTTTTCCTTTCTTTCCTTGCTATTTGTTCACCTCCCCTTCCTCCCTCCTGCCTTCCCCTCTTTTTTTCCACAGCCCATCACACTGATCATGGAGTCGAGTGATGCAATGAACCTGGCCTGTCTGACAGCAGGCTACTATCGCCTCCTAGTGGACTCAAGGAGATCTATTTTCAGCATGCCCCACTGCAACAGCACTGGAGGGGATGACACTGGTGAGTTATTAACTGTGTGCGTGGTAAAGACGGGATGGATAGTCTTTAATTGACAAAAGCAAAGGTCTGTCCAGGGCAAGTTATGCTAGTCATTAATACAAAAGTGCAATGGGGCATGATGCACTACGGTGGCAATTTTTAATTTTTTTTTTTTTAATGATTGATGCTATTTGAAAGGACTGTTTCCGTTGGTGAGATGCAGATGAATTTCACACAGCACAGAAAAAAAGTAATTCAGGTTCAGATTTTAATGATCAGTATTTAAGTCTTACAACAAGTGAAATTTGGGTCATAAAGTGCTTTTTCCAGTATGGTTTACCTGGATCATGAATGTTGTAGATCTTTGTCCTGGCAGAACACCCTATAAAATCCATTATGGCATGCTGAAAAAGACTAGATTAAATGGCTTAGAAATTGATGATTTGCAGTGCAGCATAAAATCTATGGTGAGGAGATGGTCCTTATTAAACCTTAATCAACATAGAAAATGAAAAAGTAACATGACTTTGTATTGCTGCTATCTACAGGTCAGGACCGTATCCTGGAGTGGCCGTACAGCACATCTCTGGGGGACAACGAGGAGCCATCTGCTGACCAGGGAGACATGTACAACAGGGGGACTGAGTATTCAGACAATGGGCAGAGAGAAAACAGCATCTCTCCTTACTTCCAAGAACCCCAAAATCCAGAAAGGGATCTTGGGGGACGGAGAAGTCCGTTACCGCCTCCTCTTCCACCCGCTACCAGACACAAACCTCAAGACTCACCCCGGAGCGCCAAAGTGTCATTTATTTTTGGGGGGGACCCACCCTTGAACAAACCTAAGAACTTGGGCTATGAAAGACTGCTGGAGAGTCCTGAAGTCCCAGAGCACAGGCCGCCCTACTTGCACAACAACACAGACTTTCGGGGGCAGGACAGGGTGCCATTTCAGTTCAGCGGCCTGACGCATGTTTATAGTAACATCATAAGTGAGGAAGGTGGTGAGGAGCCGCTGCTGAGGGATCTGTTTTATCGTGACACGACGGACGACGCGGAGGATGATGACGATGCCTCCTGCGAAGAAGACTCCACTGGGGGGACACCTGTGGGTGATGACAGAGGAGGTGGAGGTGAAAACTGCGGCAACCAAGGAGGAGGTTTAGCCACGGCAGCTGGACAAGCCACCTTCCTCACGCTTTCCGGTTCTACTGATGACATCATAGACCTGACGTCGCTGCCCCCTCCGGAGGGGGACGACGGTGTCGATGACGACGAAGATGACGCACTGCTGCAGACTCTCAACCTGGCGATCGCCGCTCCACCGCCGGGCTTCCGGGACAGCTCAGATGAGGACACGGCCCCCGAGGGAAGGCCGCTCAGCACGCGTGACAATGATGACATTCCAGTGTCGTTAATTGACGCCATCCCGACACATGGGGAGGGGGAGGGGAGCAGGGGAGGGGGGAGAAGGCTGGAGAATTCAGTTATGAACACTCTACAGGCCCTGGAGGATCTTTCCGTCTCTGAACAGAGGCCTCCCCCACCACCACCAAACAGTAACAATCCAGGTCTGTTGAATACTAATGCATGTTCCTTTCATCAGAGAAAAGTTAAAAATTGGATTGTAACTTAGCTCTTATTTTTTGGCTTTGATATTTAATTCCATGTAACCTTTGCCCTTTTAAGTTAGAAAACTCCCAAAACACATCCCTGATATCAGAAAAGAACCTATTTGCATAATGTTCTGCTCATTTTCAGCACACATGGTTGTAGCTCTATGTAATATTTAATACTGCACAGAGAAGTTTTCATTCAATGAGCCATATTTGACTTTGTACCTCTTGCTTTCTAGGTGTTTACACATCTCGAGGCTTTAGCCCAGAGTCTTCTTCAGATTCTGGCAACGAGACCAACTCCTCTGAGATGACTGAAATCTCAGAACTGGCTGCTACTCACAGACTCACTGAGAGCCACATGCGTCTTCTGGTGGCCACAAGGGAAGGTTACCAGCCTTTACTTGAGGAGAAAACAGAATTCCCCGTCTCACCCAGCACAGTAGGAACAATTCAGAAGAAACCTCGCAGTCCAACACGGCACCTTCAGCCCCCTGCAGTTCCTCCGAGACGGAGCCCCCAGTTGGACGCCACATCGTCAGGGCCAGACAGTTTAGAGGTGAGGTCCCAGACCAGCTTCTCATCCACTCTCCAGCGCCCAAGTTCCACCACACCGGGAGGCAAGCATCACAAAAAATCTGCAGACTCCAGTGGGAAATACAACACTTTCAGCACAAGGGATGGGCATCGAGGTGAGAGCAGTGGGAGCCGCGGCCGCCTTGAGATGGACCAGCGCACTTCATTCTGTGAGCGAGGGGAAAGTCAGAGACGGCAGAATTCTTTTTTGGCAGAAAACTCTGCAGCCGAGGGCCTCGGGATGAACAGCCTTCCCTATGACCATCACAGAATTCCCCGCCCTCATTCCTCTACCTCAGATCGCCTGTTAGATGTTGTCAACATGGGGGACTGTGCTGCGGGTAATGGAGCTGCAGCTGTTGAGCAAGATGAACATCTGGTTGTAGCATCACTGCTGTCCCCTACCAAAAAATCCAGATCAGGGGGGTCCGACCAAGGGTCAGACGCACAAAGTGACCATCAGCCTATTTCTAGACAGCAGAGTGTGGCACGGTTGTGTGAGTACCATCTAGCAAAAAGGATTTCAAATTTGCAAGGAGAAGCCCACAGTTCACTGCAGGGTTCTCTGTGCTCATCACTGGATGCTGGTGGCAGCACGAACAGTAGCGCCTGTGCCACCCCGACTGACTCCCCCCTCGGCCCCGGTGCGGTTGAAGCAAAACACCACCATTTGCAAAGGCACCCACTTTCCAGTTCCTCCTCCTCATTGCTCAGGGTGCTAAACTATGACGATAACAAAGCTGGAGTCTCTCGTGGCATCCCTGGGCAGAGCACTCAGGGAAAAGACCTCCACCCTCATGCTGACCCCGCCCTCCTTCGGAAAATGCTGCCCAACATTCACCCTCCGACCGCCGGGGCTGAAACAGGACGCCCCTCCTCAGCCACACCGTCTAAGCATAAAGAGACTACAGGTACTGGAAGCAAGAGGCCCCACAATGATCTGCATGCTAAACAACAGGCCTGTTTGAAGGGGCTGAACCAGAAGGAAGGCAGTGAGGCCTACAGACAACTGATTAACTATCTAACAGTCAGCCAGATGCATCAGGGAGGGAAGCTGCACAGTGCAGGCATGGGAGGGGCAGTGAAAAAGGACACCAGGCGCTTTATCACTAGCAACCCTCAGCTTGTTGAAATGGTTAAGAACAGGGGAAACACTATTGCCCGCTGCCCGTGTATGCCTTCCTCCATATCATCCCCATTCCTCAGCCCAAATTTAGTAAACCCTAACTCAGCCACCATGCAGCTGGCAAATAAAAATCCACAGTCATACCATTCGGCCACACTTCCTGCTAAACTCAAGAGAAGTCCTGACATGCATGCTCAGAGACTGAATGACAGTCTAGATTTCAGGCCAGCTACTGCTGAGAGGAGAAGCTCCTTTTCTGGTCTGGAAAGTGAACTAGAGAGGAGTGGTATGGAACCAGAGCACTTCCTGGCACTGTATAAGAGAGAGGGCTGTATCAGCCGTGATGGGGGATTCGTAACAGGTGGAAGCCGCGAGGGCGGGGGTGCCACTAACCGTCCCCCATCTCGGTCAAGAAGCCAACCTAGTGGGAGCTCAGAGGACTGGTTCAGATCAGACCCGAGGGCAAAGCATGCAGTTCGTCAGTCTTCTCAACCACGTCCTAACGATTCTCTCTGTTTCTCTGCTGCCCCCAGTGTAAGTGGTCAACGAGCAGACCTCAACACCATCTCACTCGGAAGGGGAGACCACCCTTCAGCTTTTATCAGGCAGGCGTCTACTGGCTCTAGGGCTTGCATTGCGTCTCCAGTTCCCAACCCGCAATCTCCACCTCCTCCACCACCTCCCCCGCCGCCCCCTCCTCCTCCATTGCCTCTTTCCACGCAAGCCAATGCTAGCTCCAGCAACTCAGGATGCACACAGGATTCCATCCATTCCACCCTGTCCCGGCAGGGTCAGAACCACATTCAAACTGTTACCCCGACCCTGCCACAGACAGACCCCTTCTGCAATAACCTGCAGCGGGGCCGGGAGCTCAAACGCAGCTCCAGCAATGTGACCGCCAGTTCTGGCAGTGTGGAAGTCCTGTTTGATAAGCCCATCCGGAGCCGGAGCCAACAGCCCCTGTCACCATCTGTGCCCCAGCAAGGTGAGACCAAAATTCAGAGGAGGCCAACGAGGAAGCGGCTCTCCAAGAGCTACTCCCAAGGCTCTGTATCCTCCCACACCACGTGCTGGTCTTCAGGCAGTAGAGTAGACAGTAGAAGGGCATCCGTGGCATTTCCTCTGCAGAAAGACGGCAAACACATGAAGGGCTCTCAAAAACTGGACACTAGTCCCTGGAGATGCAATGGGCCTTTTAGCTATTGTTTCTTTAAACGCAAGAGCGAGGGCGAAGAGGATGAAATTGAGTGGGAGAGGCCCAGACGTAGCCGTGGTGGGAAGGATATTAATAATGACGGTTCTGCATCTGCCATATTGCCCTGTGGCTCAGCAGTTGATGCAGCGGGGGAGCAGCTGTATGGAGAGGTCCTCAATAATATGAGTTTCAGTGACCGCCTTGCACGAATCAACGCACTCAAGGACCGCATGTACGGCTACCCTTCTGGCTTCACTGACGTCCGCCGTGACGCCAGCGAGCTCATTGCGCTGGTGAGATCCAGTGTAGGACGATGCGATCGCGGAGCCCAGATGCCTCTCCAGGATGTATCTCAGTACAAACAGCTCCTCTCTGTTGAGTCGAAAGAATTAGGCCGGGCGTGCCGGAGGATGGCACAGGCCCACGGTACCCCCGAGGAGATGCTGCTGGCTGTGACTTGTAGCTTCCAGGTGCTGTGCTGCCTCTGCGAAGCGTGCATGTGTCTGGTTCGTGGGCTCGGAGCCTCAGCCTCGCACCAGCAGAGAGAGGTCGTGGCAAAGGTCGACGAGGTTGTTATGAACTATATCTGTTTGCTCAAAGCGGCTGAGACCGCCACTGTGGGAGCACCAGGGGAGCACAGTGTGAAAGCCCTGGTCCGCCACTCCAGTACCATGTCGGCCATTGCTAACGCACTCACCCGCTCCCTTAAAACGCTGCTTAGCAAGTAGAGGCTACTCCTTATGCTTTATAGTGTGGCCTACACAGTCAGTACAAGTCTGTCTTTAAGCATCTTGTTATTTCTGAGTCTGCTGGAGGAGTCATATATGTTTCATCCATGGTCTGGATGGTCTCCATATCAGAATCAAGAAAGTGTATGACCTGTTGTAGTGAGACTTAACAATGAAGCTATAAACTCGCACTGAAAAAATGAGTAAGATGCTGAAAGGCAGTCCAGTCTGACTGCACTTGCTTTTTACGATGACAATATTGTAATGTATATTTACAAGGCCATACTGTCACCTTTGTAATATGACATGTACCTAATAGATACCCTTTTACCTGTGCATTATGTAACTTATATATAAAAATGTATATAATGTACATAAATATAATTATATTATTTGCTGTAGCAGTTTCAAAAGCCATTGAGTATTCAGCTTAATTTGCTCTCATATTGTACAGGGCTGGAGTGAATTCACTTTCAGTTCAATCAGTTCATAAAGTGCAGTTTTACTACAGATATTTATAATTGTAATTATAATAATTTACCTCTAGAAATGTAAGTACAAATGTATCACAGTCATTCCAATAAGGAAAGTGTTTTCATCATTTTATTCACACAATAAATATTAGGTTGAATTTCTGAATGACTGTTTTAAAGTGAACTGATTTCAACCCTGTTGCATTACAATGCAGTTTTTTTTGTTTTTGGAAAGATGACGGGAACATTTCAACAGCAAATGTTGAAAATACAGGGACACTTTAACGGCACTGCATTTAGCACTGCTTTATATATCTTGCCACATAGATTATTTTCAGAGAAGAAGAATAAATAGTAAATAATAAACTATCCCTCCCCCCCAAAAATATATATATAAAAATATAAAGACTTTAATATTATCAGTTTAGAAAACATTTTAATTTAAAAAGGAATATTTCGGATTGACCACTGTGTTATTAATTATATCTAATGATTTTTACATCTTTGTGTTTTATTATCATCTGTTTTGGGATAAGTTATGTGCTTGAATTATTAATTATTTCACACTATGTATCAAGATGCAGTTCTGTCTCTTGACAAGAAATTAAATTACTGTTTTTTTTTTTTTCAACATCCACCAACCTATTAAAAATATTTTACAGATACATTCACGTCTCTTTTGCTTTGAATGGTTGTAAATGACAAACGAGGCTGGTGTGTCCTGAGATGTGTCCCTACGTGCACTCAAAACACAACAAGAATTCATTATGGTGCAAAACACCACTGTGTGCTTCCATCAAACTCTCGTTAACTGTTATAGTATTCATACACAAGTTTATGAGGCTGTTCATATTAATATACAAGATACTGTCAGAATGAAGTGTTCCATTTTGCAAACTAAACATTTATTTTGACATTTTTATCTAGTGCCAGGTTATTACCGTACATGCATTCAGGAAGCAGTTGTCGGGAAGTTTGAACGTGCCTTTTGTTTTTGGAAAAGACTCCACAACAACTGAAGTCTGCAGATGGGGCCAGAGTTCAAGTCTCTCCACGGCTCAGGAGTGTTGGACTTTCATATTTATTACAATTGCACATATCAGCAGCATTCACATCCCCTGCATGATATAAGCACCATAACATTTTTTTGGATCAATGTGTGCGTGTGCAATTATTTTACATAATGCACAAAATGAACTAAACAAAAGCAACAAGTGATTCTAAAAGATCAGCGACATACAGTTTAAAATGGTTTTGGGTGGTGAGAAAGACAAACACACTGTAAAGCACAAAAAAGTTCATATGAAAACAATGTAAAATAAATAAAGATGACACTTGATGCCTTATACATATGAAAAGGTGTCTGATTTAAATTACATGAAAGGGACATAAAAGATTGAAAAAACTCTTTAAGACGAGTGTGTGTGTGACCTACGTGACTTTTTTTTTTCCCCTTCAAGCCTCTCGTGGGACTTGTTGGAGGTGGGGGTGACCACATTAGCATATTGGGCGCCTGTTCCGCACGTGCTGCGACGCAAACCAATCGGGTGGGCGCACGCGGGCGAAGGCCACGCCCGCGCGGCAACTCGCGACGCGCGCGCGCCTCCTCATCATTGTACTCGGCGAGCACAGTAAGTTAAGTTGTACTCATCTTCATTGCGGTATTTTCCACATAAAAACGACTTTTTGACGCGCTCAGCCGAAGCTAAACCTCGCAGTGGATATAAGGAGCTTCCGCTGAATGAGCAGCAGACTGCCGGGTTCACCAGCTGAAGCCAAAACTACCACAGTGGAAAAGTTGTTGTGCGGGCGCCCCGCGGGGTTTAAAGTTCAGCTAACAGCGGCTCGTTAGCTCTTTAAAAACCTCCAAACAAATGGCAGCTGTGTGCCAGCCGAGACGGGCCTTGGTGGAAATACCCGCGCCGCAGCCCAAAATAGCAGGTAAGTTAGCAGAAATGATATTTGTTTAGTTTAATTTTATTATTTTTTTTCGGGGGCTGTTAAAGTCCCTGCACCGTCTTTGTGTCGCGAGGCGCCACTTTGCTATCATGCTAACGTTATCACAAGCGCGCGCCCTCGTCCTAAACAATTAGAAAAAAAATAATATTATTGTTTAACCTTAATTGTAGACAACTGGGACAACTTAACTGCATTATTTTGGTTTTAATTTCCCATAGTATTTAATTGCACAGCAGCTTCATACTAGTCGCTCTATGTCGCGCACTACAAATAAAGTAACAAACATGAGCGCGAGTCACTGACAACCAGAAAGTGAGACGAAAACTTAATTTATTTATTTATTTTGTCACAGCACGGATGAGGAGGTCCTATCTGGAAGTTTTAAGCGCTCGTTTGGCTCCGTCTCCTCTTCCACGGGGGAGGAACACCAAGCGTGTGCACTCATGTAAGTACCAAACCTTTTTAATTGTCTACCTGCAGAAAAAAAAAACGTGTGGTCGGTTGTGTGTGAACTGACTGGATGGGGAAGAAACTGAGTAAGCTGATGGAAAGAAAAGGGTGTGTGAGTGTGAAGACTGGTGATTTTTTTTTTCAGTTAGCTCTCTTTAACCTCTCCTATTTCCGTTCAGTGTTATTTAAAGTGTCAGCGGTTTCTTATTGTCCTGATCAAGTTCCGTTTTGTTTTGCAGTGGATTTGTCCATCGGTGGGGTGTGGAGTGGGGCGATGGAGGAGCAGTGTGAGAAGATGGACGACCAGCATGCCCCTCTTAACAAACAGCAGCTTGTCCAGCTCATCCGATCGCTCATCTTAGTGGAACAGGTACCCACCCAGACCCTTTTGTCACAACCATATTGATATCATAAGGCTTACATTTCAAGCAGGATTGTATTTTTACTCACTATATGCAGCGTAATCTGGATTATGTGTTTGTGTGTGTTTTTAGAGTCAAGAGCCCAGGATCCTTGCATCAGACCTGAAGTATCTCCAGGAGGACTTACACCTAAAGAAAGCAAACATTTACAGGTCCATACCTTACTCGCGGTTCGGCTCCAACAGGGACGCTCACTGCTACAGGAAGGCCTACCCTCACCTGGTGGCGTTCAAAGTGAGTGTCTGTGCCTGTATGACATGTTTACATAAATGATGACACTTTTGTTTGTTGTTTCCAGGAATTTGGTGTGTTATTTTAGACTTTTTAAAAGGAGTTGTCTCCTCAAGCACACCCCTGCTCCTCTTTTCTAATTTTCTTTTCCGTCCTTTCTTTAAAGGAATTTTTCATCGCCAGTGTACTGAAGCCTGCTCCATATGTTTCCGCTTTGAGTTGAGCGTTTTCATTTTGCCATCCTAATCTGTTACCTCCTTGTCCTCCCCCTCAGGTTTCGTGTCAGGAGTGGGGCCAAGCTCTTCTGAGGAACAAAGAGTGGGATGGCGCATTGGAGCACGCACTGATGGCATGGCGCTACACCAGCGAGTTGCCGCAGTGGGACACAGCGAACCACAACACGCTCCGTGAACAGTGTTACAGCATTTTGGCAGCTCACAGCCTCACTGCTCTCCAGCATTACCACCCTGAACCCAACAGAGGACGCGAGCTGCTCAGAAGGTAACAGTTCAGTTTTTAATGGCCTGTGAACAGCCCACACACTAAACAGTACACAATTATTACACATTATGCATCCATATTTCCGGATTAAGGCCATACACAACACAAATGTGAACATGTAAACATGGTTTGGTTGTGTAACTTCATTTCAGTGCTTTGTCTTCATGCACGTATCTGAAAGGTTACTAAGTGGGGCATCTGTAAAGTCGCATCCTTTTCCATTAATTTTGTGGCGCTAATGCGATGTTTACTGCCGACTGCTCGCATCTTTCTGAACAATAGCACGACCCTTGAGCAATGCAAGTTGTCTCAGGTTACTGTGGAAAACCAACTCCAGCAAATCAAGCTTTTTGCAAATTGTAACCACAAATCTCTGTCAAGCATTTTCAACCACTGAAGGGCAAAACAAACTCCCAACTAAAACCGCAATATACTTGATAAAGTATCTGCATACTGCGCCCTCTTTGCTGACGTGTTACGGACCAGTTGAGACTTAAATATCCAGCTGAGCCAATGCAGCGCTGGCATCCTGCAGTAGTCCTGTCTTTCTCCCAGCTGAATGTAAGTTCAATCACCTTTCAGCTCTTATGTTGGCACACCAACCACTGAGAACCTTAATATCACATTGCATGGGTGTTTAGTTCAGCTCTCACTGGGATGCATGCTGTCTATTAATGTATTATACTTGTAACTCATTTATTATTTTAGCAGCTAAAGTATGATTTAGAGTACAGCATGAAATGATGGTTGCTTACATTCTGTGGTAGCTGGTGAGTTCAGCTGGCCAGCTACAGCTCTCTGTTGGTGTAAACTATCCAGCCTCTTGGTAATCTACGAGGCCTAGATGCTATTGTATTGTATTCATTGTGTTTACCATTTTGTTACTGTGCTCACTGTTAAGTTTCCTAAATAATGCATTGTAAATGTTGAAAGTATCCAGGTGAAACCTCTCTGACTGATAACTCTTCTCTTTCTCTGTCACTAGGCTGAAGATGGCTCAGTTGCACAGCCAATCAATTGTGCCATGTATACAGGAGTTGCAAAGAATTATGGGATGTGCTGATGACTCCTCTATGGACACAAAATAACACAAGAAACACTATGTAACGAGCTGGCTGCACTCCACTGAAAAGTGTGCTTCCTAGATGATCTAAATGATTTATGTGTGGTGTGGGGCCAAAAACATTTGAAATGGTGTTTGTTTGGAAAACCTACTACAGTATTCTTCCAAAGGACAGGGTAGCAACCAATCCCATAGTGTCAGACAGTACATGCAACAAAAGGTAATTAAAACCACCTTCTGATTGATTGAAAATGCAATAAAACATCTTATTTAATCATCACATTGCAGTTTTACATCAAGTGGAAAGTACTGTTACGAGGAGTGTAATGTTTGTTGCATTGCACACCTCATAATGTTCATATGTTGGTTAATGTAACATTACGATGATATGATCCTAAACAGCCTAACACAAAGAAAGAAATGTTCCCTTTTTAAAGGAACATTGAGTCTGAGAAATGTTGCATTGGGTTGGTGCTAGCAGTGATATAATTTAAATGTTTGTATATTTTTAAAACTTTCTATAGAATAACTTACATTGACCATTGAAATGTTAAAAGAATGAAATGGCCTTTGTCGTTGCTTTGAGGTTGTGTGTGTGTTATATATGTCCTTGTTACTGTTCACAATACTTGAAATGGTGGCCTTTGCTGATGTTGACTATAGTTGTTTTATATGTCTGTCCTTGTCATAGAGAATAGTCTCTGTCACTTATTGCACTGTTTGTCCTGAAAACTTGAACATTTTTGATAAAATAGACCTAATTTCAATAAAGTGGGTACTTCACTCTTGCAGTCGTCATGTGTTTTTCAGTGATAATAATCAAACAGGAATATGGAGGAGTTTTTTTTTCCCCATCTGCATTGTGTTCACAGCAGATATCTTTGCACCGTTTCTTGTACAAGTGCTGTGTTTGTACATCCAAGTTGTCAGTGCATCGCTTTAACTGTCAAATACTTGAAGAAATCAGTCAGCATTTCATGGTTGTGCAAGTGTGACAAATTAGCGCCTGTGTAATATGCCTCAAAACTTGAAGCTGATGTTTAAAAATGTGCTTTGTTTTCATCAGTTCTCTGCGTGCAACACTTAAAATCATAAATACAATTGTGTGTTCATGACAGCTGTCACTAGCTGTTTGCAGCAGAACCTCAGACTGACATGCTTAATTTTTCTGTAACGGCCTTCAAATAATCTGCATGCCCTCTGTAGTTTTGTAGATAGACTAGTGTCTGTCTCTAGATTGATTAGTGGTGTGTGGATCTTGATTAGTAGGCTGTGACAGTTGATTTGTGGACTTGTGCAAAGCGCCTTGATTGGAGACTCCTGCTTCTTTAAGATGGTCCGCTGCACTAGATAATAGGATTAATCGATCAATGGACTGGTCGTTTGTCCATGCTGGTTCGCTGTGAGCTTGTCTCCTTTAATGCTCTTTTCATACCACCAGGTGGAGCCCACGCTGCACCGTCCCTCATGATCCACTGTGACCACCATTGCAGTCAGGCTGGTGACTTTAGTGGAAGTGCAGTGTTAATAGCGCTGAAGAAACAGCTGTTGCCATGGCACTCTGTGAAGCGAATATTAAATAATTTTTAAAATGCTATTTAGGGTTCAAGATAATGAATGGGAGGCAGATAAGGTGAGAGGCTGTTGGCTAACATGCGCACTTCTGCTGTGCAATTTCACTGTCGGAAATAAAGAGATTTCTCTAATATCGCTTTATTACTCACGTGGGGGTTGTAACTTTATTGCACTTTAGGGACATTGAGCTCCTGTAATATCTCTATGATGTTTGTGTAGAAATATATTGTACCTTTAGAACCTGGTCGAGATATTTGATCCTTAAAAATCAGAATTAATGCAATTAAGTGCGGAACGCTGCAATATTACACCCAGAGCAACTCGGTACATGCAAATGTGGCCATCCCACTCACATAGATACATGGTGTTCAATTGTAATAAGTAAATTTGTGAGTAAATTAGTGCAATGGTGGTGGTTCAGACACAATTGAGCCCACATGTACTGGCCTACATCAACTCCCTCTAGAGTCGTTCTGGTTTCTCTCGCTAAACAAAAATAATAATGAAATGGGGGGATAATACCACAGAGTGTTTGTCTAAGGCATCAAAATGAATTAGCTTCCATACCCGTGCCCTTGGAGAACGAAATGGAGCCACATCATAGACATTTTATGACGATAATGACTAAATTACCACTGCGAATTGCTGTTCGGTAGTTGAGGCATGTTTCTCATGGCGGGCAGGAGATTTCCTGTGCCCCTTTGGAGGCCACCAGGAAGTCCTGAACCAAATCAGGAACGCAGAATTGAATGCACGACGAGGGGTGTCGAGGTTAAACTTTTAAGGAGGTCCAAGGGAAGAGGTGTAGGTGTTAAAACGCCTTTGTTGTGACATGGCTGCAAAGATGAAGGGGAAAAAAAGGAAAAAAAAACAATCAGCAAATAACGGCTCCCATGTGCCTTGGATGCTTTTGTGCCGCCGAGATCAGAGAGCTAGCAGCTACAAAGACGGGCCTACCTGTTTGTTTTAGTTTCTCTCTGCATTGCTGTTGCTCCCTCACAGAGCAGCGAATTCTGTGTTTTACCTCCACGCTGTGAAAACCCCAAATAGAGCTCCATTCAGCTTATCCAAAATCAGAAATAGTTTAAGTCTCCAATACATCCTGTCACTACAGGTCAGCTGGGAGAGGATACAAGAATATTTGATCTGCTCATTATCTCCCAGCAGCTCCACAGATATAGATAGATGATGCTGTGATCAAACCACATGTAATAAAAGAAATCTTGCTTCCTGGATTATTAAAGAAATTTGTCTCAAGCTTTATGTATATCTTGTTGGTATTTTTAAATCCAAAAATACATACTTTATATATATATATATATACACACACACACACATATATATACATATCAGACGGAGATGCATGGTGGTGTGTTTCTCTACAACGGAAATGGAAATATTCTCCTTGCCAGTCTTTGATATCATTAAAAATAGCACTGTCCCTAGCTTTTCATGTTTTATTTCCTTCATAATAATAGTAAAGTATATCTTGTACATTTATGGATATCTGCCCAAAAAGGATGGGAGTTATTGTGGCATAGAGATATTGAAGATCAAAGTGCAGCAGCTACTTTCAGGAACACTTATTCTGTGCTGATGTTTCACAACATCATCACAGAAGAAGCATAGTACAATGTAGTGCAGCCACAAGATACACGTACATATCGGATCTGTGAACGTTGAGGACTATGCAGGTTTTAATCCTTCTGAGTACTTGAGGCAAGTGAGCTGAACCAGCACCTTGTGTCCAGATAAGATAGGTTAGCTAGAGATAACTAAACAAATGGTGTGTAATCTTTTCACTTGGAAAGATTTTCAATCTCACCACCAAGAAGTCAGATGAAGTTTATTGATGTCATCCTGCTGATCTGGATGTCAGATCTTAAGTGTGTCTTTTTAGAGTTGCTGATAACACATGTTGTTGATTAATGTGGAGGGCTTGTTGATTTGACGAGAGCTACTTTGGTGCGCTGTGAAATCATCGTGGATTAGAAGAGGGGCTCCAAAGGAAAGATCCGATTTGGAAGGAGGCTTTGGGATGAAGCAGTTTTGTCGTCCCATTATTTTTTACAGTTTTCAGTTGTGAAATGTGGACTTTGACGGAGGCAGCACTTGAGCTGGCAGCGAGTCCAAATGTGTTATTAAAAGAGAGAAGGGGAAAAAAGAAGGAAATCGCAAGCTATAGAAATAGATCAGGCAGAGTGAGGGAAAGTAAGTTACACTTCATCCTGAAATAGCTCCCTCTCTGGACACCACAGATGGATTGTGTTACCAAGGAATGTCTAATTCCCTCTCGTTAGAATATGAGGTTTACGTCGCTGAATCTGAATTCTGGACCTCAGGATGCACAGCTGTGCCGCTTTTCATTCATACTCAGCCACGTAAAAAAGGCTCTGATTTACACCTGGGACGGCAGGTGAGCGCAATCAACGATAATTAACTAGCTGCGAGAACAAGAAACTAGCTCCACTGAGTCACAAGGAGCTCCACGAGCGGCTGAGAGCGAGCGAACAGCAACACAGCGAGTGACTGAGTGTTTGTACATGACTTGAATAGTCGTACACAGCTGAAGTCCTCTCACAGACATCTGTACTGACATTCAAAACATCTGTCGCTGCAGCTCGGGCGAACACAGCCGAAAGAAAGTGGGAGAGTGCATTTTGATGCCGTGTTGCTGGAATTACAATGATAAATCCAAAGACCTGAGCAGGCACCAAGGACACTGATAAGAACAGCAAGGACAAAACAACCGCCACCGTGCTGAAGATGCTTCTAAAGTCTTTTATTCCTCAAGTTTAATTGTGTTTTACAGAGGGCTTCTTCCAGAGAGTAACCAGTGTCAACTGGGTTAAAGCTGCAGGGCTATATAATTCTCAAGGGATCTTTTTTTTTTTTTAGTACAACAAAAATAATAAAAGGTTGAAATTAAATTAAAACAGTCTGAATACCGATCCCTCAAGCATTAATTTGCATTTATCTTAACGAGAACATTTTTTTTCTTTTCATGGCTTTGCTTTGTGACATGGCCGTGCTGCGTACAACAAATCAATGCACTTCACTTTTTCTTTAAATCTGAATGAACTCGAATGAAAACGATATATTTGTTCTCACTTTTCCTTCGAACCGAGCTGTCCACATTTCTCGTTGGGCTGTAAAAAGGTGATGTGTGAAGGAATAGTTTCATATTTTGTGAAGCATGTTGTTTTGGCCCTGGCTGGTGATAAACATTTCTAATCATTAGGTTGTTTTCTTGCCTGCAGATAAAGCCAGACTAACAGTTGCCCCCTGCTTCCAGTCTTTGTGCTAAGCTAGCTGCTGGCTTCAGCTCAGTATCAAATTTTGAACATGCAGAAATGAGTGGGGAGTGGAATCAATCTAACTCATAGCAATGAGCATTTTTCCCAAAACATCAAAATTCTCCTAATCAAGTCACAATCACTGTGGTTGCAACAGTATCTTGACTTCCTACTTCATATTAAAATAATCATTTTCAGATTTCTCCCCCTGGAACTGCAGTATGCAGTCTAGTTTTGAAAATTCGCATGCAAATGTAATCAGAGGCCTTTCCGCCAACTGCTCTTCAAAGCTCCGCGATGGAACACTTAAACCTCACCACTTTTTTTTTAAACCAACACGCCAATTTTTATTTCATAGCTGTTTGAGTCTTTGGTGTCAAATAGGCTTTTAGCATAGATAAAATATTCCATTCATTCTCTAACTGCGGATATTTCAAGTGAGTGAGCCCAGTATTTTTGGTCGAGAACTGTCTGCGTTTTTTTTTTTTTTTTTTCACTTACACAAGAGCGAAGCAATTTGCTCGGTGGCAAAAGGTCAAGAGAAATGAGCGAGCTCCATCAAATCCTGACAACGACTCCAGCTGGATTCAAAATATACAATAATGTGACGCTTTTTTAAACGGAGAGCTCCGTCTGTGTGTTTTAAATTGTTTTTCTGGTATTTCTTCTCTTTTAGAGCCATGTGCGGTGGAGAGAAGCTGACAAGATGGGGACGAACAGGATGAGGGATTACATCTAACAGAGGTCAGAAGCTTTATTTGAACCCACCGTCTGTACTTTTGTTCACTAAGCAGTCTCTCTGAATCTAAATGCAGTGGGACTTGGTTGAAGTATGTTAGATAAATGAATTACGTCTGTCTTTAATCTAAAGGGTCATCATGTTGCCCTCTGAAACTCAAGGTTCAGTGGCTGATATTTAGGGCGGATGCACTTTACTCGCTCAAGGACTCTGATATTTAGGCGACTTAGACACTGAGCATATTAAAATGTTTCTGATCGCTGACAAAGATTGAGCATCATTCAGCAGAAATGGAATAAATGACCACGTAATGGCACTGTCAAAGCGAATTACGCCAAGATGTCTTAGATGACTCTAAAACAGTTTGGCTCCCCAGTCTAGTCTCTGAAGTGCAAATGTTTAAAAATGCAGGTTGATTCTGCGTACCCCTCAGGTCGGCGGAAGCAGGTGCTCATGAATAAAGAGGATGTTAAATATGCGTGAAGTTATTAATTACAAGCCTGATATTTTTACAAGGTGCTTCTGTATTTTGGCTTTGCTAGGTGGGCACGGCTGTCAATACATTTCTAATTCTTGCACTTGTCTTGCGAGTCAGTATGTCCCAGTGCGAAACAGTGACAACAGCTGTCCCAACGAGTTTATCTTCACCGCACGCAGTTTTATTCTATTTATGTATTCATATACTATCCAGGGACAGTCAGCGAGGGGCGTTTGTTTTGTGCCCGGAGCTGAACTGATAAGATGGGAATGCAAATGCACGGTGGCCCATTCAGAACAGTCTCATGAATGAATTAAAGGACTGTTAGTTTTCTGCTGACCTTTATCTGCAACTAGCAAAGTTTCAGCACCTTCCCCTTCAACTCAGTCTGCATTCTGTTACATTCAAAAGCCCAACCTCTCTATTTGCACGAGTAATTTCATTTTGTGGTCAGCACAATGCCGGCCGCAAATGTTTATACTGAGCTCATTTGGAAAATTGTGTTCAGTTCCACTGCGAGGCAGCATAAGGTGGAGGTTCAGAGGCCATCTTAACCATGTAGTTTTCCACTTAACTCTAAACTTAA
>JBAJHX010000011.1:3358978-3431453 GCA_037176925.1 Amniataba percoides | reverse complement strand
TCCACTGCGAGGCAGCATAAGGTGGAGGTTCAGAGGCCATCTTAACCATGTAGTTTTCCACTTAACTCTAAACTTAACCTGAAATATAAGAGGTGTAGTTTATAGCACAGGCGTCCACTGAAGATGAGGGAGTGCTTATCTTAGGTGGCTTTGGGTGTAATCTTATGTGACGTACAATAGCATGTAAAGATCTAAAACAGCAGCGTGCTGGATGACAATACCATGTTGTTATTTGCACCCTTCTCGGCACGAGAACAAAATGTGACTTTGCTTTTCCTGGCACCACTTTAAATCATTTAGCATCTGGCTGTGTGAAGAGGAGGGGCTGGACACTGGGTTCTGAGTGCCTGAACTCCTAGCAGCTGGTGGCTGGCTGGTGGTATATGATGGTCATTTGGTTATGGGTGAGCAGAAAATGTCCTGAAAATAGCCTTGGCGTTTGTGATGCCACCGTTTGGGTTTTAAATCATTTAATCGCTTTAGGCTCCCCGCTGCCTTTGTTTGAGAGAGAGATAGAAATCCACATTTTAGAGGTTGAGCCTTGCTGGAGTTTAACATAACAATACCTTGTTTTTGTAATTGCCACAGAGATACGTGGTTGAAAAAAATCTTTTTGTCTGAACAAGGGTGAAGTTGCGAGGCCTTCAGAGCATCAGAGGAAATTACTACACGTCACAGTGGCTTTTAAAATTCAGCCACAGTGGTTGCTGCCTAATTGCCCTTTTAAATAAAGTCAGGTCGAGTTTAGTGTTTTAAATGAGAAAGGATTTGTCCCAGAGTGCTTTTCAGACTAAATGTGAATAAAGAACAACGTTAGACATCACATCAAAAACACATCATAATTCCCACTCCCCTCTCCCACCGAAGTGCATTATATTACCCAGAATACTGCTCTAATAGTGGGAGCACCTTTGCTTCACCATTCTGAGGGGTGGGGAGGTGGTGATGTGTATGTGTACGGACAACATAATAATAATGGTGGGTGGTGTAAAAATGACAGAGGCGAGCTGACCCTGAAGGCTGCTGTCCCAGGGTCGTGTGTCATTAGCACGGCCTGATTTGGCGGTGGACTCTCAAACAGGCGAGTGGCGATACAGTGATGCAGTTTTCATGGCTGAGTGGAAAAGCGCTCGTGGCCCCAGCACATTGCGACCTTTCCAAGAGAGTCAGCACGAGACAGGCAGAAGATACACTCACAATAGTTAACCTTAGTCAACTACATTCTCAGAATCAGTGTTTACATTACCTAGCTCCCATTACAGTTCATTTAAACAAGTCGTAGATCAGCTGTGTGAATGAACAAAAGGCTTTCTGGTCAATTCTTGCCGAGTACAAAGTGATATGAAGATTAATCAGCTTGGTTTGCAAATAACTTTGTTGCAAGCTGCAGACTCTTGAAACAACACACTCGGAGTCCACATTTGCTGCCCATCTCTGTCAGTCATAGTGCCGATTCTGTTTAAATTTAGGTCATGAGTCACACTGATAGGCGTGAAAGATCTGGAGTGAAAGCTAAATTACTGCCACAGAACCTGAACACAGAAGTGCTGATGGTGCTGAAAGTAGAACACAAAAGTAGAGAGCTGTCAAGCTATAAAATTACACAGCAAGCTGGGTGAAAAGATGATTACGGGCAATTATGCAGCAGCAAATGCCCTCTAAGGGGAGACCTTCCGCATTTTAGAGGTTTGCTGGAATGGACACACAAATAGCAATACAGTTGAGCAGCTGCTGTGTTTGTTCATGACAACTGTGATATCTCACATATGAATATGGTTAGCCATAAGTGGTTGTGTTATGAATTCTGTGTATCACATAGCATTACGAGTTAGTTCACTCCTGCGTAATTGTATAATTTCCTCTGGGTGCTGTCGGGATAAATGTATATAACTGCATGCAATATGCTGCATACACAGGATGCGCCATGGTAAAAGGACAAGAGGACATCACAATATAATCCTCTCACTGCTCAACAATAAGCTCATCTGAAAGCACTGATCTGCTTTGACATCAGTGAACACAACTGATGTTAGATGATAGTTGCTCAAGTGGCGCATTGTTTGTATGTATACTTGACATGAGCTTTCTGTTCTGTGCTAACGCACTTACCACATATCACAGCAGACTCTTGTACATTTTACTCTGCTACACCTATAGTTACTTTGTACACAAAGCACAGGCAGTTTTTGGTTCAGTATAAAATAGTTCAACTAAGTTTTAAGTTACAATCCTATCTTGATAACATGGCAAATTATAGTTGCTATAATCAAATAATAAAATGTGTATTAATGTAAAACTTAGAGGGACATTCTGCATAATAAAATACAACATTTTGTTCATGATACTGATTACTCAGGTGTCTGTAAAGCAGAATACGAGTTATATTTAACATCAGAATTAACCCGTGAAACATTATAAATGAATTGATAAATGCTAAATGTGCAGTGTATACTTTTACAATGTCTACTTTTAAAATTTACAATGCAGATCTTTTCCTTTTAATATTAGTATTTTTAAAAGATCTAAATACTTTTTTCATAGACGCTCTGCGTTCATGTTTCACAGATTCCTAATCAGACGACATGTTAGATCACCATTCAGACGCTTAGAGAGCATCTGTGAAGTATAGAACGCCTCGAGATGACTTTCGTCTTCTAGGATGTTCAGCCAAAGTGATCAAACTGAAAACAACTCCACTTATATCGCGCCATAATCTCCTTAAGGACTGTCACATCTATCCTCATTACCGATCGTCGCTGCAGATATTCAGATGTTTTAACATGTATATAGCATTTTAAGCGCGCAGTATCGCCCACGCTCGTTTGTGGGTGGTATATATTTTCCCACAAGCATTATAGACTTGGATGAGAGGCTTGTGTATGATATTCTGATCAAGGTGTACCTGGCAGAACACTTGATCTTAATTAAAACACGGTGTAATTAAGGTTAAGTTCTTTTCAATGCTGCCATTCCCATATATTAGGATTTGACATGAGAACTATTAATGACTGTAGTACATCACAGGCAATTAAAGCTATATAAAGTAGCTGTAACTGATACAAATGAACAAGTCTTCTATAATTGCATGTAATTTTTTCCTCTAAATTTATACATGTATTGTTTTCATAATAATTGACATGTAAGTTATAATTTTAAGTATGTATGTATTTATTTAAAACACAACTAGAACTCAACAGACACCTATGTTCAGACTTTTCTTTAGTACTAATGTTATAAATATAGAAGCATAGTATGTATATCACGCTATAATGAATATTTTTAGGTAGAATGTCATGAAGAATAATCATTTCTTTTATCAGCATCCCCCCTTTGAAACTTTTTGTAAAAAATATTTAGGATTGGTGTCAACAGGCCACACAACCTGAACATTTATCTCATAGGAAAAAAAAAAAAAAAAGCATGAGCATCCACTGTTTTTCAGCTCCCAACTGCACCTTTCATGTTTTCAAACGGACTGTGTGTTCCAGCCCTCCCTACACGCCAGTCTTCCTTCCCAGACAGGAAGTCATTACAGGGGCTCTCACCCCATCACAGATGGCCATTTAACACATCGCTGGCAACTGCAAATGAACCAGGAGTAGCAGCCGCTTGACTAGACCCGGCCGACTTTGCACAAATGTTTATCTCTCTCTCACCTGCTGTGCTGGGATGGGAGGTGCACTTCAACCTTGGCTCCATTTTAACTTTATTTATTTATTACTATTTGTTTGTCACAGGGAGAAAGCACTTTAAATCCACTTTTTTGTCCACTACCTTTTATTTCCTCATACAACACCATGAACAAACACCATTTAGCACGGTTTCAGATACTGGCGTAGCTCGAATGAGATCTTCTCCTTTGTTTATATGCTGTTTGTATTTTTTTGTATTTTGTATTGTATTTCTTTTGAAAAGATGGAGAAAGAGCTGATGCACGACAGGAATTTTTCTTATATCTCCCTTCGCTGCCCCATCCAAATCTGTAATAGCCATATTTGCTCTGTCAAGCTGCCTTAGCCTTTTGGTACATTCGGAGTTCCATTGGTGATAAAACAGATAAAGCCGACTTGACAAGTTAAAAATGAGAAAGCTATTGTGGCTGACACCCCGGAGACAGCCTCTCCCTCTCCCTCTCTCTCCGTCTCTTCCACCCTCTCTCTTGCTAAGTTCTGTATGCTCTTGCTCTCTGGAAATGCCGTGCTTGTTATTTACTATCTCTACTGAGTAAAATATTAACGAAGATACCTCTTGAGGATGTTTGCGAGTGCTGAGCGGTACGACTGCAGCCAGGCTATTACGGGAGTGAGCCTAAGCACTGAGGAATGTAAACACGGGGCCTATTCATTAGTCCCTTCCCATCATTCCACCACTTTGCACTCAATACAGTATATCCGCCTCCTCTGTCTGGTAGAGGATGTTGCTGACATATATACTGTGACTACCTGGGAGAGTATTGGTGAGGACAAATGAAAGGAATGACTAATAATTGTCTGTTTTCGTGCATGGGTTAAACTTGTGTGTGAGGGGATGGCAGAATGTAAAGGCCGAGCGCTTGGCGCGTGAAAAATTCACATGAGAAAGGAGAAAGGGGTTGGTGGGTTGGTAGGGGGCGGGGGGTTATAGAGCAGCGCTGGCAAGGCTGGGTGTCTAAATCACAGCTTGGAATGGACCCTCGGCGTGGCGATTGGCTGTCACAGCCACAGATGGAGGACGGCGCCCACAGGAAAAGGATAAACTGTCTGATAAGCACACGGTGAGGTACAGGGCTTCTGCTGGCAGATAGGCTCTTGAGAGAGAGAGAGGTGGGGGGTGGGGGGGCAAGAAGATGGGAATTGAAAAGGAAAACGAGTCAAGAGGGAACAGGCAACAGATGAATCTCCATCTGTGTTCAGAGGCAAGCAGGGATAGCAGCGAGAAAACAAGCCAAACAACCACTGAGGTGCAGCTTTGGTCTCATACCTCTTGTGGGTTTACCTCTCTGAAGGAACACTTAAGTGCATTTTGATACCCCCCCCCCCTTCCTACAGAGCCACACACTTCTGTAATAATGGGCTGGGACGAGTGGCTATCAATCAGCTGCTTCAAAAATGGAGACCAATACAGCAGCTGCACAGTTGTTATTTAATCAAAATCCAAAGAAATGAAAATCGACAAATGACACTGAAGGACTGAAGTGCCCTGTAAAAGCGATAACTCTCTTATGTGTTGATGACAGCTACAACACGAGGAAGGGAAAATGCTAAAAGTCTGAGAGGCTGCACCAGGCTGAGGATGCGCCGCCAAGGCCTGTCTCTCGCAAACTGGTCATTCACTCATGGATGCACACCACTCATTGGCCAACCTTTGGCCAGATTAGGAGGTGAACCTGCACAGACCTTTGGCCGAGTCGCCGGCCGGTCGATGAATGAGCCAGAGGGCGGCATGAGGGTTTTTTTGTGCAGATGATTTATTTAGAAGGTTTGGCTTTATGATATTACACAACAGCAAAAGCCTTTTAGGGAGGAGGGTGAGATAGAAGTTGTTGATAGGTTTTCATCGCACAGCTATCTTAACATGATATGAAGTGTGTGATGTGTTGCGTACTGTCTGGCGCTGAGTATTCAGAAGTTCAAGTGATGAAGTTGAGAGGTAGTATGGAGAGATGTTTCTATAAAGAAATATAATAATATCCCTTCAGTAATTCAAAGGGATCTATGAATGAATCCAAATACAAATACCTCCCAGATTGACAGAGTCCTATCTGTTATTCCCACAGCCTGTTTTGGGTTAGGTGGCTTTTCTGCCTAAGTCCAAGCTGTATGGAGTTGGCTCTTGAAAGATGGCGCTTATCTGGCAATGCGGGTGTCTGTTTGTAATATAATGTGAATTGTAGAGCCAACTATTATTGCCACGTCCGATGAAGTGACCTTAAAATGTTATTGCCTCCCAGTAGAGGAGCAAAAAAAGTCATGAAATAATAAAACAGAAAAGCAGAAGTTGTTACCAACGCAGAAATTACAAGCCAATATTTATCTTTTTTTCCATAACCTTCTTGCGGTTTATTGGGGTCAGACCTAAATAACAGTAATAAAGAAAAGCCATTATTTGTATACCATATAATGTTAAATATGTCATAGTCTTTATGCTTTCCTACCTTTCTCAATTGTAAACCAACCCCAATATTTGTAGCTTAAAAGCACATAAAGAAGATGTGAGCCTGATGTGAGCCACGTATGCCCTTTTTTCCAGGAAATGTTAAAAATCTTTCTTATGTGTTCTTCACTTATAATTCTTCATAAATTAAGGTTAATACTATAAACTAAAGAAACCAACCGGTTCATATGTCAGGCCTTTCTCTATGGTGGTGGCCTAGGATTTTTGCAAATTTACACATTGCAGTATGGTAGGAAAAGTATCATCAAACAGAGAAGTTGGAGGGCGGAGGGCATTTCCTGCTAGACTGGAGCATTACAGACAGGAGCTAATATTCTCTGCCAACATCTGAGACCTTATTCTATTAAGATGAAGGCTATCCTATTTTAGACTGGATGGCTTAGGCCAGAAAAATCCCTCAGACTTATTTAAATATCTCAGTATCAACACGGCAGCGTGTCGGAGTCAGAGTCTCCGTGCCTCCGTGTCAGGTAAGAAGATGCCGGAGATTAGTTTCCTGAATTTGATGTCCAAGTGAGGCTTAAGTACCTGGAGTCATTTACATTCAGTGGACAATGGAGATGTTTAATTTAGCTTATTTAAGTATGATTGTGAGGAATTATAGAGAGCATTTGAATAACTGGAAAAAATTAAGTCTTTTGATGGAAAGCTGTTGTTGCGTTAATGACACGTTGTATAAAACAGAATCACAAGATTGAAGTGAAGAAAATATTCACATCAATCTTTTGCTTTTACTAGACTGGAAAAAAAGAACTTCAGTGGTAAAAATACGTAGCATGCTTAAAAAAACAAATTTATCTTGCAGATGTCCAATTGTGAATACAAGGCTAGCAGCAAAGTAAGCATATCAGAATAAAGGTCCCGTGTTGAAGCAATGTGAGGTTTGCTGACATGGTGTGAATGCATGTATACTGCTGCTACCGCCAGTTGGGGTCGTAACACCGAAGTCAGCAGAGACTAAAAGCAGCTGAGGAAGGAGAAGAAAGTGAAAGGGTGCTGTTTTTCCTCCTGCTAACCTAAGTGCAACATAGTTAGTCAGAGACGCATCCTTCAAGTGCAGTTGCTAAATCCGGACTCCCATAAGGCTCAAATTGAACAAAGACATTTCAGAGCTCAAACAAAATAATAAAACTCCCAAACAAATCTAGAGTTCAATCTCTACTGTACAAAATATGAATCTAGATAATGCAATAGACAAAAAATTGGAAGACTTATTATTGTATGTCATAGTTTTTAAGGATTAATTAACAGGCAAACAACCAGCAATTCCATTAAGTCCATTACGGCATGTACACTTCTATAGGAACCTAAAAACACCTGACAGCTGAACTTAGATGACCAGTCATGGAGCCGTGCAGCTGGTCTGAAAGCAGTCTGAAAGTGAAGGCTTCCCCTCTGTGCTGCTGACTGCTGAGTCTCAAACCTGCCTCTTGTGCTGAAAAAACGTGTTCCCAACTGGGGTCTCTTTGTCCCCAAAATGACGCTCTAAGTACTGTACCAATGCAGCCAAAATACCATGTGCCGAGTCACATGTTGACTCAAGTAATTGCTCATATTCATTTTGCTGCCGCTGTAGCTTCTTGAGCAGTTTTGTCATTAGTCAAGCCGAAAGGAATTTCGGTTTAAGTGGTCAAAAAAGCATGTGTCACTAAAACTGAATTATCCCTAAATACCCGTGGGCTTCGACTACATGTTTAAGCATGAATTCACACTGTCGACTCTCTATTATTCTGTCTCAATAGCAGTTAAATGAAGCTTACCCCAAGTTCAATCAGGGAGATTGCCTCATTCACAAATCTGTGCCCTCTACTCTTTCATTCAGTACTCTTTCCTAATCAGCTGAAGCTACTTGAAGCTAAATTTTCTTCCCACGAACCGCAGCTTGCAAGAGATTAGAGCGGTAGACTGGAGTTGATCCCTAGGTTGCTGTCTGTGGTGATTCTCGTGACCTCAAGCACACACTTACCACCGCCTTGTATATAAACAGCAGTAAAGTGGAGGGTGTTATCTTGCGTGTCCAGGGTCCCGGTTCATTTTGCACATTGATAATGTTAAGTGACAGACAGCTGGGGCTGTTCCAAGGCTGGGATAGGCAAATAAGTCCTGTAATCCTATAAAATACAGAGGGGAGCAATACTTCAACAGCCACTTACCAACTCCGTAAGTACCGTACCGTGATGATATGTCACAGGCTACCACCTGGGCCACATAGGTCTGTAAGATATTCACCAACTCTAGAAAACTTAAAAACTATACAACATCGCTCAGGCACTTCTTTTAGGAGTAGCTTTGAACGTTAGACATTTTCTGAACTTTCTCTGTGATGAGCCGGTGCACTAATGATACGTCCATCCTTTGATGCTGGAGAAAACAAAAGAAGTAAAAATTGCCAGCAGTCCTTCCCAAATCCCAATCCATACCTGATTCTGTGAGCATAAATAATGGAAAATAAAGAATGCATACTGTTTCTTCGGGTTGCAAAAAAAAACGAGCAAGGTTTCCATTCCAAGGCTATATTGTTGTGGGATAAAGAAATTTCTCTAGCTTTTTTTTATGCCAGCTGTACAAATTGATAGCAGACAGTTAGATGCTGCTCACAGTGCCACAGTCTGGACACTTATTCCAGCATCCCTTGGCTATATTGTATGTCAGAAGATAGGATGTGCAATATTCTCGGACCAAGAAATGAATCCGCAGAGATTTCTTTGTGGCTTGTCCAGATAATCCTTTTGGTCAAAGAAAAAGAAACCCGCTGCTTTTTTGCTCCAGGCGTCAGGGGGATTCTTGGAGGAGGCAGTTTTCATTTCAATTGCGGTCTACACTCGCGGCGTCTGTTTTGCTATGCCGTGATCCGGTTTAGAGATATGGAGTGAATGGCTGCTCAAGCAGAAAGCACTTCAGGTAAATCGACAAAAATCTATTCGAGGGTGGTTTTTTTTTGTGATTAATGGAACTGATAGGTTTCGCAATGTCAAGACAAAGAAAAGGAAAAAAGAGGAAGGGAGAGGAAAGGACCTTATTTCAAGCATTCCCTCTGCAATTTACTGTCCTGGGAGGAGTAAATATCTCTCTTTCATTATTTAAGTTCCCCTAGGCTGTCAGCATCAAATCCACTAAGATTTAAACTGAAAAAAAAATTGTCTGATGTGGTCTGAATGCCGAATAACACTGAAATCATTTCCTTATCAGAGATGTTTTCATGTTGGGATAGTGTGTGTGTGTTTATGCTTATGGGCATGCATACAGGCGTGTTTGTGTGCGACAAGGCACCAAGTTGCTCCCATTCCTAGAAGCCCCCCAGGCGCTGGGGAGCATCTGCAGCCCTCTCTTTTCCATATGCCCTGTGCCTCTCAGTCGCACTGAATCATTAATTCAGCATGATTATGAATTAACAAGCCACCATCACTCTTGTTGCTGTCAGATCAGCGTGATTTTTCATCCCTTTTTATGATTTCGACATTCGAAGCGAGCTTCTAATTATGTAGGCAGAGCTGTCTCAGGTGGACTGTTTGGCATGGCGGTGCCGCAGATACAGTTGCTATAGCGATCCAGGATTTTTCAATTAGAAAAAATGGATTGCTTATATTATCCCCTTGGAAATTCTCATTCTGGTTGTGGGAGGTGGAGTTCATTTCTCGGTTTCATGTAACGATAAATATGTCAACCTAAATTCAGACTGAGCAAGCCATCAGATGCCATGTTCTGGAGAATTTATGGTAACATATTCATGTGGTATATCTGAGTGGACAAAGTAGCCCAATATGGCTGCTGTGATTTGAGAAACCTGTCAGTGGAAAACCTGTTTGTATCCTGAAAAAGAAATGTGTCCTGCTGTAAAATGTGTCCCAAAATGTCACGGAACTACACATAATCTACAATCCAAATATACGCTCATCTCCACAAAGTGTGAGATCGTGATGGAAAACCTCCCCAGGTGGCAAAGAGAACAGACCCCCCCTCGAGCCGGCGGGGGTGGCTCAGAGACACGCAGCAACCGGACAGATGCTTGCCAACACAGGGGCCTGAGCACAGCACCCTCGAGTTGAAGGGCGGTCTCCTTAATCACCATGACACCCCGTTGCTCTGTTGTTTTGGCAAAACAGGCAGAGCAAACTTGATTAGATGTGTTCTGTTAGAAGTGAAATATACAAGCTTGGGGGGGATCACAAAATACTGCGTGATATTACAGTGCTCCTGGCAACTATACGTTTCATCAGTGCAGCCACACAGACTCACATCATTGAAGTCAATTAATGAAAATTTTTACTGAGTGAAAGTTTGACATGATGTTCTCAAGCCTTCTTGGTAATTTGGTGCACCATCAGGCAGGCAGCAGCTGATAAAAATGCGTACAAAACAAGCCAGATAGGAACTGACATTACTTCTATTGATGTGAATATTAAATAATACATTTTTAGCTTGCTGACTCTGGTTTAAAGTCTGTGGTTGGTGGAGCATCTCACATGCGCCCTCTCCTGGCCAATCTACTGACGGACAGTCATACCAGTGAGCGTTGACAGAAGATAACTTCAAAACTTCAATCAGAAATTGCAAAAAATTGCCTCTTTTATTAGCAAGATAGATATTTAAAACTATGATAAGCTCTCCTCTCTTTTACGGGATTTTCAGTGTTTGCGGCTGTGTGGACATTGAAGGAGGCTCCGTGCTATATCTACACAGTTTCACAGAGCCGCAGCACTTTGGAATCAGATTTCTTAATACAGACAAAGTGTTAAACAAATCAAATATGTGGGTGTGTTGGAATCGGGGCTCATATGAAGAGCAGGAATTATTCTGTTTTTAAAGTTTGTAGTGATAGACTTGCGTTGTAAAGAGCACTGTGCCTGCTCCTGCTGCTTTCTGCACCACAGCTGGCCAAATTTGGAGGAATTTTTGCAACATGCGTGTAACTACATTAAAGGTTCTAATAAATGCAGTTTCAGTGTTTGCAGATAGCAGTTTGGTGCTTTTGTGCACAGTTGGCTGTCCAGGACACTATAAGTTGAGCACATGCAGTCTCAGAGAGGGAAGAAAAAAACTTCAACATCTGCTGTCCGCCCTGTGCAGGCCTCCATTACCAGTTTTTGATGCTGTCATAGGGTCCCGCGAGATAAAAACATGTATGTGCTTGTTCATCTTTGTTCTACTTTCGGGTTAACATCTTCTCACAGAACTCAAGGACGTGACGGGGGTGCAGTTTTTGATTTAGCTGTTAAAACACGAGAAGAAAAAAGATACTGCTCTTGTCCATCGCAGGAATTGGAAATGATAATAGTGCGAGCAGAGGAGCGTAACTGTCTCGCTCTGCCATTTCAGTATTTGACCCAAAGAAGCTACAGGCATTTGGCGAGTGCTAAACTTGCTTGCCGCTCCCACAGGGCTTTAAAAAAAGAAGTTTCACTGAATATGTAGAGAAAACTTAGGAGATAGATACAGTATGTGGGAGATGGAGTGGGAGCGGTCCAACAGAGAGACTTATTCACTTCTTTGTGTCGCTGCAGCAGCTTGGGAAGTATTTTTTGAGGTGACATTTTTTTAAACAATGGGGCCGACCTTAAAGGATGAGCTACAGGAGTCTGACTCAGTGGACAAACTACAGCGGTCCAGTGTGCCCTAATGAGCTGGGGGGGGGTTGATGCTGAGCTAGCAGCAGTTGTCTGACTCAAATGACAAACCACAGGGCTCTGGCAGAGATGGCCTCCGAATACATCGTCTTCTCCCCCCCCCCCAACCCCCCCCCCCTCCCCTTTCACATCATCACCCTTTTGCCACAGTCTCCCTCTTCTGCCAAATGGGCTCGCCTGGTGTCATCTTCAAAACACTGCCCTTCCAAAAATAATTTATATGTAAAAAGCCTGATAAAGTTTCTCAAGGTTTCTCAGTGCTGTGCTCCTCTCATAGACAGACACCAGAGACCTCTATCTAACTCTTCCTCCAAAAAATAAAAAAATAAAAAAAATAAAGGAGCCATGAGATATATTGAAGTTTAACTTTAATAAGTCTGTGCCAGTGAAGAGCAGGGCACAACTCCATCAATGGAAGAAATGTCAATATAAGGCGCACACAGTTATCGCACAATAGGAAAGTACCGAGAAGCATGAATAAGATCAGAGCCGGAGGGAGAGACAGCGGCACCCAAGGTCACGCAGAGTTATTTAAAATCTTCCACATCCGCCAATTTAGTGTGTGCACACATAGTTTAACTCTTCTTTCCTCCACACGGCTTAAAATCATGTATGAAAATAAAGCAGGAAAGCGAGCGCCCAAGAGTGTGAAGGGTAACTTGCAACTATTGTTTTCGACTTAATAATGTCAGCTTAAGATCCACTTACTATCTCAATCTGGAGCTTTGAACTGTATTACACCGCCCTTGTCAATTGATGGAGTGTGCTCAATTATTGAAATATAGATAAATTACATAATTTTCAATTTTCAGGTTATGTTGTCAGTCAAGAGTCGGGTGTTAAATGGTTGGAGACCTTATGTGGTGGACCTTGTGATGTGCTGTGCTACTCTAATCTTTCAAAAATTAGACAGCTTTCTAATGGAAGATGATACCTAAGGGTTGTTTGCTTATTGTCCATTTTATGTGTTCGTCTGCCAACACTCAAACGTGGGATGCCCAGAAAACAAACAGTGCAGTACTCTTTGTCTTGGTCAGACTACTTTCCAAAGGACACTCAAAATGTTAAATTCTGTCGCACTCTGACTGTTAATGTGTTGAACGGAGGTGTTTTAATTGCTTTCTGGATGCAACCTCTCGCCCTCTGTGTGTCTGTGTACTAGATAAGAGTGCTCCCTTCTAATTTGAGTAACATTAAAGTGATAAAAGCGATGTAAACTTTAGCAGGATACTTAGCAGGGTTGTAGATAATATGAGAACAAAGTCCGAGGTCAGAAAATAAAAATTTTTAAAGCTTTTCAGGTGCTAACTAAAAGTCGATGAGTCAGTTTACCTGTTGGAGGCCCTTCAGTCAGTGGAGAGTCTTCAAGTCAAGGAGCCAGTACCTGAAGAAAACGACAGAAGCAGCATTTTACACACTGTGCATGAGCTTTAGCTGCCCAAATTCCAATTTTCACCGCGGGGTAGAGGCCAGCGCCAAGTCTAGCCTGTGTAACCATAGCAACAGAAAGTTTGCTGATCCAGCAGGAGGGTTGGGGCATCAAGGATAAGACCCCTGGTGCTGGAGTTTTGCACTGGATAAATCTGAGTTACAACCTCCAATTGAAGGTCTCCTCCTGGCGAGGTAGTCTCTTAACGGTCGGGAGTGAGGCAGAGGGAATTGATTCTCAATTGATTTTCTGATTGCCAGATAGTCTGGAAGAAAAATAGGAATCAAACAGCCACATCCGAATATAGTGACAGAATTCTCGGGTACAGTCGGGCACAGCCTTGATGTAATCATTTGTGGAAGGCAAACACTGTCATTGTTCATGCGCACAGAACTTACAGAGGGAATGCATGGTCATACATTTCTGCATCCATCTATCTATGTTGTTTATTTACACACTTTTCACAGGATATGAAGGTGTAGTGCAAAAAAAAAATAGTGTAATCATACTGTTGTTAGAGGTATCTTCTCCAACATGCTGTCCTTGAGATGAAAAAGCAAAGCTGAGTGAGAATTGTCATTCATTGTTAACTTACAATACCGGCTGCCCCTGCTATGTGAACGGGGTCATGTGTCTGCAGCCCCCCCCACCATCAGACCGTCCAGTTCCCTCCCACAGTTCACCTCTGGGGTTTTAATTCAGTCTTGCTGGGAGCACGTCTGCAGATAGCTTGATTCAGACAAGGGAAACCATTAGGAGCGCTGTAATGCAGTTTTTGGCAAGAGAGAGACCCAGGCATTCATTAAGCTGGTCCTTCTTTATTTAGGAGCAACTTCATCAGCAAGCCCTTGTCATTTAAGGACAAAAAAGCAATTTTGAAAAAAAAGAAAAAGAAAAAAATGTTTGTTTTTTTGACAGACTAGTTGCCAGCGGGAGAGAAACACAGCAACATTTCAAGTGTACCTTCTTCACCGTAGCCGTATCGGTCCTGATAGATTACCGAACAATCCACAGATTGCCATTTTCTTTTTCTTTGGCTTGTGTCCCCTTTTGTAAAATGAATTGGGCAGCCTGTTCAACCCTGAATTATGCATTTAATTTTTCGCTCAATAGAATTACACTCATAAAACACAGTGCTGAAGTGAAGATTTTTAACATGCCAAATTTAGCCTCGATCGGCTTTCGCCACTTATCCGAATATGTCAGTGGCTCCATAATTTCAAATTTAGGGCCATGACGTGTAATTTTCAGTGTTATTCATGACAAGGAAGAGTGGTTTTTAGCTTGGTTTCTGAAGTATTTGACAGCACTAATACACAGTATTCTCCTGTTGACATGAAAATAAACTCTTCGTACCCAACAAGCATCTGTATTCCTCTCCCCGCACACTCTACTCTGCTCTGAGGGCCCACTCCTGAAATTGCTGCCTGCTCATTGCAGCCTCTTTTCTGGTGACGTGATCTGGTAATCCATCTTCAAAGCACACCCCCCCTTCTCCCCCCTCTTCGTCTTTCGCTCTCCTGGGTTAACGTAGGCGGATGTGCTGTAGCCCGAATATCATATGCATGAAAAATTTGCCATCCCTGCACTTTTTTGCTTCGTATGTTGCAGCACAGGGGTTGATGGATAGAATGTGTCACTTGGTGCAGTGCTCAGGGCAAGAGGCATGCTTTTGGAGGTGGGGGGTTTGTCCCTGAGAGTCAGGGGACTGGAGTTCGCAAAGTAAAGGCCAAAGACCTGGCCGCTTTGTTCACGTTAACTACCGTGACCTGACAGGGACACAAAATTCTCAAGAGGGAGCGGTGTGTCTCTGGATTATCTCGGCCGAGGTCCCAGACACAGACATATATTATTTAAACCCAGCAGTGCTTGTACATGCTGTTGATCTGATTAAGAATCCATAAAGATTTGCATTGACGCTGTCGTAGTTTAGCTTCGACTGTACCATTTAAAAGCTTTACTGTTGTGCTGCTGAGTACTTTGAAGCGCTAACAAAACTTTTCACAAGTGTGGTTTATTTGGCTTGTGAGAGATTTAAAAGATGTCAGCCATAATGATATTTCATTTTCTAGATGCAACACAAAGAAATATAAATCGACTGTAAATGTCATTTTGTATCCGTTATAAGTTGGTCAGAGGGCACTAAATGCTGATCTAAACAATTTATTTTGAGACTGCAACAGTTTTTTATTTATTTATTTTATTTTTTCTAGATGAATTGTTTAGACTTTTAATGCATTAAAAGTCCCAGAACCCAAAGTGCCAGATTAGAATTGCATTTTTGGTCTGATAAACAGTCCAAAACTCAAAGGTTATTACATTTTTTAATAACATAAAACAGGAAATCCTCAAATTTGAGAAGCTGGAAGCAATATTTCTCTTAAAAATCAATCAACTTAAATCAGTTTTTCTGTTGACTAATCTGTCCAGCACTATATTTATTTCAAATCCAAACTATATCGCTGTGTTAAACTGTCACCTGATCAAACGCAGCAAGTCCCAGCAGGTGTGCTGGATATTCCACGCAGGATCGGACACGGCCTCGGAGCTGACAGGTCACATTCAGAGTGTTTCCGTGACTCGCCATTCTGAGCAGGCAATGGGCAAGGCGGCCTTCAGCACTTACAGGTCCTGATGATATTATTTCAACAGGCTCTCAATAGTGTGGAGAGTCATTGCAGTGGTTGAGAGCTAATGGGCCAGATGTAAGGGCCACCTGGCCAGCGCCGGGCCTCCGTATGCTGCCGTTGACAGAGCCAGTCATGCGGAGCCGAGGCTCGGCTTTCAGGCGCGGGCCTTACTGCAGCTCATTTAGCAGAGCAACTGTGCTCATCACGGTGACATTCTTCAGCAACTTTTTTTTGTGCGCCCGAGTGTTGAATTTGCACTGGCATTTAAAAGTAATGCGTTTGTTAATTATAACTTAAAGCCAGTATTAATTTTTTTTCTTATCATGACATTAACACAGCTTGACCTGTAAAAATAGAGGTCACAGTGCAGAGCTCTGAAACTGAAATCCATCACTTTGAATCAGCCGTGGGCAACGTGTGAATGCTCTCCAAATTTCTGTCTATACATACCCAGAGACGCAGACACGCTGCTATATCTGGTATGTGGAATGAGCAGTGCTTTTGGCAGCCCGCCCATTTAATTCATTTAACACTGAGGAAAACAGAGCACCTCTGGCAAACAGGGCAGTGGAAAATAGAGCCGTGAATCTTGATTGTAGAGGTAAATGAACAGATAGGTCTGGAGGTGTGTCATCTGTCTGTGAGCAGAGATGCATTAGCGTGGATACACCCCGTCAGTTCTGTGTCCCCAGTAACCTCAGAGAGCAAAAAAAAAAAAAAAACCCATCAAGTGCGTGAAGCAGGTATTCTTTTTGGATTTTTACTCAGCCAATATGTCACCAGAATTTGCAGAGTGTGTCTGCGTATCCAGACGGTGTAAACGAAATCGCCCAAAGTTGCACTTCCTGAGACAAAGGCATAATTCAAGCATTACTTCAGGCGAGCAATAATATTCTCGACAATGTAAGGCACCGCGCTATGTATGTATACTTGTTTAAATATTCATGGCGAGAGGGCAGGAGTGGTGTGTGGCTGGAGTGTGATTTACACTAGCAATAAGTTTGTGCCGGCGCAGAGGTCGACAATCCCCCGGAGCAAACTTGCAAGAACTGCGAATAGAAGATGATCGCCTCCCACCAGTGATGACCTGTTAAACTGCTCGGCTGTTCGAAATACTCTGACCCGTAAGTCGAAGCTTTTACCAAAAATCACACACACACATATAGCGAGTTTATTAATATTCGTCTCAATGGAAAACTCTGGTCTGGATCAGAATCAATAGTCTGAAGTACTGGGGAATGACAGAAGAAGCATCACGGGGCATCGTGCTGTGTCCCGGGGGCCAGACGTATAAATCTCTACAGATTCAATACATTAACTCAGTATGCACGAACACACAAATGCAGACACACTTTACAAAAGGAACGTGTGATGTATGAATCTCGCTCGCTGAACTGGTTGCATGAGCCCGATTACAGCAGACATGTCTCTCATGAATCAAACACGTGTCTTTATGCACAATGATCACATATGCCTACGTTCATTCGTCTCACGTCTGTATACTATCAGCAGTACCTCAATAGCTGTCATCATTGTACAGGTAATCAGCACTGATTTTGATAATTATTATTATAACAATGAGAGTTATTTTAGATTATAGTGTGCATATCAATTTGCTGTGTACTCTGTGTTTCACAATAAAGTGTACAATTAGTACAGAGTTCTTGCAGAGGATGTGTTGTTGACAGGTGCAGTGGATTAAAGACTAACAGTGTGCAGGATTTTGTGGGCTTTTACAACATGTGAAACAAAAAGTAGAAACTGGAAAAATGACCAAAAGCTGAATAAATATTAAAACTGAGCACCAGAAAAACATCAAAATAAGTCATTTGGTTAACAAAAAAAAGTAATAGCTTCTGTTTTTTTCTCTAAAGCAGTTACACATAGGGTGTTGATGGTCATAACATAACCTCTCCCCAGCCCAAACCAGTTACCAAAACTTTGGCAAGCCTTAACTATAGCAGCAGCAGATCTGAGACCACTTAAAATATATGAGTCATTTTGGAAGGCAATAACAAACTACCCGTTTTATTTTTTTAGATTTAAGGACAGAAAAATTGTAGTCTATAAAATTAACGCAGCCTTAAAGTGTAGTGGTGCATATTGGATTTGGTCTCTTACCTTGCTGTCCCATTTCTTCTTTACCATATAACACTCTGCTCAACCTAGCAAGCCGTTTGCACTTAGTTTGAAGTATGCATCATCAGCACACATTGTCATTAAAGGTTTTGGATTTATTCCGATGATGCTGAATTTCCAATCAAAGCTGTGAGGAGGTGGAGAGCATGTTCTGTTTATCTAACTCAGCAGGTTAAGATGGGTGCCCACATTAAATAATGATGATATTATGACACCATTTAATATTAATGATATTCATATTAAAAATGAATGGCCTTTTCTGCTAAACTGAAAAGGTACGCACCTTACCGATATATCTCTAGACAAGGGGGAAAAAAGTCAGACAGTCAGCGCCCATGCCCTTCTCACCCCTAGCCCTTAAAAGTGCCTCAGTCAAGAGAACAAACTGCCTTCATGAGATGTGCACAGCTCGACGTAAACACCGAGGTACATCGGCAGCCGCACGCCTCTCCGGCACTCCATCAGCCGTCACTGTCCGGGCCTTCCCCTCACTCTTTAAATCTGGAGCGACAGGGTGTCACTGGAAAAACCCATTGAGCACACGGCAGGACGATGGCTCCGTGCCCTTCTCCATCACACCTTTGTTCCATCCTCCTCTCCGAGCCATGACAAGGAAGGGGACGAGTTATCACACCCGTCAGCTTTATGAGTCCCTGTCTGCCTGTGCCGCGGTAATAAAGCCATTGCGCCGCTTCTTCAAAATCGGGTGAGTCAGAGCAAGTGATGGGAAATTGGTCAGCAGAGTGTCGTTGAGGGGCAAAAAAAGTACATTCTGCGCCAGTGGCTTCTTTGGATGCATTGTTGGTTTGATTAATAATATGAGGAGAAAACCCTCATCCCTCCAGAGTATTTTCCACCTGAGAGCCGGGCCATAAAAGCCCAAAATAGCCCTGAATCAAAGCTCAATGAGAGGAGAGTTTTATATTTATTGTGAGTGAAGTAAGTGAATATCCTTATTTAAATGACTCTATATTAAGACTGCTACAGGAATCTGGAGAAGTATATACTCTCTCTGGAAGTTACCTTTTTACAGTAGCTGTAAATAATAATGTCTTTGCCTTAACCTGGCTACACTGCCGTCAATCATATGCTAGAAATCTCCAAGTCACCTTTGATGGGTTCAAAGTTCACATACATTTTCCAATATGACAGCTTAAAAAAAAAAAAGAAAGAAAAAAGAAAGAGGATCCCTTCATTTCAGCAGAGCTCCGGAGATATCTTCCAAGAGACGTGTTAGACAGGATCTGAACCTAATGGCCCGCTGTGCACTGCGAGGAGTTGTAATTGTGTGAGCAGTAATTGCACTCTCTGCATCTGCTAGGGAGAATAAGGGCCATCATTGGGTCAGATGCCTGCCGCCTCCGGGAACATTTCGTCAGCAGCAGCACATGCCTAAGTCCCGTAGATGTGTACAGTTTGAGGAGTGTTACGTCTCCCATTCAGAGTAAAAAGCCTTTCATATTAAAAGCACCGACTGGTCTCTAAGAAACTGCGTTTTTTTTTCTCTCCCACTGTGCCATAAGTTGCTTTGGAAAATGCACTCTTAAGCATTCAACGGCCATTTTGTTGCTAAGCCCACCTCTGCCAGCGGTTCATTGAGAGGGTGCTTTGTCAAAAGCATTGCATTAATTGTGAAACTTGCAGGGGGTGTTGCACACATGGAAATGAGGCCATTTGTATTACCTGTCATGTCACTTCTGGAAAAAATAGAACATAAATCTGGCTGGAAATTACCACAGTGCTGGAAATAATGGCATATGGTTAAGAAGTTCTCTCTTATGGAAACTTAAGCGTACTTACATATATTTTGCCACTGTTAGGTTGATGTAATCAACATAAGTGTAAGTTACATGTGTTTTAAATCATTTAAACACATTTATACTGATAACCACGCAGTGCTAAAATAATTAGCAATTAACTGACTGGGGAAAAACATTTCAACATTTAAATAATGTTTTGCAAAAGTGAGCATTTGCAGTTTTTCTTTTCTTTTTGCAGTAACAGAACATCTTAAAGTTTGAAAGTCTTAATTGGACTAAACAAGCAATTTGAAGATGTAACCTTGGTCTCTGGGAACCGTTGATGGACATTTTTCACCATTTAGCCTTCAATTTTTTTCCACACTTATCAATTAAAACAAATGATAAACATATTAAAAAACCGATGAGGTAAAGAATCGTAACCCCAGCGGATGAGAGGCAGTTACCATCAGAAAACTCACAGCTGGAATAAGAATACGCCCTAAAACATAATCTTTCTTCTGATGCAAGGCAGTTCAGTCAGTGTTTCTGACAGTCGAAGGCATCTCCTAAAAATAGACGGCTCAAGTCTGTCATGCTGTCAAACTATCAATCCTCGAGGAGTGCTACTGACAGATTAGGACGCTGCATTTACATAACTGTCACCTTCTGGACCAGAAAGATGCGACCAGTCCTTTACTCGTCATGTCTGCACGAGCCTCTAATTTATCATGAGATTGAGGGTTTTGCGATGTATCACTTCCAGATCTGTGTTTCTGTAAAGCCACGTGTATAAATGTTGGTTGGGTTTTTCGCCATTTTTAACAGTATGTTATTTCATTTATTCTGAATGGTGACTGGATTCCAAATGCCAGAGGCAATACATGCTCTACAAAGGGAACTAGATTGGAGGCAATTGGAACGGCATCTAACACAGTGGACCCAGCTGACTGGATCAGTTTGCTCATATCACTCGTGATGAAGTGAGACTGAAAAGCCACCGAGGGTCATTTATGTTAGTCTGCTTTTGTAATGGCTTTGTTACTTGGAAGTTGTACTTTAAATCGGCGACGGGCACCGTGTTGTTTTTCCTCGCCGGAGCGTTGACTTGTAGCTTTTTTTCCTTCTGTCCCCGCACCAACGTAATGCGATCTTTTTCATGTGCCGAGTTAGATTTATGAGGCCAGAGCCGAAAAAGGAAGGCGTTTAATAACAGCTGTGAGATTTCAGAGGAATGTACATTTCAATCTGAGTAAGCAGAGGGGAGCACAATTTGTATTTGCGTCACATTCTGTCACTCCTTTTGACCTCGTTCCTTCGTTCAAATCTGTCTTTCACTTTTGACAAGAAACAAAGCGTGGAGCATGCAGGCTGGGCCCCCCTGCGGAGACAGAGACCCTGAAGATTAATGTTAATTCACCGCTTCAATCTCCCTCCTCTGCACTTTCCACTTCAGCCTAAGATATTGTACACTAGAGATAACAGCCAGCTTGGGCAACTATCCTTTCAAAAGCAGCACTCCGGGGTGGCGCTGACGAGTGGAGGTGACTATTGAGGTCAATAGAAATGGCACATGTTGCTGGAAATGGTCCATAAAAGCTCTTTCTGACATGACAGAGTAGCCCTGGATTCTTGCCAATAGACACTTTTTTTTCTCCACAGTAGAACCCTGCAGAGCCTGTCAGGCCTAAGGTCAATCCAGAGTGATTTACCGCAATACAAGATACAAATTGCTATTTGTTTACTGGGAATAATAACCCAGTTAGTAAAGCATCTCTTCTGGCAACAAAATGTGAAAATGATTTGGTTTGGATACAAAAAAATGGCATGATACGTTTTGTGTTATCTCCCTGACAAAATCTCATCTGGGGAAAACTAAAAGTGTTCGCTTCACGGGAAACTGTCATAGAAAGCTGCAGGTTAATTCGTGACAAAGCTTAGCGTGTTTGTCACTGTATCGGGGAAAATGAGGCGACTGTGAGCCTGGCGTGTCTCCATGCCCCTTCCCTGCACTCCTTCAAGGAGGAGTACAGCACATATGGCCCCCTGGGCGGTATGGATGGGTCGCTGCAATCAAAGTGGGAGGACACGAGCACAAGAAGTATCCCATCTGTCATGATGTCCTCTCTCGCTAAAATGGATTAATAACGGTCGGGAAGAGAACAGTGAGCAGAATAAAAGCATCATAATTATCCGCTGCAGAATGAGGGGATTCACAAGCTGCATGACAGTTTTAGATATCCATTTCTGATTGAGCAAAAATCTGTTTCTAAGTGCTCCATTTGGGGCTGTTGTTAGTCATCCCATCCAATTTCCACGTTTGTGTTTGTCTCAACTTTAAAGTGCCCTCACCAAACACATAGGCTGCAGTACATTTGCGCTACAGCCGCTAACTCCGAATAACATGCTCACCTCAGAGGCCACGGTGAGAAATTGTTCTCAGATACTTTCACATTCCCTTGAAATAGTTTTTGGTTTTTTTTGGAAACGGTTTTCCCTGCTCTTTTACGAAACTTGGCAGAGGTCGGGCAGTTCTTTGGTGGCCTGATGATGTGTGAAGCCCTTGCCACCAAGTCTTGCTCTCAAGCAGGACCATTCAAATGTAATATTGACACAGTGATTCTTGTGGAATATGCTGTGGTATTTCACAAATCCAGCCTTGTACAATAGTAACCATCGTACGTATGTGTTCTTAGGAAAACATAAGGTGTGAAAAAGAAAGCAGCCTCTTTGTGTTAGCTTCTTATACAACCAGCATGTTATATTTTAAAGTGATCTTATTATTTTTAGGTTGTACCTTCAGCTTGTGTTACTGCTCCCGCTTAAATTTTTGCACACCAAATGTAATATTTGAGTTTCAGAGTTGATTACTAAATTGATTTGGCTCTCAGTTTTAGCAACACATTATAAAATGGCAAATAGCTTTTTTTGGTTTTGTTTTCCCTGCTCATGCTTCTGTTCCACAGTGCTGATGTTCAGCTTTCTGTCTAACAGGATATCCTGGGGTGGCGCTGTCCACCCAACTGTGGTGCTGAAATCTCACTGCACACAGCTGCTGTATTCAGTTTGCATCCATGTATGTTTGTTTGAATCAGATGTTTTTTAGTTAGTCATTTAATGCGTTTTATTCTTTGAAGAATTTTACATTATAGAAGAATCCAAGTCTAAATCCAATTTAGCTAAATGCCTTGTGAAGTTTCTATGTTGCCATTATTATGGTGGACAAGACAACAAAGTACACTGTCATTGGATTATGCCGTTTTGCTAAACTTGAAAGGAAACGATTGCACAATGCAGCGTCGTAAGCAGGCATATTAAACATGATGTTGATGAGGCATTGCTTTTTTGCAAAGTAGTGAAAAAGGTGGCATAAAGGAACATAAAAGCTACTTCATGAGAGTGCAAAAATACCTCTGTGGCTCTTCAGGGACAGAGCAGAATCATTGTCTTGGGAAAGATAAGTTTTCAGCAGCATTAAAAGCCACACAAAGCAGCCGACATAAGACAAAAGAGTGAAAGAATCCAGAAATTCTGAATCTTAACATAAAAAACTGTGCAAAATGTTTTTTCTAGCCAAGTTGCACTGGCTCTGGTTACAGGTTTGACTCAGTCTGAATGCAGGATTGTCCTCATGTATCTTGAATTCAGTGGGAACACTGATGTTTGAGTAAAACACATATAATCTCCTTTCCCCCAGGAGTTCACTGCCCACTTTAGATGGCAAGGCCCTGCCAGAGAACCATTTCAACCTCTGCCTCTGATCAAACCCCCTATCACTTACATTTTATTGTGTGGCTGTCCTTGCCGAGTCGAGAGAATTTGTAGATGTTATTTATGGAAGACTCATAGCCCTTTTTCCACTCCCCAGCACCAATCCGTTCAAGAGTGCATCTGCCTGTTGCATCTGCCAGATCAGAGTCAGGAGCTTTAATATGCTGCTCCTCCTGGTAGACTAGGTAAAAAATCAAATAATGCATTTTACTGCAGCCAGCATGGTGAAATAGAAGGCGTTTTTTCGTCACCTTAATGAAAGCCATAGCGCCACATCTCCACGTTAATCAAGATATTTTTAGATGGAGTCACAATAAAAGGATCAGAGCAGAGGGGAAATTCATATTCATTGAAGCCACCGTTATTGACTGTAAGCTATGCTGAAGGGCAGCTTGGGTACAGAAATAGCACACTGTATGAGCAATGAAATGAAAACGGGATAGGAAAAGAGGGAATCATTTGGGTTTGGGAATTTTTCAAATCACCAATAAATTATGGGTAAAATTAGAATATTATGGTAAGGTGCTGTAATTATTGCTTAATAACTGAGGGGAAGAGTCCTGAAAAAAACCCAAACTCACAAATGGTCTGCATCCAATTAAAATGCTAATACACGCTGTAGGTTATTATAAACAATTAAGTGAAATGCGACCCTTTCCCTTTATTTACTGAGGTGAATACTAAACATGAAAATGCGGTAACACCATTTACACGGCCTCCCTTACAAATTATTGTAACAGTCGTGGAAGACATGCGCTGCCCACACACCTTTCTGAGTGCTTCACATCAATTGTACAGAATGCGCTAAAGGCAAAGGCAGACATATCAAATGTATTATAATTTCCAATTTTGACAAAGCCAAATTTCATATCTTCTCAGCGTAGGAAGCCACCCACGCAGAGCAAACACTGAAATGTGGGGCCTCCGCTGCAGTAATTCGGCTTCACACGGGTAGCAGTTAGAATGGGCGACTGAGGGGAGAACAGATATCCTTCTGCTCGTCTTCGTTACATCACACTTGGCATTTCAACCGGCTGGACTACGGCGGGAACATTAGTTTCAGATTTTTTGACTAATCAGTTTTAAAGCCTCGAGCGTCTCACTTTCAAAGGTTCAGTTTCAAAGCGGAGCCCCGCTGCCACTTGACACCTGATCAAGTTGCTGCTCAGCTTTAATGTTAAAGTGGACAGTCACTGCTCCTCGCTGGTTCCTCCTCTTCAGGGAATCAATTATTTTCATGGCCGACATAATATTTAAGAAGGCCAATGAGCAAGATCTCCCGCAGATGACAGCTGTTAACTGGCTCAGTCTGCTCAACAACAACACAGCTGGAATAGTATATTGAATGCATGTATGTTGAACGTATGCCCTTCACTCTTGAGCGCATACTGATGCAAATCTGATAATTGATCACTCATTTGAGGATAATTGTGCCCTGTGGCCTCACTTTATGTCAATGTTTATGTCAATTTCCATTCATTTGATTTGTTTACCGGATGGTTGTGTAGCTGTTTCAGCCTGAATATTCCCACAAAGACCAAGGAGAGACTTGTTAATGTGTCACCATGGAGAAATGAAATGTCTCTGTGACATGAACTGATTAAACTTTTTTTTTTCCAAAGACACACAGTGTAAAAGAATAGGTATTGTTTCAGTAGAGCCAGAAAAATGAGAGAAAACTGCTGCTGTTGAAAGAGAAAAGTTACAGAGTGGCTTTTGATTAAGCATTTCCTCATCCAGTGACATTACGGCACCTCTGTAAAGGCTGCACGTGATGGTGGACTGTACGATTAAACTCGACCCACTGTTAGAAAAAGTAGAAGAATCATTGTATGCTTGTCCTTTTAGTCCACCTCATTTCACCTCTTTATCCCTGCTCTTCCCACATGGCGTTTCAGCCCGACACCAGCTGGTAACGCTGATTAGAAGCCCGGTATTTAACAAGCCTTAGAAAGTAAATCATTGGTAAGGGTTACAGTTTGATGACTGCAGACTGATGCTGATATACCACCAGGCATAATTCCAAAAGCACAAAGCCGGAGGAAGAGATTATAGAATGAGAAGAGCGGATGCAGGATGTATTGATCGGCCGCAGCTTGACTGTGCAAATATCACAAAGATCTGTGATATTTTCTGAGTTGACTGCAGATTTAACTTAATGTTCTGACATGATTATTGAATTCTTTCAAAGGGCAGCTCATGCCGTTACATGAAAACACAATTCAGTCCATCCTCTTTGATGTACGTAAAGAGCGAGTGCGACCTTAATGCAGGAAATAAGATCTCTGAATCTTCACGTTTTCTAACTAAAGATTTACACACACACACACACACACACACACACACACATGCACGTACAAACACACACACCTTCTGCTTCTGAAAATCTCCTTATCTCTGGACTCTCAAGGTTGCCAGGTATGGTGCATGAATAATGACAGCTGTTGTTCTAAAGCGTTTTCTCAGCTCATCCAAGTGGCTGTTCCGCGCTTGCATGTCCTTGATTATCCCTCTCTGCACAGTGATGCGCACATCGTGTAATTACCGCACACCCACATACGGATGCTCTGAGTGATCAGACAGATCTTTGGACTAAATTAGCCGCTCTCATCCTGCAGGAGATGAGGGAAAGATTCTGCAGGTAACGTGTCTTTAAAGCTGACAAGTAGCTCCTGACAATGACGAGCGGTGGGGTTTGTCAGCCTCACTGTAAGAATTTGGAGCTTTAATCGGTACGTACGGCGCAACAGTTTGCTAAACTTTTGTTTTAAGGGAAATCATGCGTAGTTTCTTGAAATTAGCATAATCAGTTTTCAGCAAGAGCACATTGTTTTACCCGGCATCCTCTTTTCACTGTTGACAGTACCTCATTACCTAATAATTCCACCACCCTGTGGACATGGCCAGTGACAGCCTGTAATTAATGGTTGTTCTAAGCAAGTTTGGGATTGTTTGGAATAATCTAAGCAAGTTCTCACAGGTTTTTACTTGTCCAGGACAACTTTTAAAAAGGTGCAAGCCCTGACCTTTAGCCTACCACAATGGAGAAACAACCAATGTGTGAGAAAATGCAGTAGGTGTTAATTGTGTAATTTCAGCCCCATCGAAAGACCACGTTAATTTTTTTTTTTTTGCAACATTTTGCAAAGGGAGTTAACAATCCTCAACAGCATTCAGGAAAACAGTGGGAAGCAACAAACAAGGGGTAGAAATCAAGAGCAGAGAAAATAGAATGAGAGACTAACAAGGCTAAAGGAGAGCAAGGATAAGGAGAAAGACAAGAGGGGGAGATGAGATGGAGATTATAGGACAGCAGCTGGTGTCAGTGAGGGGTCTTGTCTCTGAACACTGGTGTAAAGCGATGACACCTGGCCGGCACGCAGAGCTCAGCATGACCAGCCAGTTCTGAAACCTTCTCCTAAGTAAAGCATCTCATTATGAGGAACAGGGACTGTTAGGAAAGATAAGAAGAGAAAGATTCTGTGCTGAGATGTTTCACATAGAGCACAAGTAGATTTAAAAATTCAATAAAAGCAATGCTGAAAATGCTTCAACACGGACAGCAGTGTATATAGTGAGATACGATAAGATGCTAATGCTAGGCAGCTGTGTTGGCGAGAAATATTTCTGGAAAGCAGAATTATGCCTTGTGCTAAAAGTTATGAAAATGTTTGCTTGATGGTAAAGGACTTGCACTAAAGAACAGAGTTTTTTTTAAATGTCAGATTTCAATACACTCACAGTCATTATAAAATCCTACTGCATCATCGGCTGTGTCTCCTGCATGGCTGCTAACGGCTCTGTCAGCCGAGAGTTGGCCGCACTAGATGTCAGGAGGATTTGCCAGCGTCTGGTTCAAAAGTAGTTCAGCTGACTTTGCTGCACTGGGCATCAGAGCAGCGAGCGTGGGAGCAACAAAGTCGCTCCGCTCTGCATCGTCTCCACCACCCGTCTCTATTACTGCTAGTCTTGTGGATGGGTAATATTGAGATGAGACTCTCAATAAACTTTGTAAAAGTTCAAGATTTAAAAGGTTTGAAAAAGTTCAATGATTTAACCAACAAACTGAGTCTGAATGTTCTTCTTTTCGCTCAGTGCATTTGGAGTTGTTAGGTCATGCCAAACAGATATTATAGTGCAATGTGCAAATAAATTTAAACAGCTTATTTAGGAAACCTTGCATGTATGTCAAACAGAAAAAAACAGACTGACCTAATGTTGAATTCTCATTTTCTATTTGTTTGAGGGTCAAGAAAGTTTTGGGACAAACTGACAGCTTTCAGATTTGGTGGAAACTTGATGAAAATACCAAAGACCTTGCCATAAGTAATCAAGGACCTGATAAATAGCATTAGCAGCATGAGCCACTGTGTCTGAACGGACAAAAACACAAAGTACTCCAACTGAAGGTCAGTCTGCCTCCCACTCTCCTCCTGGCTCAGTCGTCTCCTTGCAGCAGGGAATGAAGTGAACGGAAATTAAACCTGATGTGAATTCAAACACTACCACCTTTGTCCACAGGGACCGCCAAAATCAACACCACATGAATTAAAAGTTCTTTCAATGCATACTCAATAAGCTTAACTCACAGATATTTTACACATTGCTGCACATTTGTTCATTTACTCTTCCTTAGAACATTGATATTGATTGATTTATCTTATTTTTTATGTTAATATAGTGGACTTTTGGATTCTGTCTGTTGATAAATATTATTTATGTACACTTAAAACCTTGGAGGAAAAAAGGCAAGTTACATATAAACACTCCAAATGTTTCTCATTGTTGATATGCATTACATTTAGTACCAGTACAATCTGAAAACTGAACTTGAATTTGAAGAAAATTCACCTGTTAAAGTTAGTGGCAGTTTCTATATAAAAAGTAATAAAAAGTAATATCTTTGTTCACAATCTTAAAATGAAATGAAATGAAAAAAAAATGAAATGAAAATGAAAATGCACTGCTGCTGCTTTAATTCTTTAACCAAATACTCTCATTTGAACCGGCAGAAGTGCTTTGATTGAAAGTCAAACACACAGTGCGTTGAAAGAAAACGTGACTCATCCGACTGTAAGCACAAGTTGACCTTTATGTCAAGATGGCTAATGTTGCTCCTCTCCGCTTAATCCATCTTACAGGCTACAACTCTGTAATCAGCCCCGAGCAGCCCATTGCTGATGCTTTGTCATCATGGATGCTGCTTACATTTTCAGTGGGTTGTCTACAAGCTCGGTGAAGTACAAAATAATTACCAGCACAAGTGGTGCACCACCTCTCTGTGTTGCGCGCTCCACATGGACTCACACGGGTAATTAAGTCTGCGAGCTGCAGATAAGAGAAAATAGACAAAAGACACTCAAACACATCTACTCTGAATTTATGCAGGACAAATTGCATTAAACAATATATGTTGTAGTTACAACTAATCTGTTTAATTTGTCACACCTTTTACTGCCCTGCTGAATACTCAGACGTGTGTGCGAGGCAATTTATATTTTGGCATCATTTAAGGCACAGTGGCAAACTGCATGGAAAAATAGCTTTTTAATACGTAGAAGTTAAATAATGTGACAATATATTTTAGACTAAAAAAATTTTTTTCCCTTGTAGTTTGTTTGTGGTGTAGCTGGACTCAGAGGGAGTTTAGATTTAACAAAGTTTCAATTCATCACCTCCTGTGGGCCAAAATGAGATTATCCCTGTGATCGGAAGTTTATTTAGGACAAAAGAGAATCCACAAGTAAGCCTGAGTGAGCCTCAAGGAAGTGGCTCTTTGTGATGAAGGACGATAACATTTCTGTATGTAATCTTGTCCAAAAACAGCTTTTAAGTTGCGCCACATGATCAAAGCTACCTTCATGTTTTTGTCCCTTAATTACATGGCATTTTTGCACATTAGGCACGGACGACGAAGCACAAAATTTACCCAGCTTGTCCCAAACAACGGGTGCTATCCAGAAAGAAATATCAATCTTTAAGAATAAAACTGAAAACATTGCAGAAAAAAAATAATCTGGAATTTATTGAAAGGATACAGAAACCACTTTGTTTTAATCTGCTAGAAAGACACATGTTGGTTGAAAGATTCAAGCAACATTGTAAAATGCTACTGATATCATGAATTTATAAGTAAGTAAGTCATTATTGAGTGGTACACAGAAAATCAAATACACGCAGCTGGGTTTCATCCCCTAAACCTACTGCACACTTACACATATTTATTTTATGTAGACTAAATCCAGAATATCTTTTGGGATTATCATGTCTAATGTATTCCTGATCTTCTTTAACTTCTGTAATCCCAAGAAGGAAGTGTCGAAGTTGATGCAGCAGAGGTCATGATATACTAGATGCTGGTGTAGGTGAAGCTTCAGAGGCAATGGTTCTTTCACTTGATGGTGTCTTTTGTTAGACCGTCGCTCCAGTAACTTCCATTCTCTTAAATTCAAGCTGAGTGAGTCAAGTGACTCAACTCATTTTAACCTCAAAGAAATTCTGAAAATGTGCCTTTCATTATGAAAGCACTCTGGTATCTACACACACCTCCACCTCCCACGTGCCATGGATGAACGATTTGTTTTTCTTTCTAGTTTCATAGTTGAAATGTGCAGTAACACACACACACGTCACATTACCCTGGATAAGAGTTTCTGTACCTACTTAAGAATGGGTCTGAGTTCAGTTTCCTCTCATTAGTCACAATCTGCATGGCTTTCAAGGCTCCTCCCCCATGCACTCTCTCTCTCTCTCTCTCTCTCTCTCTCTCTCTCTCTCTCTCACTCACACTCACACACACACACACACACACACACTTTTGCACTCTCTTCACACAGGTCTCACTGCAGATAAATTATAGATCACAGCTTTGGTTGGCCATCGTTGTGAAGAGTTCAAAGCGGAAGCAGTACCGTACCTACAAGTACCCACCCACACACACGTGCGAACACGCAGACACACGTGTGTGTAAAAAGAGGCACTATAGTACATCCCCCGTAGGTACAGACCTATATGACAGAAAAAAATCAAAGTAGGGGAGGAGAAAAAGAGTGATGTTTCCTTTAAAGTGAATGAGCAGGGTGGAGTGTGTAGGAGGACAAGATAAAGAGAGCTGAAGGAAAAAAGAGAAATCTGCACAGAGGAGAGACGTACTTATGTCCTCATTGGCGGATTCTGCTGACATTATATCTCTGATAACGAGGCAACGGATGATATGACGACATGACAGCCACCTCAGTACGGCTAAAGTGTGCTCTTAACAGCAGCGTTGTTGCAAAAGAATCCTTCAGATGAGAACAGGAAGAAGACTGCATGTAGTCAGTAAAGTGGAAGAAACAGTGTCCTTCTCCACTCCTCTTCTAAAGAGCGAGTTTGTGATACCACAGCCTTAAGGCAAAAACGTCCTGTTGATTTAGTTATCTGACAAGGTAATGTGATGTTCTTAGCAAGTGTTTTTTTTTTAAGTCACGCTGTAGCAATGGCAGTGTGAGTCTGTCAGTCGCTCTACCACTTCTGTCCACACTGAAATGTCTCAAAAACTATCTTAACTTGTTCAAATAGTTCTCTGGTAACATGAAGCATTATTTAAACACACCACAAACAACATTTGCTTTTTCTTGAAAAGTACTTTCACCTCTGACGTCTGAGATTTTTTTGTGTTAAGTTATTCTTTAACACAGATGTATGGGCAATAGCAGCGCCCCCAGAAGTCAGCCTTGTGGTATACATCACAAGGTCAAATAACACCGACGTGCACAGGAGGGCATCATGGACCCCAACTTTTGCCAGTCAGAAAAAGAGGGGTCAAGAAGGATACTGTTATTTCCAAGCCACAACTGGAGATTAAGAGATAAGAGGGACACTTAGACACACACCAGCCTCCCAAATTAGCCCTCACTACAACTACTTTAACCTCACTCTGAGAAGAATGAGTCACTTGCAGTGATAGTACAAAGGTTAAATGGTAGTGAATTAGGTTTTACTACATAGTCATCAATCTTAATAATGTGCAGTTGAGTATTGGGTGTATCAGTGAAATGATTGATAAAGGAAGCCAATGTGCAGGTAGACACTTAAGCCTTGTGGTGCACAAAAGTTCAATGTACAGTACTAACAAAGTAAAAGTAAGAATCTCTCATGCTCTGAAGGTGACCTTGAAGCATGTTATTGTTTCCCTTCCTGAAGATTTCAGGTTTATGAGTGACTTTGTAAAACTAATGCATAAGGACGAATAGCACACACATCATGAAAAGGCTAACTTCCAAACCTTTGGGATGGGCTTATTAATTGCGGCTTAATTGCTGCTGTTGAAACAGCAGATGGCACGGTGCCAGAGGGAAGTTCCACATTAACTTTATTACAGTCCTCAAACTGGAGAGAAAAGTTGCGGGTCGAGAGTTTGGAGATCATTGCTTGCTTTGAAATGATGTTCAGGTAAAATCATTTGAGCTGCAATAGGTTCAGTTCAGCTATATAAGTTGAAATAGCAGCCAGGTTGGATGTTGTTTCAGTGACCTCACCGATAATCAGTTTTGGCCACTGTGACTGTGTTTTCACACTTAAATCGGGCTGAGCACCAATCCTGCTCCAATTTTCTGCAGATGTGTTTGAGCATTGTAAACCATGGCATTTCCTTCAAGCTGCAGTTTCTTTTAATCATCGTTGCCACTAAATTACATGTTACGCAGGTCAGTGGCAAAATTATTAAATAATCTTTGATGCAGTTTATTGAGGGCATGGTTCCAAGGTGTTTTTTTGCAGATAAAGGATCTGCAATCTTGAGATTGAGGAGACCATGAAACATGGCTGGAGGGTGTGTTCGAGGTGTTTACCGAGTGGCTCATGTTGTGACTAGATTGGTGTTAAGGTCTGTGACATCAAATGGCTTAATTTGCTGTGCTGTAAGTATTAGCTTTAGCACTACGCTTCTTGCCTGAAATAAATTGAAATGAAGATTCCAGAAAAATATACCATTTAAAATACCATTTCTCTGTCTATAATCTAGCTTATCGCGACACAGTGCTGTTACATTAGTTTGAAAAAGAAGGGAAATACAACCTTAAAAGAACAAGAGAAATGACTAAAAGGCTTGCTGAGACAGTGTTCTTCTGTGCTGTTAGTGCCCATCTGAAAGCTGCAGGCAGGAGCAGTTTTAAAATGCAGGCTCCAGGGTGGACAGTTGCCATCTTGCCTCTGGCTTTATCAATGCTGGCATCTGACACTGGCAGAAGTGCTGGAGCTCAACCCTCCATTGAAAAAGAAGAGAGAGGATCACGTACTTGCAGCTCGCCCTTGGACACTTTTAACAAAGACATTGTCTGAATGATATCTGGGAAGAGGGAATGAAAAGTAAATTTGCCCTTCACAGAGATTGTTGGGATAGAGAAAAAAAATCCATAAGATAGATGCCCCTGTATGTCTTGTATTTGATATCCACAATGTCCACTTTTTAGTTTTGTTCTGCAGCTTGTCACTAAAAACTGTGACAGAAAAATTAATCGGAAAAGAAATTAATTGGAAAAGAAAGCGGTTACTTCACTCATACATTGTACCTCAAGCAAATGAAATGTACTTAGAGACATTAATGGTTTTGTGCTGAACTCCCAAAACACCAAAGTGCTCACAAATGCCTTTTCCCTTTATTTTGTGTTCTGCCTCCATTTGTTATTTGGTCACAGTTTATCCATTTATGCATTGCCACAAGTCCGTAGTGAGGGGAAACCGTGAATTATGTATATGCATAGATCTCAGTGGATTTCAAATTGTAACTAACCTAAGGAAATTATTTCTTTCGTCCATGATGTTTAAGAAATCCATTCACTGCAGAAAGCTTGTAATCGTTTGTGCACGTGCATGCATTAAATGTGCCTCAAGGCCACGTGTAGAAAGTGTGTGAAAATGCATTATAGTGCTGTGAACAACACTGTGATCGTTTAGATGAGTTCTGACTGCAATATATGAACTACAGAGACTTTTTTAAATCCTGCTATAACGTCCATAAGAATGCCTATTAGGATTTCAGCAGGTAGACCACCAAGTCAGACACATAAATCTGGTGACTCTTGCACTATTCACAAATTAATCAAAATTTCTGGTTCTTCACACATCTAGAGAGCTATAACCTGTTAAAGTCTACATTTTTTAGCAGTTTACAATGTAGCCATAAGCAAGAAGCCAGCTCTTCTGAGGATAAAGGAGGTACATGCAGTGGTGTGGAGGCTGTTAGTACAAATAAGACTTTCTTTCTGTGATGCGGCACACAAGTCGTAAGCAGTGGTGGCACTGTGGTTGGCATTTTACTGTCAGCTCCAGGATAGTCTACGGGGAATGTCACAGTCAGTTTGCTCTAACAGTAAACCGTAAACTACCCAACAGTAAAGGGGAGCATTTCCAATCATTTTGTGTCTTCTTTTGTGTCCAGAAAATCATGCATGGATGGTTTCACCAGTCCAGATGCTAAGATATGAGGACATTTGACTGCTTTAAATCCCAAAAATATTTTAACATTTATTTTAGACAGTCATTGTTGAAAATTAAAGACACAATTAAAAAAAAAAGATTCTGTCTTTGCAGGAAAGTACATCTTCATGTGTAAACAACATTGTCTATTGAAGATTATTGACACTGGGTGGTTAGAGAAACACTAAAAAGTGGGTGAAGATTTTTAATTGGAAATTGTCTTAATAAGACTCAGTCAGCTTTGACCTGGAGACAGTCCTCACCAGAGAAGGTTTAGCATGGATCGTTTGTTGAAATGCTTAAAATGACCTTTGGTTTCGTGACCTCATGCTGTGTGAAGTGAAGAAATAATAGGATGGTTTAGAGTCACGAAATCTCACAGAATAAGTCAGTGTGGGTGTTTGACGTTGACCATGAACAGTGTTTTAACCATGAAAAGGATTTTCCCTAACCTTAACCAAGCACTTTTAGTTACCTTAACAAAACGGATGGAAAAACTGTCATGAGCTGTTTTTGTACAGATCACATTTAGAAGGCATCGACACTTTAGGTCGCTCATTTGTCTGTGTTTTCAAGCTTTTTGGGCTTACAGCTGTTTGACTGTTTTTGTCTTCGTTTTAGCTGATAATGAGCTGTGAGCATTGCTACAGCCCCAAAAAAGGTCAATTATTTTCCCCCATGGTCTAACAAAAATATTATTATTGAACGTTTTAACAGACTTTTTTTTGTAGTAGTAGTGGTAGAAGGAATGTTTCCAACACGATAAGATTGATACGGCATGTAGAGGACACATTTCATCCCAGGTGTTGTGCTTCCGTTTTTCTCCTTCATGGTTTCTCCTCTTTCATCCACAGTGATCTATGTGATTTCCCACCAGCTCGGTTTTCTTCTGATGTAGAATTCCCCCTATTTTCCACCTCACTCGCTCACCTGTTAGGCTATCAGCAGGAGAGCATCGCTTTAGAGTGAATTATTGATCAGATATTTTCCTCGACCTGTTTGGTCTGACTCGCACATGCGTTTCGTTCTTGGAGTTGTCATGAAGAACTGGTAGGCGTTTGTCAGATTCACCTGCACCGAAAAGGTGCTTTTGATAAGAAGGAAATTCTGCCTAGATTTGTGATTATTCTGCTGATTAGAATATGAGGGAGTGCGAATTAAAATACATTTTAAAGAGGTCTGTAATAAAATCCATTAAGACTATGGTTTTACACAGCTCACAAGGTTAATATTTTTCACCACAGTTCACATTAAAGTGGCAATCTGCAAGATTGCCACTTTAATGTGTCTTCATTTTTCAGAGCTACAGCCAAGCCTCAGTCCTTTGGTTCAGAGATTAAGCTTGTAGCCTGTTTCCGTGAATTCACAGCAGGTGCCCTTCTGATATTCTGCTACACACTCGTATCCTGTTTTATCTGACAGATAGCTCTCGTCCTTTATCACGAGACGTCAGATGTTGATTATGGGTAAACGTCTTGAGGTCTGCTGTAAAGATGGCATACAGAGCGCGTGAGCCATAGGACACCTTCATGTCTCACACTTTGAAGTCAGCATCTAAGCAGTTCACCTGTTGCTGTATATTTTTCATGCACAAGCTGTGAATCTCGGATTGCAAAATACTGCAGGTAACTAGTTTTACACAGCAGCAGTGTGTGCGGTTTAGACAACAACATGGACAATTTCTTTTCTAATTACCTTCTTCATTTCATCTGCTCATTGTAGAAACACAGTTTCAGCTTCTAATGCAAATTAGTCATTAACATTTTAGGTTTTGGAAGCTTTAAATGAGGATTGCAACTTGGTAATACACAAAAATGAAGAAATCAAAACAACAACGAAATTGAGCACCTGTTACAGATTGATCAACTGTTCAGATTTACTTCACAAGGAGGTGATACCGTGACAGTGGATCCCACTCCGTAAGCTTCAATCAAATGCCAAAATAAAAAAGACACAGTTCTGAGTGAAAACTGTGGACATTTTGATTTCATATATTGTGTCTTTACCTGACACGAGAGACTCTCTTCAGGCAGCAGTCCTCGATGCTACGAGAGCTTATTTATGTTGATCAAAGTGGATATTGGATCTCTGTAAGACATCCAGTGGAAAACACAGCGGTGGACCACTGCTCTGTTGGATCTGTGCCACTGTAAGCACTATGCATAATGCACCACATAGCATTCCTTTGGGGCTACTTTCAAATTGTAAAGCTATCAGTGATGTGCCTCAAGTATCAAACAGAATAAAGCAAACACACAAGATCGTATTACTGCAGTTAAAACACATTTTTTCATCCAGATATAATTATCCACCAAATGAATGCATGCAATGAATACAATGTGTGTTTTTGTTTGTTTGTTTTTTGGTATTATATACACTGGCAAAAGTCCCAGATCTGGATTATCACCAAAATCTAATCAAGTAATCACCATATAGTATCACTCCAAAACAGTTCATTTTAATCTCTTATTTTTCAGAAACATCGTGCTTCCAAACACAAAAGATAGAAATAGCACAGAAACAGATGGAGCTAAAACCATCTTCCAGTTTGGTTGGTGCGCACCATGGTGCCTATAAAAAAAAAAAGCTGTAAAACAGACCCCTTTCCATCTCAGGGAAGACTTATTGGAGGAAGAAGCTCACACTGGAGTATAGTCTCCTACATCACCCGGCTCAAACACCCATGGCACTGTCCACTACATCATACCACTCAGACTGGTGCCAGTGTCTCCTTCCTCCCGTTTCGATTTATGTACATGGTAGCAGTGTGACATGAGCCGCGGATGAACTCGCAAACTGTTTTTCACCAAGACAAACTGTTCCAGCGTAGAGGCAGATGTGCTCGTACCGAGGGAGGCTCATTGATTTCATACTTTTCTTCAAGGCTCAGGTTACAAAAAAAACTATTTATAAGCTGGTCAAATTCAACCTTCACATTTCAATTTCAGCCTCACATGAATTCTGAAATTGCCACATCACTTCCTGTTTAACATGGTCTCAGGCTAGCAGGACTACTCTAAAACTATTATAGTCTGACAACCAAACGCTTAAAATCCTTGAATCCTAAAAAAAGAAAAAAAAACCATTCAGCTGAGTTGGGAGAACTTAATTAAATATGTAGGTGTTTGTTTTTTGCACACAATTATACACAGTTTGACTTCACCTCTGCTCAGACAGTATGTCAATGTAACAACTATTGGATATCATTTCATCAGAGGTGCAGCAAGAGGAGGCTGTATAGCGTTATCCCACTGAGAAAAAGCGCTTTTGGTCAGCCCGGTTTAAAGCTGCACTATAATTGAACTCTACTTCAGCAACTGTTAGTGAACTCAACATATACAGTTTATTTAGAGTTCATTTAATGCATGTGCTTTTTTTTTTTTTTTTCATTTGTGCTTGTCATGACCTTGCTTCTGCTTAGCATGTTTCCACTAGTGTTGCAACATAATGTGGTCTTATTTATGTCTATTTACATGAATATCCCCTTTTTCATTGTTTAGGCTGTCTTGCGGTATGAGCCTCCGTGTTGCATGTTTAAATAGTGCCTCACTGCAGTATCAGTATAATGCTGTCTGCAATGACGTTTTACCAACATTTATATTTGCGTCTTTAATTTTATCTCTGTATGCTAAACTGGTCTCAAAAATGCATTTTCATCTTATGTTGCAAAGTCAACTTTAAACCAGAATATGTATCAATGTACTATAGATGAAAACTCACCGTTTTGGCACCATTCTTATCATCTTTTTCCACCATTGAATGCCTGTTCAGCATAACTTTAACCAGCAAGCACACTGAATGTGTGTGTGAATGTGTGTATATGTGTGTGAAAAGCTGACAGACATGCGCACACTCAGCATTGAATTACGGCAGATCAAAAATATTGCTACTCCTTCAAATTTAAGTAATGCTGTCTATAAAATAATGTTATTGCTTGTAGTCCTGTGTGTTTATGTATTAGATTGTGTTTTACTTTGTATGTTATGGCTGACATGGATATTGCCCTACAGGGATAAGTTAAGTTTATTGGTTTGAATTGAAAATTTTAATTGAGTTCCCTGAAAACAGCGCTGGAAAAAGTTTCCGATACTAAATCATTAGAGAGCCATCCCCCTGTGAACTCCTGTGGCTGGTATTGCTTTGTAAGGAATCTGTGCTATCCGCAAATCCGGGGGCCATATCTGTGTACCTGTGCTGAGTTGGGAATTGTGTCAGCAAAATGACAATAAAGATAACAAAAGCTTCAGAAAGCTCTACCCGAGATTCTGCTGAAAGTAGGATCCACTGACCCAACTTGGCTTCGCACCAAAGCTGTGATTCTCCGAAGGGCTCCGAGGAACGTGGAATAATTTGTATTTGATCCATTTTCATTGAACTTAATAACATTTAAGATGTTATTTCGAGAGAGATGGCTCATTACGGGCCGTATTAATAGCTTAAAAGTGTCTCGCTTGCAGAAATTCTATGAGGCTATTTTTTACTCATCACATTACTGGACTGTCAACACAAGAGATTCAGTTCTTTTTAGTCTGTGGCCCACTGCCCATGTTACACTCAGTCTCGTGGCCCGTGCCAAAGAATTTAAGCTCTTTTCTACTGTATTCTACACTTTTATTTCCACGTATTACAGTACAGTATTTCACTTAATAATCCCTGGACTGGTATGGCATTTAATCTACATGCTACATTTTTAGCTGTACTCTTGCAATGTCGTTTCTCAGTTGTGTCTGACTCCATGTACAGTATATTGAAGCTGGCTCCAATTACTGTATGAAATGCACTGCGTTTCCAGGGAGACGGGCAAAATCAATACTCCATGAGCAGGAACTAAGCGCTAACCCTGTCTGTCATGTGATTTTTTTTTTAAAGCGGAGTGAGGCATTTTTGGACGGCTGTCTGTTGCATGTCATTCAACCAGCACACTCTTGGAATTCACTTAAGACATTACCCTGCTTCATTTAAGAAGCTCAGGGCATTTACTCGTATTTATTTTAGGAATAGAAAATCACTTTTGATGGATTGCAGCGGAGCCAACTAAAAGCTTTTTCAAAGGTTAAAAAGAGCTGCTGGAGGGAACGTGGCCTTAAACACATTTGTCTGAATCAGATGACAGGTGTTATTAGTATCTGCAGTGCGACAGTTTTTTTTTTGTTTTTTTTTAAAACTTTTTTCATTCCTTCCCCCTGCCATCAGTATAAAATTAAGTGCAGCATGCCAATTGTTTATCCTGATTCCTCAGACTCTTATTATTGCATGCAATTAAACAGAGAATGACACAGCTCTGCAACTGGCTGATGTAGACGGAGCTCAGATAGACAGAGTTCAACCAATTAGCCTTTACTTTATATTTGATTATAATGGGTGAATTAATGAAGTTATAATATACAAAGTGAAGGTATCGAGTTGTTTAACTTTGATAATGGTGCTGATGAATTTTCATTCAAACATCAGAATCAGGTTTCTTCATCACAGCAGTTTTTCATGATCATTTTGCTGTTTAAAAATGTTCAGTTCAAGTAACGGTTGCATAGCTCTGAAACACATTTAAGTGTGCTCTGCTGTCTGAATGAGTCATATGTTATTTTAGCTGAACAAGTGACACTTCCAGGTGCATGCTGAAATATGGTGTAACAGTGGCACAAGTGGAGCAAAGTTATCAAGTCGGCGAACTGGCTCGGTAATGTCAGCAGTATCTGTCTGAGTGTGCTCATGTTAGCTTGCATCATTCACTGTAAGCCAGTGGTCAGACCAGATCATAAGGACTGTGTTTAACAAAACTTGTGAGTGGGTTGAATTCTGGAAATCTTTTCATTTAAACTCTAATTTGCACTAGAAAGAGGGTGATGCTGCCTTTCGACTTGAACACGACTATTTTATGTTGACCTCTTAAAATGTTTTATGTATTCTTTGGAGCGTGACATAATGTAGCAGGTACTGCCCTGGTATCCCCAGGAATTACGGCCATACTGGGTGATTCTGCACCTTAAAATTTACTTCCAGTGGCAACATTCAGCGCTAATTCAGGAAGCAGAGCACCATTTATGGAGGGAGGCGGAAAATAAGAGCGTGGAGGTCAGAGTGATGGATGGCTGTGCAGACTTTCCTGGAGAAAAATAGAGTTTGCATCCCTTCACAGACCTGTAATTAACATTTGTCTTTTTTTTATGAACCATAACAACAGTTTCAATGAAAGATCACACAAACCTGCTGTTCTGATTTGATACAGTGAAGGTTGAAAGGACTGTTGTGTTGACAGGAGTGAAATTCAAATGTCCTTCGCTGCGATAGCTCTAACACTGATCCGCCAGCGCTGTTTATGTTTCAAAGGATAGGTGATATCAGAACTCAAGGCCATAAAGTCTGATGCAGCTGCACACTTTGCCCTGCTGATAGTTACACTCCACAACTGTCCAAATATCAGCGGTTACCAAATAGATAGATAAAGGGAAATAATTCTCCAGCAGGTTTGCAAGCCGGAACGTTTTGCAAAGTCTCGAGTATTGTTGCTTTTGAACTGGTCAGTGCAAACTGTGCAAGCAGGGGAAAAAAAAAAAACTGTGTGGTGATGTAGCTTGTTAAGTCAGGAGGGAAACTCTGCGGAGACATCCAGTTAAATATTTCATCCTAGTTTGTGCATGAAGTGCCAGAGTCAGATGATGTGCACAGGCTGAATCTTTCAACAGAAAATGTGCCATGATCAAGACCAGATAAAACACGTCCTTCCCTTCCCTGATCTCATATAGGATAGCCCCAAAATCGGATCCCCATTAAAACTGAAAGGCCTGACATGACATTCATCTTTTTTACATTTAAAGATTTTGTGTTGATAATTACAGTCAAGTGACAGAAACGAGCAGAGGCTCCCATCAATAATAAAAACTGTAGGCGTACCATTTTAACAAACTTTAACATTTTTGAAGACAAACTCATATTTTGCTGGTGCAGCCAAGGTCAGCGTCTTATTATGTAAAAATAGATAAAATAACATCATATTCATTAAAAAAAAGGGGAGTCTTTGGTATACCTCAGAATGCTGCGCTTTACTTACGTTGTTAATCTATGAGATTTGCACCATTTAAAATAGTGATTCCAAAAAGTGTTTTTCATCATTGCTCTTTCGCCCATTTTTTTCCCCTTTCATTCATCAAAGGCCATTCCCAGAAATAGCGAAGGTCTGCTTCACCGAATGGGCACAGGCGTAGTAAACACTTCAAAACATCTGCGGCGTTTCATCTCTCCCTCAGCCCGACAATCATCTCTGGAAGCAAAAGGTCAGGACTGTGACGAGGCTCTGTGTGACAATATCTGCCGACGCTTGTGAAAAGGGAGATTCCATCACTTGCTTCCTATGGTGGAGGAGGTTGGCTCTTCTTTTCTGAAATAGATGTATTGTAAACTGTAAAGCAAACCGCTCCACAGAAAAAAAGCAAAATGCCCCTTTGACTCACATCGTAAGTGGGGTTGAAGCCTTGACACAGAATCTGACACAAACACAGTTTCACGCACATTTTTATTTTAGACTTGTTCTGACAAAGAAAAAAATAACTGCTTAACACGACCCATGAGTTTGGTTGTGCGAATGGCGTGTTTACTCGCCTAGTAGCAAAGGAGGCGAAGGAGGGTGACACCGTTACAGCGCCACAACACCTCTTAGACAAAAGGTTGTACGTGCAAGGGCAACACTTCTGACAGGGCAGCAATGGCCATGACAGCAGGGGAAAGGGAGGGAAAATTACACATATAATTGCATACTTATAAATGATCTGGGAAGATGACTTAAATAAAGCAGCTGTGCTTCAAAATAACATGAGATATGGGGTGAAATCTGAGTGCTGACCTGCTGCATGTATACACTAATTTACAGTAAATACTTTACAACTGTGCACATAATGCATCCCACTTGCGTAACCTGTTTTCTTTTCTTTTCTGTTTATGCCTGGAAATGTGCTGAACCTAGACTCAAACATTCATTCATTCATTTTATATACAATTCACATAATTAATATCTATATCCCCCAAAGTTAAGTGAAAAGTTAAAGTGAAAATTTAAGTGAAACTAGCTGCCACCCACCAACATCACCTGGGTTCACTTAATTTGTCAGTTTTGTGACAAATGACTTTTTAAGTGATGACCAGAACTCGAGTGAAATTATTTGTGTGTGTGCAGGAAGACTGAGGGTTAAAATGTAGGAAAAAAAATCTCAGATTTGAGAGGAAGTTCTTTACGGCACAAAAACATAGAAAGCAAATCAAGCCTTGGAGTCCGTGCTACTTTTAACTGTTTAGTGTAAAGAAACTGTGCAGACTGTAAGTCAGACTTTATTGCTTTAGAGATGTTTTTTTACGAGTGCTTCTTTATTTGCTGTGAGCAAGCTGAACAATCCATCATGTTCTGCTGTTGTTTTATATTTGCACCTGGTATTGCATGCGGATGATATTAGGAGGCAGAGTCGAAACAAGCAGAATAGCCAGGACTCGAGCCAAAATCCAAACCCACACACAAGGCTACAGTTTGTGGCTGATTTTCCATGAAAGAACATTAATTTGCCCCACTCCTGAGACACTCTGTTTTTCACTGGCATCCTGAGGTCTGACAGAGTTGTTCAAACCCGTTTTCTAATGAAAATTACCGCACAGTGAGCGGTAGTAGTGGCAGTTGGTGTGACAGGATTAGGCAGGAGCAGTGTGGGTATTTTGGAACGAGGCGCCCGCGACTCTGGCTAGCATACCGAACTTATCTAATGATGTCAGATTACACAGTCACCTAGGAAACCAACAAAAGACCCGAGCAGAAACAGCGAAGATGGGGCGCAATTTCCCTGACTGACAGGGCTGTGTAATGCTGTGCAGCATGCATAATTAAAAACGTGGCACACACTCTTTCTGCCTTGTTGAGTCTGCTGTTGAGCTGAAGCAGTTTTTTTTTTTTTTTTTATGTTGTTCTTGTGCCTTCACTCTGGTGTGCTCTGTGCTGACGACTGTCCCCTGTGGGTGTGTTGGGAAGGAGAGAGGAGAGGAAGAAGGGAAGGGATGTGAGGCAAGAGAAGGGAGAGACTGCTGGCTAATGCCCACTTCTTTTTTAGCGGCTGCTTTTAGATACGATCAAAATAAACATAGTTACTCAGAGGCAAAAGGCCGGCACCCAATGGTATTAGGTGTTTTTTTCCTTTTTTTTTTCAATTTCACTTCTTTTTACCGGCGCTGTTACCACGAGATGAGTCAAACATACCAAGGAAGCAGATGGATGGAGGAGCAGGAAGATGGAGTGGAAGACGTGCAGACAGGCCGTGCTGCCAAGTGCAGGGTGCACCTGGGGTTTTAACCTGCGGTGTGTTTCATGGGTCAGAAACCGCGTGGTCGCATCGCCGCAAGAAGTTTAGGGACGTGCTCGACTGTGGCCAAATAAAACAGGAACATGATGACCCAAATCTCTTCCAAATGCTTCTTTTAGGAGTTTAATTTTTCTTTGCACAATCTTTAGAAGCAGACAAGTCTAGTCATTATTTCCTAATCCCAATTATTTTCTCAAAAAAAAAAAAAAAAAAGACTTTCAAAGCGACAGCGTGCTCACACACTTGCAGGAGATTTAAATTTATGCGTTTGTTTCATCATTTGTTTGGGTTGTATTACCCTGCGCTGCGTCTCCCTTTCATTTACCTCACGAAAAAAAAAAACTCAGCCTTCCATCCCTCTCCATCCTGGGGGACGAAGACGAGGGGAGTCAGGAGTTGACACCAGGAAAAAGGGAGTCGTCTGCGGGAGGGGAGACGGGGGAGACGCGGTGATGCGACTCTGCCAAATGTTTACAGGCGAGCTGACATAGTTAGAAGATGGAAAAGGGGGCTGAAACGAGGCTGCCTTCTCTCCGCACTCTTGGAGGAGCGAGAGATAGGAAATCTAGGTCATCCCCACTGATGCATTGCAAAGCGAACTTCAAACAAACCTGGCCTTTAGCGTGATGGCTCTCCAAAGCTGTGTTACATGCCATCAGAGACTGATCGCCATTTTCTGCCAAGAGCTACTGCGAAGCGATAGAGTCGCTCTAGAGATGGAGAATAGGCCCGAGCGCTGCAAACCCTTATCTGTCAATCTTTTCTGTCTGTTTGCGTGCAAATATAACGAGCCATATGTATACAAAGAAATCATCCTTTTGGATTTGGCTTTGTAACCAATTAGCTGGCCCATAGTTAGACCACATGCTAGGTTTCTATTCCTCATCTGCCCTTCACTCGGAATTGCCTGAGGGAAGTCTTATCCATAATCATAGCCCTGGGAATTGTGGTAAAACGCTTTGTTCTAGTATTCAAGGCCCGGTCTGTCTATTTCAAGGGCAGCTGGTTGAAACAATAGTGTCGCGTTGGAGGGTTCGTTCACAGGCTGATCTCTCAAAATATATGTTTTTATGATTTTTTTTAATCAGTTTCAATAAAATAACTTCTCGTGTGATTATCAATTACTTTAGCTTTAACCAATTTTAATTATCCATATCAGTGAATTTAAAAAATAGCATTACTAAGAGCTAAATGTAACCACTTCAAAGGACGGCATTCATCATTTACCATCTTCCCATCAATTCCAGCTGTGGAGACAACAGCTGAGTCTTAAGTGACTTTGCTAGCCTGTCTAACTTTTCAAAAGCCGTTTGCACCACAGATGCATTCTGTTTCAGTCGAGATATTGCATGCAACATAAAAAGCTCCCATTAGAAATGCATGAGCTTAAAGTCCAAATGAACCAAGACCCCATTAAAGAAAGAACAAAAACACAGCCACGTAGTTCAGAGCAGAGAGTGTTTTGTGTTCAACCTTGCAGAATAATTTCAGAATAATGGTTTATCATGTGCTGCATTGCATAAGCTATAATTAACAGAGACAAGGCACAGGTTGTGGGTTTTAGTCATCGTTGAGTAAAGGAAGGCTTTCTGACTAACTGTGAAATAAATGGCGGCGCCCGTTCCTTGCTCACATGAAGGCTGAGTGCTAAAGTGAATGCGAAAGTGCCAAAAGATGCAGTTGCTTGAATGGTTGTTATGTAGCAGCTCCAAAACAATTGGACATAAGTTCATTTTTTCTCCACACATACAAAATTAATGCTTTTTTTTTTTTTTTTAAGTTCTAATGTGGCTCTTTGCAGAGATGATGAACATTACTTTCCGCTACTAACCGAGCTGCTCCTGCTTCCAGGTGTCGAGTTTTAAAGTGTGACACGTCATCACTGATGCTGTCCTTGTTCCTTTGTAACTTTGTTATTCTCAAAGGTAAATTAAAGCTCACTGTGGGGAACCACAAATTAGCTGCTGACAAAATTAGCAAGCAAGGAATGCTCTTGAGTTTTAAATTACAACTCTAAATGTTTTCTTAAAAGGAAACTCTGTACCTGGATATATAATAGTTTTTATTGGCAGGGCTGATGTTTACCATTCACAGTACGAGGGATTGGCAGTAAATACTTACAGTCACTCCACTGTGACTGTTTGTAATTTTGTCTCATTAAATTCACACCTACTGTTCTCACTCGTACAACCCTGTGTTTTTTTAGTGGAAATCTACTCAAACTTTTTGCAGCGTGGAATCAGATTGTTACACATGGCTCAGTGGAAAAAGTCCAATTATTGACTTCTTTATTAAAATGAAACAAGTGTGCTCGGCTGCACTGTAAACAGATACAACTGTTGTTCCTCTGTTATATTTGTAAGAAAGTAGAAGGTGTTTGCTCCAGTATTAAACCACACTTTCTTATAAACAGTATAACCGCAGGTGTAGCTGAATCAGCCTGGTGATGATAACTTTAAACTCAGTCAGACTGTTTTCCATGTTACCAGTAAAAGGCTTTCAAATATTACTTCCCTCCCCTGTTCCTTGTCTTTAGTGGTTTTCCACTCATTGTTAGACAAGGGAGCTGGAGTGGTGACATGGATCAGTTTACAAGATCATTACTAAAGCAGAGATAATTGAAGCTAAACAGGCACCTGGGCTCAGGGCTTTTCCTCACAATCCCACCAGTCCATAATGTAACTCTTTGAGAGGGCTCTGTATTTATCAAGTCTAGATTGCTGTCTCTCAACTGTCTTTGAAAAAATGAGCTTAGCCCTTCCTCCTGGCCTGGTCAGTGTAGCATAGCTGATTAACAGCATTTATGTAGCATACTTAAAGACACACAGCTCTAAAGTTAGGGATACCATTTCAGAGACATTTAAGGCATTCTAAAAACGGAGAAACATACTTTCTTATGCCAGAATGAACCATTCGCTGTTACTCATCTTTGACGGTCTCACCCTAGGGATGCACTATACCCAGGATAATATCTTTAAATTGGATAATCTCTTACCTCGCACACTTGGACGAGAGCATGGCACTCTGCCATACCAAATCCCACTGTGCACCAGTGGCGAGATCAAGCTCCCCCGCCAGCTGCGTGGGAGGCATTATGCATTTTAGGAAACAGCATACGACCGGTCATTTATTAGTTACATGAGATGCTTACATTATTCTAATCCAGCACCAACAGGGCTTTTATTGTTTGTCGCTGGGAATGCTGCCCATCTATAGTTCCCCAAAATCCACTCGAATCCGCATTAAGCACTCCACTTGGAGCTCATTCCTTCCCTCGTCAGTATTAATGAATATTTATTGTTTCATCTTTGAGTGCGCATTTCAAATGTGATCTAAGGTTTGACATCAAGCACACGTGGACCACCTGGGTCTATTTCCATTCATTAAGTGAAGCGTGATGTCCGGATGAAGGCACAGGGCCCTTTTTGTTTCGACACGCTGAATATCTTGATTGGACCTCTTGATGCATCATTCATAAATCAAAGTGCAAGGCCTGGGTAGCCTGGTTACCACTACAAAGCCAAACAGAGCTCACCGGGAATTACTTATTATTCATATCACTCAATTACCCCCAAAACAACATTTCTGGGAAACACGCGGGACATCGTGGATATATCAGACCGGCTGCATTTACATTCCACTGGACGTGCAAATGCCAGAATAGGTAAGCTTTGAAGTTGTGACGTATGGTAGAAGCAAGAATATACAACACGTCCTTCATCAATTCCATCTTGGCCCATTGACTTTTAACATTGTCTTGTGCTTCATTTCTAAATTCGGTGTTTTTTTGTTTTTTTTCATAGAATCCGGTTACAATGAGTCCGATCAAGATGGCGTGACTTGATTTAAAGCTCTGGTGCGTGATGGCCTGCAGCGCTGTTTGTGCCCAACCATCAGGGTTTCACATAGTCTGCATTTCCATACTGACAGCGGTTCTGCTTGATGAACCCCAATTGGAATGCAGCACACATGGCACCATGCACCAAAACTTAGACTTATGACTCTAGAAATATGGAAAGATTTAAGTTTTTAAGTTATTATCAGATCAGATTACAAACTTATATGACCTAAATGTGAATGTGAAAAGCCTGAATTTAATTATTAATTATTTTGTTTATTTTTATTGCTCATTTGATACCTGGAAAGAAAATCTAATTCAATTTTAAATCTTCCAAGATGGATAATTCATCAATCTCATTTTGGGAGGGAAAAAAACATCTTCCTCTTACAGTAACAGTAATTAACAGGACTGAGCAGATTGTTTGAAAGTGTTTTTAAAGGAGAAAATCACATTACTGACTAGAATCTCTTTTTAATTGTACTCGATGGATTTGAGATAATTATATTTTTCCAAAGTGTGTGGCAAGTATGTAAAGCTTAAACAAACATTCAGCTGTTCACAGAGATTTGGTGCTAAAGTCATTGTCTGTAGGGTATAAAACAGAATAAAACCAAAGAATAAAGGGAATAAAAATGAGGGAAAACTTTGCTTTAGCTAAGCTGATACTGGATTTAAGAGTACATTGCTTTCTGGTAAGGTAGCTTGCAGATATTTTAGCATATTTACACCTTACAGAGCTGGACAGTGATACTGTGATGTCAAGTATGCTGATAATGTGCAGCAGTGTTAGATTTTCATAGCCGTCCTTCCTCTGCAAACATTTTGACATTACACATGATGAAAGAGGAGAACTTCTCAGAGCGGCTCTTCTTAGGCAGCACATTAACTTTACATCCCGTCTCATGTATAGTTAACCTATTTTTAAGAAGGGACGTGGGAGAGACGTGAAGAGACTGCTTTTTTACGCCGGGCAAAGAAATCTGTGCTGCACGCCTGCCTACATTTGTGCAGGATTAGGAAGAAACACGTCAAGTCACACATGCTCTTTGAAAACGCACATATCTCTTCTTGCCTCAGATATTACACCGCTCATCCCTCTCTCCCAGTAAATAAATAAAAATACACACATATATGTAGGGCCTAGTTTTCTTCTTGAGCTGCATCATCAAACTATGATTAGAGGGCTGCAAACGTCAATGAATTCCATTTACATGCATTAGCAAAATCTGATTTGGAGAGACTGTACAGAACTTGGGTTTTCTGTTTTATTCAACATTTGACAGAAAATTCATTTTGAACGTGTCGATGAAACACGTGGTTTTTCTTGTCTCATGCAGACAGAATATTTATATTGAACATATCTGCAAAATATTTAATTCCAGCACTTTCTGGGAGAAAGATTTTTCTTCAGTGCCCACATGTGAGGAAGAAAAGTTTGAATGGATGGATATCAACTAATGCGGCTGGTCCTTTAGCGAGTCTTTTCTTGGGTTAGCAGGTCATTCATGATCCTTGGACTCTGTCCCTTTTACTCTAAAGCTCGTACGTATCTGTAGAAAGTTTTTTAAAAAACTGTAGAGAGATCTTCAAACACTGGCAGTCAAAGAAAGTGCTTTCATCATTTCCCAGCTAAGGACAGCAGCTTTCTCTCAACTACTCATAGACCTTTCATGCCGTTAAGCAGAGGCCGGGGCTGAGGTGGGTGGGATACGGATAGTGTTCGGGGGCCCAGCCGGGGTCTGCCAACGCTGTAGTTTGTTTTACTTAGTTTGAACTGTGATGCAAAAGACTTATTTGCTCTCATTTCTTTAATTGGTTTCATTAAGTTTATACAGCCCAATTAAAAGTGTACCCCGGCTTGTAAATACAAGTCACGTCAGAGTTCGGGTAACAGCTCTGCTACTTTGGAGTAGAACCAAATTGGATTCAAGTTTCTGTAACTTGGGCAAAGCATGAAAGACCATACCCACAGAGAAAAGTAGGAAGAAAGGCTGAATATGAGCGCAAAAAAAAAAAGCCACCATTGGGTCATTTTTGTTGTTTCCGCACGCGAGTGACTACAGCTATCAGCGCTTTATACCTGTAAAATTGCTTTTCTGTTTTCTGTTCGGATTACATCCTGCCTCCTCGCGAAACCCCGCTTTCAGGTTTTCATTGCAGTTTGTTTGGATTTGTTTGAATCAGGGGCATTTTACCCCCCGTCCCCCCCCACCACCACCCCCCAGCATTTTGTTCAGTTTGTTTGGGCAGGTGAAACAAGGCCATTCAGACGAGCTCAAGAGTAAAAACGCATTAAGAGTAAATAGTGGCTCCCTGACAAGTATTACCATTTTGAGCTGTCAGATGTAGGCCAGGAGGGTATAAAAATATCTGCAACCAGACTTACCTCTGCCAGAGCATGCAACTATTTATTTTAGGAAAGCAGGTAGTGAGTTCACTGACATTTTCTTACTTACATAAGGCTGGATAAAACGCTGTTAGAGAGGAAAAGAAAAGGCCCAGGTGGGATTTTGTTGTCGGCCGCTGGATGTGTTTCTACATCGCTATTTTTAAGATGTTTGCTAACACGGCCCAGCATAACAGAGGCAAATCAAACCAGCGTTTTCTTTCTTAGAGTCAGCGAGCTCCACAAAAGCCTCAACAAAACAACAAAAAAGAAAAAAAAAGCTCACATGAGCGCCACCCTCCCCAGTCGAATGTACCATGCAGTACCAAGTAAACGGACTCCCACAGCTGACATGACACAGAGATTTCTACTGTCAAAAAGAAATCAATGTCCATCACGCGGAAATTGTCTGGTCTCTCTTTGTTTGGCGCGGCGGGGGTTCACTGTGACTTTGCAGCGCCCGATGTGTTGTTTTCCCTCGCATGCTGGAGGAGACGTGACACAGAAGGGGAATATGCTCGCCACTTGGTGCCTCAGCGATACTTCAAACCGATCTGCGCGCAACAGACTGCAAGTGAACCGCACTGCTGTCACATCCAAGAACTCTCTGTCGACTGATAAGAATCGCTTACTCATGTTTGCCTGGTGGTGTTGCAAAAAAAGAAAAAAAAAATCTTTTTATGTTGATGTGGGACAAAAATAAAAGCCCCTTTGATTCAGCTAAAATCACTTCTATAAACATAGAGTTGAAAAGCGATGCCACGACTCCCCGTGAATGTCCAAAACGTGTGGCTCAGTGGGGGCGCTGCGGATTCACAGTTTATCACATTCAAACCCTCGTCCGGCGAAGTGAATTGGAGATGAGGGGGTGAATTATGCATCAACTGCGGGGTTGACAGCCTCCTCAAAGACACACACACACCCCTGCCAGAGAGGTTATGCCCTCCTATTGTCAGAAATGATTCACTTGAAAGTTTTTTTTTTTTGTCATTAGAAGACAGCAAAGGCAAGTTCAACTCACCTACTGTTTAAAAAAACAAAAAAAATAAGATGAAGATGAAAATGTTCCCACTTCATCCTGCACCATTATTGAAGCAAAGGAACAAATTAGAACGTGAATTATCGGTTTAATAGGAAGGGTCACGCTTTGCTAATCTGTGTGGTACACAATAATGACTTTGTCATGTCGTGATGTTTTCTGCTCAGTTCAGTTGGTGCTCCGTGTTTGGTAGGCGGTAATTGGAGAAGAGCTTCGAGGCTTCCTCCAGTGACCTCATTACCCCAATTAAATTTTTTGCCTTCTTTGAAAACAGTCCATCTCACAAAGTGATGTCTGATTATCACTCCCAGTCCAAATGAGGTTGAGATATGCAGCAGAGGAAGCAGTGCAGGGACATATGGCTGTGCCTTTTACAGTTTTCTGCAGTGGGTTCTTCATTCTTAGTTCATTCATTTCACTCAAAATAACGATTCAAACCAACAAGCAGGGAATTATAATTGTTTTGCTGCCATGGTTTGAGTCCACTTGTCCTCTTAAAGGGAAGTTGATTAATTGCAAATCAGTCAGTTTGTCTGACAGATAACGTCTCTGTAATGTACATTTACATACAAATAATATCTAATGTTAACAGTGATATAACTCATTTAAAATGGGTTATACACTGTTTTAATTAATGTATAAGATTTTGTTTACCCAATATACTTCACTAATTTGGGCTATTTAAATCACGTGACCTCACTGGATGTGGCAGTAACCTTCTCACTGAAGATCACAGATGCACCTTTACTTTTTTATGTGACTCAGCCAATAAGAATTGTGCATTATTAAGATTATTATTGTTTTATAACGTGTATTTTAAATCATATAACCTTGTTAATGATCAATATTTCAGCATTCTTTCTGCTCATACCTTATAGATGTTTTTAATAAGCTCAGCCGGTAGTTTAGAGTTCCGTAATTGAATGAGATTCTATAAGAACATTTCTCCTCATCTCATCATCTTTCCATCACTCCAGGGAGAACATCACACACAAGTTGAACACATTTGCCTAACGACCGGCCTCACTCCGTCCTTTTAAGATATTCTGCCTCAAGATCTGCTTTTTTTTGTATTGTTGCAGAAGATGTTTTTTCACCCCCTCAAGCTTTTGCATCCAACAAAAGCTAAATAAAAGATACTGTGTTTTATCCTAACTTTATCGAAGGGGTTCATGCCAAAAACAGCCTTAAACTCAAACAAATGGTTCAAATGAATCTTTCGAAGTTTCACAGCAGTGCTTTTCTCCTTTTTTTTAATAACCGTCATAGAGTTAATCATTTTGTAAGAACGCATGACGTGTTTTCTGTGCATTACATCAGTGGATGTGTCATTTTTAATTGGAACAGTGGGAAGCTTCATAAAGTTGCTGTCAAGTGGGAATACAGGGATTGGGAATTGACAGCTTTTGAGGGGGTTAGAGAACAGCCCTGTTGTGAGCTCTGCGATGATGTTTTTTTGAACCTCTAAATTGGGTTTCGAGAGCGATCCATAAAACCATTAACCCACAGAGGAGCATAAATGAACAATTCAAAATGCTCTAAAATGGAGGATTGAACATTACGGCGCGTAAGAGATGTGAAAACTAGCTCTGTGAGTTTTTGACTGGATCCCAAATCCTCAAACCAGCAGACAAAAATGCAGCAAACAATCAACCCTCACTACAGTTGTCCTCAAAAGTTGCACACTAACCGGCTGATTGAGTCTGGGCCATTTGCGGACGACAACCTCGGGATGGAAGCTTTGGGGGGGGAATCAATGCCTGTTTGTCCACTTCTTTGCTCATTAAGGAGCCTCTATTCACGTCAGGGTCTGTGCACAACAAAGAGAGCTCACAAGTGCACATTTTCAGTCCGAGGAGGGCGTTTTTTCTCTCCCCCTCAAAGCCCTCCCCCTCATCGAAATTCGCCTCACAGAGACGCCGTGCCAGAGGCCAAAGTCTTGACAGGGGTAGCCCAGTGAGAGGGAAATCAAACGAGTCCCTCTTTTTTACGGCCCGGCCGGCTACAGGGAGGCCCGCTTACCTTTCCAGCCTTTAATCCGTATCACACCTTTCCAGTTGAGAGAGAGGGGGAGGCAGCCTCCCTGTCCATTCATCATCTTTAGTGATTCAGGGTTTTGTCTCTCGCCTGTTGGATGTGAGTCCTTGGTTACTCATAAATACTGGTAATACCTGAGCTGCGCAGATTGAAATCCTTTCAGGCTTTCCGGAGGACTCGTCACATTCATCTTAGTGCGTAGTTAATATTGAGCAGGTAAAAGATGGTGATAAATGTTGATACAGGGGAAGGAACACTGGTACAAGATGTGGATACACTGCACAGAAACTGAACCTAAACCCACTGAAACGCTCATATTAAATATAAACACACTTGTACATGTACACTTTTATTTGTACATCTCATCAAGTGGGCTCTTGGCAAGAATAAAATGACAATTTTTCAGTGATAGATGACAACATTTGGACCACGAAGGTCTGGTTTGACCAACGTCATACAGTATCATGTCATAATTAAGCAGGATTGGTCAGCCTGCCTTGTTTTAGTACTTTCATAGTATTCTACAACATTGAGCTCATTCTAGTTCTGTTCTCACATTTGTCTTGAAATCAACCAGAATTTTGCAAACTACGTAATTGATTTTTCCCCTCTTCAGTCTCAGCAGTTTTCAAAAAGGAGGAGGAACTGGGCCATCTGACAAACTGATAATGCCAAAGAAGCAAATGTGTAATTATTTATGTTCTCTGATGATTCATTATTTATTTCCAGAGGTCTAGATATGGAAGCTTTGACTCAAAATAACCCAGTTTGTTCACTTCTTTCTGTTATTACAAGACTGTGATTAGATTTATTATCTAAGGTGTATTTTTTTAATTTCCATAAATAGATAAGTTTATAAGATGCTGGGCTCATGTTGTGCGTGTGTGTGCATGTGTATGTGCGCGTTTTTTTTCTTTTTTCTTTTTTTTTTTTTTTTTACAGTGCATTCCAGACCTTTTTCTGCTGTTTCCATTGGGCGGCAGTGCCTCTATCCTCAAACTTGAGCTGCACTGCGTTGCCTGCCTGCACTCTGTCCTCACGATCAGCCGACAAAAGTCTGAACAGGCGCGTGGAGGCTCATTTCCTCACGCACCTGTGTTGGGAAGGTCATCCTTTGCGCCGTGGTGCCTTTGGGGGATAAAGACTCCAGAGGAACGCAAGTCCTGCAAGGAGCGTTCACACTGGTACCACAGTCAAGTCAGATTTAAGAAGGAAGCATCACGCCGGATGTGTTTTTCAAAAGAAAAGCAGCCTAGGCTCATATATCCGTATTTATATCCACAGTGGATACCGAAAAATGGATGAATAAGATATAAAGTGATCAGAGAAAACAGTACACTAAATTTGCTGCAGTTGTTGCCGCGAAGATTGAAGTTTTTCCGCCCACGCATTGATTGATTTGGTGGCAAATGATATGCTTTTATTTTAAAATCGAGTGCGCTCACGTCCTGTGCCATTTGGGTGGTTTTACGCAAGCTTTACGCATCGCGCACTGACACAGCGGCGCTCAGAGAGAGAGAGAGAGAGAGAGAGAGAGAGAGAGAGACGGCGTCCGATGTGTGTTTTTTTCTGCACATCACTTTGGAAGATTTTTTGCTCGTGCAGTCCTGCTCGGCGCGGTTGGCTCACCTGGCGGAGCTGAGAGCGGCTCGTTTTCACGGGATAACCAGACTGCTCACCTCCTCTGACACAGCTCTGCATTCATTCTGTCGACCACCTCCTCCTCATCACTGTCATGGTTTTCCCTGCTGTTTCAAAGTGACCGGGCTGCAGGTGTCTTTTTTTCCCTTAATCTTTTTTTTTTTTTTTACGCGCTCCGATCTGCGCCAGGCAGGACTGGCAATATGTAATTTTGGGATAGACGCTGCGTGTTTTTTCTTTTTCTTGGAGAAGTGGACTATTTCACATCTGGGATTCCTTGTGGGTTTTTAATTTTTTTATTTATTTATTTGATTATTATCTCCCGCCTCACTCTGTAGACCCGAACAGACCGGGGTCCACCGTGATGCTGTGGGGGGACCACAACTGACGCGCTCGCTATCATTTGGAAACTGCTTGTGGGTGAGTTCCGTTTCTTATTTTTTTCTCTCTCTCCGTCTTACAAAGTTGGTTGGATGCCCGTGCTGCTTTCTGGTTTTTTGGAACCAGTTTTAAAGGGCGCCGGCGTTTCGGTGTTGGATGGCGCCGACGTGCGCATAAGCACTGATTTTTTTTTTGCATCACTTTACCGACGCGCCACGGATCCACGATCCACCGATATGCGCCGCGCACATTCCACATTTGGAGCTGATATATGTGTCTTTACCCCCCTGTCCTCTCCTCTCCTCATCCTCCGTTACGCATGAATCCCAGTCGCTCTTTTTTATATTTTTTTTTGCTTTAGTTGCGGACGGAGCCTCCTCAGTGGAAGTGTCCGCGGCTGCAGCACGCCAGAGAAGAAGTGGACTGCTCAAGTCTGCTGTGTTGTTGAGTAAAACCTCGTTTCATCCAAGTCGGAGGGCACGATCGCTTCGTTTTTGCGCGTAATGACCATTTTCTTTGCTCTGCGTTAATTGTGTAACACTGTGCGCATTTGCATGTCGCTCCGGTGCGTCAGCAGTATGCGTGTGTGTGTGTATCTGTGTGTGTGTGTGCGCGCCCGTGCTGCTTCGTGCGCGTATCTGTGGGTGGATGCGAATTTGTCCACGTGCGTGTATTTGCGCGCGCCTGTGTGTGTGTGTGTGTGTGTGTGTGTGTGTCAGAGGAGAGAGGCGAGAAGAACCCAAGCTTAGTTATTTCAAATTATTTCTGCTGAGTGATTGCCTGGCGAGTCAGCTCTCTCTCTCTCTCCCTCTCTGCGCCTCTCCTCAGTATTTGCTAGGATTTCCTCTCCTCTCCCCTGCCCGGATGGATGATGGCCTATGATTGTCCAGATGGATGCTGGAGCTCCTCTCTGGCTCTGATCAGTCTTGGGAGGGGGGGGTTTGCCAGTCAAACATATTCGGGAGTCAGGAAGTGATACTGATGTAAAGTTGAAGCAGATGCCTCCCTTCCTCCCCCCTTCATCCTCCACAGATGAGTTAGAGAGGGGACCTGCAGGTTGTCACTCAGGCTTATTAAGGCAAGCACTGCTGTAGGGATGCTCCTTTTCTTGCGTCTTTTTGGAATCTGTAACCTCCTCGAAGGCCTAGAGGCAGCTCAAACCTTACATTCAGCCTGACTCTCATTAATCCAATATGATTTTGTCAACAACAGCGTTTACTCTCCATTTCAACGGCTCCAAAATCCACTTGCATTGTGCCCTGATTTAATCTTTCCACCCCCATTTTCTTCTGCTGCTTTAGGTGATCTCTTATTGGTTTACAGTGTTATTTTTCATCACCTCTTTATTAGGCTCCAACATCTGGGGGTTAAGATTTGCCACAGGAGCAACCAGCAGCACATGAATTAATAGGTAAGTGGCAGTGGCCACTTAGTGGAAGCCCTACAGCTACATATTGAGCTGAGTCGAGTGCTCTCACACAGAAATTGATTTAGACAGAGATTATGTCATCCAGCATTGGCACTTTTTTTTTATGCTGGTCAAGTTTACCCAGCAGCATTGAATTCCTCCTCCGCTCCCTGATGAATTAAGTGTAGGTTTAAAGGCCGTGTTAATGCTCCAATAAAGTCCTTGTTTCATTGGCAGGTTTATTTCAAGTAGGATTTTGAAAACATTGCAGCACAAATGAATAGATAAGCCCTGTGGCTGGATCACCAAACTTCAAATTTGTAGGACAACTTTACAATATTTGCAACTTAGTACAATGAGTCACTTTTTATTGGTGGTTATGTGTCTGAAAGTAGGATTCTTACACTCATCCTGCCCCAAAATGTGCTGAAACATGCCATGACAAGCGTTTGCTGATGGCACCTGACCCCGTTGAGCTCTCAACACTCTCTCTTGTCACAAGCCTTCCTCCCGTCCTGCCTTGATTGATACTTTTAATTTTCAAGGAGCTGTCACAGAGGCCTATTGGCCCTGGCTTTGCAATCAAGGGGCGTGCAGTCAGAGGCTTTCAAATGAAAGAGTTCATTAATATGGTGGGAAATAAAGGTTGTCTTGCTGTGGAATATTGGCTCGGTGTGAGGAGTGATTGGAGCAATTGATGAGGATCTGTGAGGAAGAAGGTTGGAGAGGAAGTTGGGGGTGGTGGAGGGACACCTTAATCATGGCTATTAGATCACATTAATAAGGCTCAAGGGGAAATGGAAATACTGAGAGGTATGCATGTGACTGTGACAATGTGCATGTGTGAAAATATCATGCGTGACCTCGAGCACTTTGCTTTCCCCGCCTGACACCGCTGCACAGACGTATCGACTGTTGTGAGATCTGAGTATTAAAAGCTGTGGACTACATGCATAACAGACGCGCTCTCAGTTAAATCTTTTGAAAATCCAATTCCCGTGAAGATGAGATTCCTCTTTCCCCATGCCTTGTTCCATTTTCCATCGCAATCATTGGGCATCGATCTGATTCAAAGCTATTTATTTTTGTTGCCGCCATCATGTCATGAATTGACAAGTATGGTAGATCAGGCAGATTACAATATGTCTGGGCATGTCCCCTCGCCCGTACAGAGAAGAATCATGGCTACTAAGGGTGAATACCAAAATTGCAGTCTTTCTATGCATTTTCAGGCTGTCGTCAAAAATGATTTTCAGGTGCAGCTTTCCATTTCTTGTTTTAGCTTAGCTGAGGCACAGATTAGAACAGGACAGTTGCCTTTAAAGCAACGTTTTGTGGCCTTTTGGGTTTGCCAACTCTTTAAAAGGCAACAATATCTTCTTGTGAACTCGACACACTTTGCTGCAACCAAATACTTCTCATATTTGTAGATTTTTTTTAAGGCCTGAAGGGGTAAAAAACAGGAAAAATAAGCATAATTGTATGTAGCAGGATTTTACCACAGATTCTACCCATCAGATTTATCTTTTGACCCCTTGAAAGTCTACTGACCTCAAAGGGAGCCAATTTGTAAAGAATAAACAAATCTTTGGACAAACATGGAGATAATAAACATGGAGTTAACATCTGCTGCATAATATTTCTATTAGATTTCTGTGGCTGTGCTTGTATGAGCACATTTCCCATCCTAAAATTCTATCATTGATATACAGTACGTACTTTACTCTGGTCTCCTTTTTTGAAAGAACTGGAAACTACAACATTTCTAAGTGCCTGCCAGGTGGTCTCTATTAGACATTCGCCCTTTTGAGTTCATAACTGTCCGCAACAGATTATTTGCAATTCTGTAACCACAACACGGGCTATGTCAGGTCAGATCAAGAGTTCAATGGCGGAGGCCGGCTTTGTCTTTTAATCTCTTCCCTGTGAACATATGGAACTCAAAGCCTGCGCCCCTTTCAGAGAACACAGCCACCACGACCGCTCGCCGACGGGAGGCCAGGCCGTATGGAAAAATAGATGGCCTTCAAAATTGGCCCTGTAATCACTTTGTGGCCCTTGAGCTCTCTGCGCACCCTTCTCCACTGTTGTTCAGTGGAGAGGTATCAGAAAGAATTGTCTTCCTGACAAATCATTTTCATGGGCCACTTATTTTTTTTAGACCTTGAACTGAATGCCTTCATGTATGGATGCGAGCTGAGCGGAATGCCTGCCGCCGCTGTGCTACCTTTATTTACTTTCTGCATGTAATGGCATTGCTGCCCTCACAGAGCAGCACTTAATGCCATAATAAAGCGATGGTAATGGCATCATTTCCAACTGTCTCTTTACATTGCTCTTGAAAAAAAAAACCCATATGGGAGCTATTCTGCGTATGTATGAGCATGTCTTTGAGGGGGATCAAAGCATGAAGTTGACCAGAGTCAAATGCAATTTAAAAACGTTTTATTTTCCCATTTGTTACAGTGGGAAATAAAAGAACTCGAGGTCAGCCACAGTGTAGCATGCCCCGGGGCTGAGGAGTCGCGCTGGTCAACTGTACCGCGGCTAAAATGAAGAAGGAGGCGGCGAAGCACTCGTGTTGCACTTCCTTTTGATGAAACGGCTATCTGAGGCATGATCAATTACTTCAATATACAATATTTTTCTTTGCTAGGGGCAAGCGATGTTTAAAATGAATGCTTTTTCCTCCCCCCTTTTTAATCAGCAGTAAAATGAGAAGCCCGTTGCTATAAGCAAGAGGGCAGAATTATCATTTTCATCCTTTCTTCTCAGCCCCACTGTCACCGTGCCATGTCTGGAGGTGATCCTCTGAGGCCCATCCAGCCTAGAAAAGATGAACTTGATGTGTTTTAGATAGCTTTTAGAGAGATGTGGATAGAGAATGGAAATTGCATGCCAGGGGAAGCAAAATGAGCAATTTTTCCTCCCATTTCCCCTCCTCTCTTCATCGGATCTGTGCTTACTCATTCATGAAGGCTTTGTTGTGACATTCCATACGTTTGTGTGGAGATTAAAAAAAAAAACACATACGAAATGCCAGTTGGCAGTCCCCAAAAAAACAGACTGCATTATTGTGTAGGCGAAACGAGACACGGCTCTTTAACGTTATCAAAACACGATCAAAACTCCCAGTCTTTATTCACATTTCGACCTGTATTCTACACGGTGGTGATATTCAGGGAATTCAGCAGAGCCTTTTTAAGAGCCCATTTAAGATGCCGTGGCCTCAGCAAAAGGCTTTTAAGTATTCATACTATTATATACAGCGTCTACTTGAGCACGAACGCTGCACAAACACAAGAACATGGACTATTTGTACAGTATATCAACGTAGGAATGAATGCAGGAAGGCCAACAGTGTTTTGAGTCTTCCATCTGAGCCGGGCGCGACCTTAAATAGAACCACTACGTCAACGGATTAATAGTGAGTGAAATCAAGAGGCGCTTCATTAGCACTTCTTGATTTGTCATTTGTCATTAGCCACTACTATGTGAGACCCGGAGCAACATAGTATTTACAGCTGTGCATATATTTCAACTTGGCTCTAGTACAAAATGGGTCTGGTGGGGTGTATCATGCACTCAATAGCGCCCCTACATGAAATTATTGAAATCCCAGAGCACAGTTTGTCATTAAAAGAGTACATGAAATGTGCTCCAAAAAGTTTGTGTGTAATTTGTGTAAATTATACCGATGCCCCGGTACTCGGGATCATTGTTGAACCCTTTTTTGTGATGGTCTCAGTTTCCTAGCATTCCTTACTTATTAATTTGAGCTTTGAAATTTAAAACCAGCGTTAATAAGAATATGCAGTTTGACCTAGTGCAGTTACATGCATGGCTGAGAACCGCGAGCCACAGCACCGTCCATATATTCAAACATAACAATTCCAGCAATAATCCAATCCCCAGTTTGGCTAATGATGGCTATAATTTTGTGCTGCTGTGACATCCCTCACTTTACAGCTGAGCAGGGGTTACGGGTGCACCTCGTTCCCAGCCAGAGCGCTCCTCTGCTCTCCCCCCCGCTGGACCAGACCCACGGAGACCGGCTCTCAACAGGGTTCTTGATTTATGGGCCACTTTACAGGAAGGGCCTGGGGACGCAGCACTCCTTGTCCTGCGATATTGAATCTCGGCTGCCTAGCGCTGAGATGCGGGTCGTCTGTTATTGTGTGAGAGCTTATTTGCATTGCGCCGCTAAGCTCTCGGTGGTAACTACAGCGTGTCTGCCCAACTTAGCACTTAAGTTTATTTTTGCTTGCGGGGCTGTTTGGTTCAGACGTGTGAGGGACGTTTCCAGAGAAAAGGTGCAACAAAGACAAATAGCTTTCACTCTGATGGGTTTGTGTGTGTGTCCCCTTTTGCGATGTAGTTGCAAACCCTTGAATTTATATGAGCCATTTGCAAGTCGCTGTTTGTGGACCCGTCCTGTGAAGAGACGTATGCTCTGTTTGGTTTAAATTTCACCCCAGAAACCGACTTCCAGCTGTGCCACAACATACTGTACATTTTAATCAAGTCATCTGAAAGCCACACGCTCACCATCCATCATTATCTTTAGAACTGTGCATCCATCAATGATGAAAGCAACTTTCAAGCAGTGTGCACCCTCAACAGACAAAGCCAGATAAATTGACTGTACAATTTCAAGCGCATTGTCCGTCAGAAGAAAGACTTTGATTATTCGTTCAAAGGCTTTGTTTGTTTTGTTGCCTTGCCTGTGCATTTGCTCCGCTTTTGGCTCAAGTTTATTCTTTCTAGCGGCTGATTTGATAAGAAGAAAAATCGGCGAGATAAATGTCTCGCAGCCTTTATGATTATAGTTGCCGTTGGGTAGGCGTTTATTAACTTGTGTTAATAATCTGACAATCCTCTTTCATCCCCCCTTATATCAGCCCACGGTTCTGCTGCTTAGACAAGACAGTATATTCAGCTGAAATGCTTTGCTAAACTGCAAAAAATGCCATGGCATTATTCCTCTCTTCTTTTTGTAGGCATTTCCTTTCTACGTTTTTATGGTTTAAGAACATTTATATTGGATGTTTCATTGGATCCTTATTACGTTTCCATGTAATCTATAAAAAGCTGCTCTCCTCACAAGAGGATCTCTACCATCCTGTTTCCTTTAAAGGCCAACCAAAAAAAAAAGACATATCCAATGAAATCTCTCCTTTCTGTTATACTGTAAAATATGCAGTGTTTTTTTTTTCCTTTTTTTCTTTTACTTTCTTAAAGTCAGAGCTCCTTGAAGAACTCAGACTTTGATGCTCTCCAATGAATAGCATTAGCATACTGTAGAGTTCGCTGGAGACTCGTCGGTTCAGCGGCAGATCAGTCTCAGTGTCACAGATTTAAATTTAGGTGTTGAGTAAAAATGTGTGTTAGAGGCTGTGTGTGAAAGAGATAAAGAGGGAGACGCCTCAGCCCGTGAATATCTCATCGCCGCCATCGGAAGCCTCAACCTCGGCCCTGATGAATTTTCATTTGATTGAGCACGGGGGATGTTTTTCTGAAGTACACCTACTGCCGCTATAGTTAGATGTAGCTAATGTGTCATTCAGAAGCTACTGTAGCATGCTTCCTCTCGAGGTGAATCCTGTTTCAGACCTTGAACTCTGATCGCGTTCGAGGGTTTGATTGACACCGGGGATGCAGATCAAGCCTGGGTGGGTGGCAGGGGAGGGGTGCACATTGAGTTTAACCGACTTCTTGGATTCTCTTACACAAGTAACGTCGAGAAGGAGCTGATCCAAGTCTGTCGCCACAGATCTTCCCACGTAGCTGCCGCGAGAATAAAGTACAAGCTGTCGGACGAGCTGGGTATTTCTTTTTACCTCAACATCAGTGCGCAGTGGCTGGTTAAAAGGCAGCAGCTTTGCTTGGAAAAAGCACAGTCTCAGTACCGTCCTATTAGCTGCATGATGTTGGATATTGATAACCTATAATACGTTGGCGTGAAAAGCTTGTTTTTAAGCTGATGGCATCCTTTCAGAAAGCTCAAAAGACCTGCAGTGTAGCGACAGAGGCGGGATCGTCAGCGTTAATTTAGCGGCGCGTGAATCATCCCCGCTCCGTTTTCCTATAAATCCATATCCATCCGAATTCATTTTAAACTTTTTCGACAGCTCGCAAAGCAGCTTCAGTGCCACAGCAGCTGCGAGGGAACAAACAACTCTTTGACAACCCTAATAACTGTCTCTGTTTTGAAAAATCAACATCTATTGAGGCTGGAAAAAGAATAAAAAATAAAAAACCTCTTTAGATGCTACAAATTGGTTTAATCTTTTAAATCACATCAACACATTTTTATAAACAGTTACAGAGACAGTCAGCTAGTAAAACTCTTTCATTCCCCACGGTGATGTCAAAATACAGAGAGTTAAGGGAGTCTCTACAGTTCCCAGAATATTCCCCCTGTTGGTTTGCTCCTCTGCGTGTCAGTGCTCTGCAGCTTGGCACCGTCTCATGGTACGGCCTCTCACGGTCGCCTTCTTCTCTGCCTTCTCTCTCTCGTTCTCTCGCATTCATTCATCCTCCTTTCCCTTTTCACCTCTTCCTCTCAGAGATTCCTGCGGGCTCTCCCTCGGCCCTCTCTCAGCCCTGGCCTGGAATATCCAAAGAGAGAGAAAGAGCTGCGTTTATTTAATGTCATCCTTATTTCCCTGACAGCCTGGATAAAGAATCTAGTTTGCAGGCAGCTCAGGTAATGGGACCAAGAATCGGACATGACTGCAAAGACAGTTTGCATGCATGTGCACATTTATGCAATACCTTACAATTTGTGGATTTTGTCCGGCTGAGTGGTGGCAAACAGCTTCAGAGACCAAAACTATCATTAATTACACACACTACCTGCACTTATACAAAAAGTTCTGCACACTGCATGAACTATTGAGGTCAAATTTCAATCTAATGGTGAAGTTTAATTCTAAAATGACTTGTTTATTTGGTCATTTGTTGAGTTCAACAATCCCACAGTGGACATATTAAAGGAAGATTTTCTCAATGTTGGGCAATTCTCACAACAACAAAAGACTTCCTGAAGATGTTCTTATCTTTTTCAGCACTCGTTTTGTTGTTGTATATCTAAATCTGTCATTGTGTAACAGCACTTGATTTTAGATGCAGTGGTTGCCAAATTCACTGGAGTGTGGTATTCATGGCGGAAATAAAGTAGTCTTCTGTTAATTGTGTTCCTCGCGAACTCACTCACGGCTTTAGTTCACTCCTACTGAACTGCACAAACTACAGTTTAAAAAAAAGTACTTTCGCTGGTGTTGCTGTAAGGGTTGTTTCATTTTTAAGCTCCAGGCTGCAAAGGACTAAACTGGCATATTTATTTTTGCTAATACTTGAGACATAGCTGAGATTATGTCTTTCAGGGTGTCTCTTGGAATCTGGGTGTCTCCACATGTTTGTATCCCTTAACACATTTTACACATTGTGATATATTGTGGATTTCTGGCCTCTATAAATAAGTGAAATGAAAGGTTAGTACTTCTTTGCCAGAATTATCCTGCAATTGTGAGGAAGGGTCTGAAACCCACTGTAAGGACATAAATCTGAATGATGTTTTAACAGCAGAATGAATAAATAGAATGTGAAGAAAACATTGCACATGCTATTTGTGTTTGATAAGACAATTACATTTTAAAGCAATGCCATAGCCAGTGGTTGCAATATATCACCAGGTAACAACTCGGGTATCTGTGACTTCAGGAATGATGTCTCATCTTAAGTTTTATCCTCACCGCAGAGAGAAATTAGCAACTGATGAAATATTCTAAAAGTATGGCGCAATGCGTGCCTTTCATTGTTCCTTATTCATCTGTTGATTGTGCTCATGATGCTTGATGATGAGCACATCATGATGTTTGTTTTCTCGCTGTTGCCAGGGAAGAAATGGACCGTGTGTATATTTTTACTCCAGTGCAGAAGCAATACTTATTTGAAGACATTTACCGTGCTAAGAGACGTTGATTGCCTTTGAGAAGCGTCTTCTTTTTCTCTCCCTCTCTCTCTCTTTTTCTGTGTGCATGTCAAGAACATGGAGGCTTGCGGTTTGCGGGGTTATTAGATAATCTAAAATGGAATAATTCAGTGAGGAAGGCACAGACTCGTGTGGGTGTGTGTGTGTGCGTCAGCCAAGGGTGTAAGGGCTCGAGAAGTGTTCCTCACAAATAGAAATGTTAATAACTCAGCGAGCAGAGTACATATCAATTTTGCGACTGGAGGTAGGAGGAATGGGGGCACAGAGCTGACACGGGGGTGAGGTGGTTGGGTGACCGAGACAGAGGAGGTGTTCTGCAGTCAAGGATGCCGCAGTTCTAATCATTTTCTTCAGCTCCAATTTGGATATTTAATTCAAGGCATGTGACACAGATAGCAAGGTATTCTAAGATCTTTATAAGAGACTGCTCTTTTGCCTTCTAATTTATATAAATGTGATATGTGCTTAAGAAATAGTGATCAGATTTACAGTGACCTGGGGACAGGTAGATCCATACCATGTGTTTCCTAAAAATTGTCAGCTACATAAGAGTGGAGAAACATCAAATGCAGAAGCTCGCTGCATGGTTTGTGTAAAAATGGCTTGGAATAAAATGCAGTGACCTGTATAGTGACTACTACAGGTGTAAGACAATCCTCTCCACGACCACCATAACACCAATCAATATAATAGAAATTTTAATCTCAGATAATCTATTCAGTGATGTCTGTAGCTGTCTCTGATGCAGTATATTCTTTTATTAGTCTTGCCTTTGTTTTTCTACCTGCAGTACTCAGATCTCTCTTGCAAACAGCATCTTGATTTCAATTATATTACTTGATGAAATAAAAGGTGCATATATGAATAAGGGAATATCTTGTGGAGGAATGATGCATATCCCTCTGATACTGAATTTGGCAAGGAGCACTAAACCTGTTCTGGAGGCTTTTGGTAGTCTGGCTTCGTACTAAGACACTTGATTTTGCTTTTTCCTTGAATTTTTGCATACATAGATTAGATATACAGATGATTGTACATGCAAAAATAAAGATAGATGCTTAACTAATCAAAGAGGTATTAGGTATTAAGTATTGGGGCAGTGTTGCCACACATTTAAAGAATGGTTTCATAATTGTGACACACATGACGATATTTGCATGAAAAATGACAAGACAAGCCCCAACACTGGATGAACAAAAGAAGCAAAAAGTCCACGTTTTACACCTCATTTCAATCAAAACAAGGTACAGATGTGAAATGTTTTCTCAAACAAATGAGGGGAAGTGTAGGCACAAAAATGGATGTCTATTATTGCTTCTCGCTGTCAGTTCCCATCGGGATCTGATATGGGTAACATCCCACAAAGATATGAACAGTCATCCAGAAACATCAGATACGAGCAGCGGTTCAGAACTGAACGCGAGGGCCTTCAGCAGGAACAGCCCGGGAAAATGTGTGACAGAGCGAGAGAGACTTAAAATGAGAGATCCGTATAAATCATCATCTCAATATCCACCTGGCCAGCTGTAGTAAAGCGGCAAAGCCCCAGTCGTCGATTGCTGAGATTGTTTGTGTGCGAATGGAGGAGGGAGCCGCATTCCTCAGGGCCAACCGCGAGCCCCCGAGAGTGTTGGGAGAGGGCCCCATTTCTCTTGCCGAACCCTCCTCGAAAGTAATTGAATTTTGGATGAATCCGCTAAGGAGGAAACACTGTCAGGGAGAGGAGAAAGTGGATGCTTGAGGAAAAAACAATCAAAGAATGAGAGGCAGGTGACAGCACCTTTTGGATGAGCTTTTCTTTAAAGAATGGCACACTATGAGATGCTTGACAGGATAAGCTTTCATTGTGGGATTTTAGAGGGAGGCCTATTTTTTTTTCTGAGATTTCATATTTTTTTGGACTTCCCATATCCGTTCATTTGTCGAAGGGGGGGGGTGACTCTTCTTGCTTTTTTGTACTCTATTGTGTTCCTGATCATATCTCTGACAGTTAGACAGCTGCACTGAATCTTTCACTTCTCACTAGCTAATAACCATGTGCCAAAAAGTAAGACGATAGCGACAATAATACATTGACACCATTTTCATGATCGCTGATAACAAATTGAGTGTTTGACCTTGATAAGCCCTTGAGTAGCGTGTTTCTTCAAACAGGTGGTCCGTCATCAGCATCAGAAAGCAGGGAATCGAAGATAAAGCACATCGTCCACCATTTCCTCTTTACCACTAGATTCCTGCATTGTTATTCAAACGTACCCCCTCCGTCTTAAACAATCAGGCCCCTTTCCCTTTCCTTTCTTGCCGGCACGCTCACCATTAAGAGATTCAAGTCATCTGTAAAATCACTTGTCAAGTTACAGTGACGCGCTGATGACTGATGGCACTGAAGTAGCTTTCCAGGTTGCACGCTGGGATTGGCGCACAGCAACTGAGAGAATCATACCAACAAAGGGATTATGCATCAACACTTTTCATCACAAATCAGCTGATAATGCCGTGATTACAGACAATAAAGCCATCGAGTCGAGGGCCTTATCAAGAGACAAAACGCTGCCTTCAGTTGAGGCGATAGAAGTGTCTACACTAACGCCGCAGGAGCTCAATGGAAAGCCGCCCTCATGGACATGAAGAGGAAGCATCAAGTGGAGCCCCGAAAGGCTCCCCGATGCTAATAACAACCGCAGAGACATGCGGCGGGCAATCATGTGTTACAAAAGCGAGAATGCCCGCATCAATACGTGCATGGCTGCCAGATTAGCTCAGCACCTTTTATACTTGCTTTGATCTCCTCAACAGAGACAACCATTAAAGCAAGCCCTGCCCTCACATTTCCTCAGAGGACCTGGCACTTGTGTATACAGCGGACATAAGAAAACAACCTCGCTGTAGGAGCATGTGAAGCTTGCCTTGTGCTAAGACTACATGCCCAACATTTAGCTGGTGCCTCAATTGACAAATGTGATACATCCTTTTTGGAGAAAAGCCATTATCTTTCTACCTAGGAAGTCTGAAGTGTCCAACCTGGCGTTTGCCTACCACTGGCACTTCTTTTGTTACAGAGAGCTTCAAGTCCTAGTTACAAAAAGTCAAAAATCCCCAACAGAAACCTAAACTTTGGTCCCTCATAGATCCACAGGGTGACATATCCACTCGGCTCTCACACGTTAAAAATAACAGGCCAAGACTGCTGAGCTCGTCAAGCAACAGTCAGACATAGGTGCTGAGTGCTTCCCTCTGTAATTGGATTCTGGACTTCCTCAGAAGCAGACCACTGACATTTTGGATTGGCAGACACACCTCCACAAAACACTGCTAAATACAATAGCTGTGTGCTCCAGGTTCCCTCAGACTTCCGCCGAGGGGTAGTGGAAACCATCCCGACTCCTCAAATGACAACCTGGCAGCAAGCGCCCGAGATCTGCAGTGGCTTGTGAAATCCACCCAGAACATCATCATTATCCCGCCGTTGCCCAACGCTGGCGAAATGTGGTGCACACAGAGCCCACAGAACAGTTAAGGACATCATTCAGGCCAGCCTAAGTCTGTTCACCCTGCTGTTTGTTTGGCAGGAGATGTAGACAGATAAGCTAATAGGCCAAATCATTTGATAAATTTTGGGAATGATCTTCAGAATTACATACAGTGAAAATAATCACAGGCTGCAGGCCCATATTGGATTATATCAGTGTTTACAGGTAGTTCCTCTTTTCAAATCACAATGAAACACTAAGCTTTACATTTTACAGTTTACTGTAGCTTATAGATAATGTCAACTATTTTTCTTGCTCTCATCCTTCTACAGAACTTACCCTGTCTTGCTCTTTTTACAGTAAGCCTGAGTGTACCATATACACCGATATGACATTTTTGTGATGGATTGCTACAGTGCTGTTTGACTGTTGTGCATCATGTTTTTGCACTACCTTTGTACTTGAGTAGCTGTTAGGTTGCATTTTATTCCGATTAAGGTGTTTAGCTTTGCCTGTATTTACAGTTTAGTAGTATTTGTTGTTGTTTTTTTTCAAATACTGGTACCTGGTTTCAGTTACACTGTTACTATTTAAGTAATTATTTACTTACTAACTGTGGTGGTGTATTTAGACTGTGAAGTCAGTGTTTTTAGAAGCAGTTTTATGAACCCTCACTTCTGAAGCTGTTTTCCTTTCAAGAGGTCCCCACAAGCTTGTAGTGGAAGCACCATTTCATGTTTTCATGTGTGATTCTTTAATATATTTAATCCCATAATCCACAATTTTTGCTCTCTGCACACATGCAGGCACAGTGTATGATTAGTGTACCCAACAGAAGATGACTTCCTGTATTTCCTCATCAGTGTATTCGGTACCAAAAAATTAATTACCCTGTATCGCAAGAGCACGGTTTTAACCTTTTTAGTGATAATAAGTGTTTGCTTTGATGTGTAGCAGTCCAGGATATCACTGTGGGCTGGAGGGAGACCGAGCAGAACTGGTTTGAACACAGAGGAAACGACTGAATCGCCACAGAAAGAGACCACAGCTTTTGTGCTAATGTTGCAGACTTGCACCCAACATGGAAAACTAATTAAAAAGATAAGATTTTTGTGTGGTGGCGTGTAGCGTTTCTGAGGTGGCATTGGTTGCAGGACGCAAAGGCCAACGACAATAGGCCTTTGACGGGGAGAACACGGCAATGTCGCCATCTTTGGCTGCTGGCCAGTTTCGCATGCCTCTGTGAGTGTCTCAAGGGTTATTGTGGCTTTTCAGGGTTTCCCCTCAAAAGCCTTCTGATGCAGCTTTGTGGAATCTATGTGAAGCATCTTTGTCGTGACTGAAATGCCAATGGAAGCGCCCTTGTAGCCTTCGTGGACATCTTGTCAGGCCACAGCAGCGATGCCATTTCCCTGTAGCAAGGGAGTGAATTAGTAACCAAAAACAAAGAAGAATTATCCTGTCAATTAGAAAAGTTTTATGAATAAGTTTACTACTGAGAGATACTAAGTAAACCTTTAACTTTAATTAACTTTATATCAGTTAAAATATGACACCAATAAACCTTTTTCTCTCACAGTGTGGCCCCACTTGGTCAGATGCTGTGCATTATAAGATATGTTGTAATTATTATTTTCCTCATGACAGTCATAGCTGATGCTAATTTCAGCTGTCCTAAGGTACAGATATTTCATGAAAAAATCTATTTTCTGGTCATATGGAGACTGTATTTGTTTTAGTTCATCATCATCACTTACTCTGTTATTCCCATTATCATCACCATTATTGTTCTCATTATATTAGGCTATGTTTAGATTTATCCACCTTCTCATACAGCTTTCTGCATAAAAAGCTGTTAAAAGCAGCTGATTGCATCATTCTGGCTGGGAGAGAAGTTGGATTGGTGTCGTTGGTGGTTGACAATGCTGCAGAACCAGTTTTGCCGTGATACAGATTCATCTTGACATTTGTATCATCAACAGCTTCCCTCTGATTATACAGTAAGTCTCTGAAGAGACACTGGCATAAATAAAGCCGAAGCAGACAAACACTTCGGAGATCCAAATCTGCACATAGGGGTAATGGATCTTCTCCAGCTGACCTTAGGTCTTGTAAAAGTTGTAATTATTGGCTCAGAACTTGCTGGGGTTTTTTATATCCCATCTTTGATCAAATATCTCCTGCCAAAATCATTATCTCTGATGTTTCGGATGGTTTCAGTATATCCACAGCATGTCTTAGTACGGAATAATAACTCGAGCTTTTGTATCCTTGCAGGACTGGTAAAAAATGAAAGCTCCCATTCCTCTTCTGATCCTGCTTCATGCCATTGTGGTCCATTGCCTGAAAGTGGTGTCGAAGAGAGGCTCAGGTAAGTCTGGTCTTTTTTTTCCTTTTTTTTTTTTTTTTTTTACCACAACTGCTGTGTCTTCCCTTTGTATAATGATAGAAATTCCTGAAAAAACAACAGAGAAAAATAAGAAATGGTATCTGTTTTACAGGGAGTATCTCATATATTAACAGCTACAGCTATTTTAATTGGTACATGTTTGATTCCCTGGAACCTACCAATATTTCAAGCCTTTTTTTTGTCTGAACACACCAACTGTGTTTGAGTCAACAGCAGGGGGATCACGTGGCCTTGTGCTGTTGTACTTGGAGACTCCATCCAGTTATGATGGAAACAGCTTGATTTCGGCGTCTGTGAGATGGAATATTTCGTTGTTCTTGTTTTGATTTGTTGTAGAAGATGAAAAGAACTCAGACTTGTTTATTCTTGAAGAGTTTTCGATCACAATACAAGAGGTAACTTTGCTTTTCAGTTGTGATGCACACATTGGGGTCATCTGTTGGTGTGTAAAGTCGGTCTCATAATATATGTTTTGTCTTCATGACATAAATCTGGTTTGGGTTGTTCCCTTTACATGTATATTTTCATAGTTTTTGATGAATTACCAAACATAATCAGTAGGTGTAATTAACACTCAGTTCATAAAGATTGTGATACTGCAGAGAGGATATGAGCCAATGAGCTTGGTCCTGTGATGTTCCCATGCCTCAAATTGTCCCCATAGGTGCAAATATTAACTGAGTGAGTAAGTGAAAGAATGAAATGAGTACATGACTGACTTACTTGCTGGAATGGATCACTTTGTATCTTAGGGTGCGAATGTGGCCTGTGTAGGAAGATCCAGAGTATTTGCATGGCACAAATATTGCATGCATCTCAAGACTCACAAACAATGACTTTCTACAAGAGGATAGATGAAGCTAGAGGAGCAATCCACATTGGCCAACATAAAACATAAAGGAAGTCTTGCCAGGAACGCTTTTTTTTTGTACTATCCAGAGGCTGCTTGCGTCTGGGTTTTTACCCATGCATATTAGACACATGTGCAGGAATGGCCCAAGGCTCATCAAAGGGTTTTCTGCTTTTCCAGCAGAAGTCCCTACGGGCTATCTCCTCGGATGCTTCACGAGCCATTGCCTGGGGCAAGGATTTGAAACGTGTCCACTGATAAATGAACACTCTATCGGAGCCAGACCTCCGTCCTTTGTTCCTTCTCTTTTAGCTTGTACGGCTTTATTAGAAGCCACGCTGGTTGCAAGTTAGAGCACCATTGTAAAAGAGATTCTGGGCAATGAAAGCCAGTTTGAAATTGCATTGCTTTCATTTTTATGGAATGGAAAGAAACAGCAGGGGCGGGAAGGTGAGTATCCTGGAGTCGTGGCAGGTATATTGTCAACAAAATGTTTTTCAGGGTTTAGGGTTCCTTTGTTTATGAGATACAGCTATTGCTGTCCATTTGGTCATATTTTTATTGCAGATTGGATAGCATCAAGCTTATAGTGTCATCTAAAACACTAAACTTCACCAGCAGCATGGTTTTCTATCATGACTGACGTGCGATGTACTCCGCTGTGAAAGTTTGCTTGTGTGTTTGTGCCAATTCAAATTTTAGTTGTAACATTTCTACCTGTAAGGTTGTACGTTTTATATCAGAGAAAATACTTGGACATTAATTCAATTTAAATTAAAAATCCTTTCCCTTTTATCAACAGTTTCTCCAGGAAAAACATAGGGATGTAGCTGTAATTGATCAAACATATGACTAACTGAATCCCTAATGAGACAAACTGAGCTCCTCCATACTCTGTAAACATACATTGTTTTTTGTTTGAACCATTTTGTTAAAAGAAATCCACTGTAGACAATCAAACCTGTAAGTGTCAGCCCATTAAAGGAAATTAAATGACTTGATTGCTTCCCTCAGGGACAATGAATCCACTATCTCTCTTGCGTTCCCTTTTGCTGGGCTCGCGCATGCACACGGAGACTCCAGGAACCCCTTCACAGTGCTGCATGTGCACCGCTATTATCTGTAGATGATTAAATTCAAAACACCCTTCTTTGAGTAATGCTTTGTCTGCATTTGTACTCGGGGTGGAACAGTGCAAAAACATACAATGCATATCTGCCATACTAATCCTCAGCGTGCATAAGCAGGAGGAGGTATCCATTTGTCCTCTGCTGTGGTTCTTCTTTGTTAGAATGCTGATATGGCCTGAATGGTTGGGCGAACAGAATAATTACGTATGTTTTTTTTGCTTAATACAGCACATCGAGTCAGATGCTGGAGTAAAAACCTCACTCTTGGATGCTTCTGCGTTGTTGTGAACCATCAATCAGTGATGTTCAGTCCACGATGTAGGAGTTATTATGTGTTTGAACAATTTATTTGACGCATAGCCGCTTTGCGTCCTGTTTTACTGAGGCCACTGTCCGTGCTGAAATAGGTTGTTATGATCAGTTTCTGACCTTTCCAGCGCAAAACAATGAATGCAGAAATAATCTCCTCGCTCTTTAATTATGATTAAACTGACATCAAATGGGATCTGATTTAACATTGCTCTAAGACATTTTCCCCAGTTGCACAATATTGTTGTGGCGTTATTCATCTGTGTGATTAGCTATCGTTGTCACAATCAAAAAACATCACG